>CM046045.1:39140132-39210132 GCA_025215565.1 Flaveria ramosissima | reverse complement strand
GGCCCCTCAACAAGTCTGAAGTAGAGATGGGGACGATGACTAAAGCACTTATCATCACCCCTGAAAACTTCAGGTCATGGAGCAGACGCATGGAAGGCTTCATCAGGTATTAAGACAGCAAGATGTGGCAATCTATTGTCAATGGCCCATATAAACCAAAGGTGTCAGCACCAGGGGGAAACGGTGCCATGATAGAGAAAGCCGTTGAAGACTACTCTGATGAGGACCGGAAGAAGCTGGACATTGACAGCAATGCTATGACTGTTCTCATGACTACAATACCAAACTCCATCATGGTGGGGTTTGAGCATTGCAAGTCAGCCAAAGAACTGTTTGATGCACTTGCTCATATGTACTCCAGCTCCAATGACTCCAAGAAGGACTCACTGAAGCAGCAGTTCGAGAACTTCACCTACATTGCTGGAGAGACCCTCAGCCATCAATACTTCAGGTACATGGACCTCATTTCTTCCCTTCAGTCTGTGGGAATTGCCCTTGAACTTAGAGACCTCACAAGAAAGTTCATGAGTGCACTCCCTAATGAGTGGACGTTCTACTGTGTATATATCAAGAGGACAGAAAATCTAAACACCCTCACGATGACTGAACTTTATGGCATCCTTGATGGATACCATTTAGAGATGGAGAGCAAGAGAGGCCATCAGACAAGTAGACTTTTGAGTCATCCTGCTAGCAACGCTCTAATGGTTGCTGAAGGCTCAGGACCCACCCAACCTCACCTGACATACACCCAGCAGCCATCCTGTTCTTCTGGGCCATACATTACATTTCCTGAGACTCCAAGGTCTCAATAGGCTCAGCAAAGTTCCTTTCAGGACAGCTGTGCCTTTGTCTCAGGAAGTGGGCACTCTAGTGACTATCAGTATTGCTTTGATGATCTAGAGTGCTTCAGCCCAGATGATGTGGAATATGTGGACATAGTTCAACAAATGGCGCTCTTAACCTACAGAGCAAAGAAGTTCTTCAAGTGAACTGGAAGGAAATTTCCCCAGAACCCAACAAATAGCTAATTTGGGTTTGACAAAACCAAGACTAAATGTTACAACTGTAACCAACTTGGTCATTTTGCAAGGGAATGCAAGGCTCTCATGTCAAATCCGGGAACCCCACAGGCCTCCACACATCCCTCTACACCAAAGACTGGAAAGTCAACAGAGACAGCTGCAATGGCTCAAGAAGTTGACTGGAGCTTTATGGTACAGGATATGACTCCTGCTAAAGCATCATGGCTGGAACAGATGACAATAAGGTAATGAACATCTCTGTACTCCTTCCTGTATTCTAAGGTTAAATTCTATCAGGACTACAATATGGAGATTACAATTAAATCCGATATTGAGTCTCTAATTGTTTTAAAATCTGATTTTAAAAGGGCTGAATCTGACTATCAAAGAAAATTTGAAGAGTTGAAGAAAACTGTGTCCTTATTAAAACATGAACACACAAACTATAAGACTCAAATATTTATACCAAATTGTCTGAGGCTCAAGCCCACTTGTCACGCTGAGGCTCAATCCAGGAAGTATGCTATTCTGGTAAAACTTCCAGCCATTCTGTTGATACATCATGTTCCTAGTTTATGTTCTTAATTGTAAAAGTCTTTCATTTCTTACACATATGTAATGTGAATTCTTAATGAAATATGATATGCTTCTTGATGTTTATTTTCTTTAAATATTTCATATTATTATTGTATTTAGTATAATTCATATGTATGAACATCATATATAGGTTTGAGGTTGTTGTACATAGTTCTAAGTCAATAATGATTGAGAAATGTGTTCAACTTAGTCGGGTGGTTATTCATGCTAATGGACCATACTTATGGACCATACGCACGAATGAATCATACTTATGGATCAGTCGCATGACTAAACCAGAAGACTGGATCAGTCGTATGACTGAGACATAAGATTGATTCAGTCGCACGACTGAACCTTCAGTCGTGCGTATGAATCAATCGCATGAGTCAGTCGCACGACTGAACCATGCTAATGGTTCAGTCGTACGAATGAAAACTAAAAACCTATAAATACCACATAATTCGTGAAAAAAATAGAGACTTCGAAGATTTACAAACCCTAGCCGTCCAGAGCGTCCTAAACAGCCTATCCAACTTCATAGTTTGTTCCTGATCGATTTCTAATCAATTCTTAACGTTTGTTTCATCGTTAGATCGATCAGGTTGTCGTTCTCACTGATTGGATCGCCAATCAAATAGGATTCCGCACTATTTGATCTGGTCTCACGCAGAATCCGTTAGTACTCCGTACGAAAACGGTCCTAACAAGTGGTATCAGAGCTTTGGCTCGTGATTTTGCGTGGATTCAATTGGTTTTGGTGTTAACAAACGTTTTCAATCAAAAGAGTCACATTTTTTGCTTCAAAAAGTGTTTTTGACGTTTGCATGTGTTAAAGTTTTGATTGTTCATCAAACGACAGATTAGGGTTTCTGGAAAATTCGTATTTTGTGTCAAAGTGTTCAAATATTCGATTTTTCAAACACAGCAGCCTTCAGTCGCACGATTGGACCATTCGTACGACTGAACCCATTCGTATACTCTCATTCGTACGACTGAACTCAGTCGTATCTCTCATTCGCACAGTTAAGCAGCTCCAGTCGGTTGATTACAATCGCCCTGCTCATTCGCACGACTGAATCCAATCGCCCGATTGAATTCATTCGTATCTTTCATTCGCACGAGTGACCCATTCGCATAGCTCATTCGCACGAGTGAATCTGTCCTGTTCTAAGTTTACCAAGTGTATAGCAATGGAAGACCAGTTTGCTGCATTCACTGCTGGAAAGGACTCGCGTATCCAGAACCTTCTACTTCTGGAGAATGAGATTGGAAACCACAACAAACCGCCAAAGCTGTTAACTTTGGATGAATACCCACAGTGGAAACAACGGTTTGAAATCTACTTGAATGGAGTTGACCCAAACCTTTGGACATCCATTGAGACTGGTTACACGGTACCAGTCAGTGCTAATGGAGTTAAATTGACTTTGGGAGGAATGAGTGAATCCCAGAAGACTCTGCATAATGCTGAAAAGAAAGCATATGCCTTGTTGACTCAGTCTATACCTAAGGACATATTTCAAGTTCTCTGAGAACAAGCAGTCTAAGAATTATGGGATGCCTTGGAAAAGAGATACGAAGGAAATACAACTCTGAAAGCACTGAAGGCAAAAGCTCTTAAGAAGGAATTTGACAATTTCTCTCCGATTGGGAATGAGAGCTTGGATGATATCATTGATCGATTCTATCATCTGATGAGTGAGTTGCACACTCATGGCGTGACCACATCCATGGAAGATAAAGTCTCTAGTTTTGCTGATGGTCTGCCAGACAAATGGGATCCATTTGTGTCTAATCTGAGACAAAACGACACTCTTGCTACTTTAGACATAAATGATTTCATTTTGAAGTTAAGGAGGAAGAACTACGTATGAAATACAAGTCAAAGAAAGGATCCTATGTTCAGAATCCTGCACTATACAATTCAGTTCCAACTCCGGCTGCTTCAGGTGCACCACTACAAACGGCATTTGTGTCTAGCTCTTCTGCTCCTTCCCAAAGCAGTGCATCAGGAACCGTAACGTCAGGGTCATCTGGAACCCAATACATAGTTCCTGAGGCAAATACTACAAAGTTGAAGACCGAGAATCTCGGAAATGTCACCGTGGAAGTTGCTAAAGAGCACATGGACCTTCTAGCTGTTGTTGTTCAATCTTATGATGGATTAGTTGCTGTAAGATTGGAAACTGTCATCTTGCTGACGAGGACTACGAGCAAGTTGATGAAAATGAGCTAGAACGCATGGATATTATGTGGGCCTTGGCTAGTGCTGTTAGAAGAGCCAAGAAGTTTGTTAAAAAAACGGGGCAAAATTTGGTTGCCACTAAAGATACGACATTTGGATTTGACAAAACCAAAGTCACGTGTTTCAATTGTGGTGAAAAGGGGCACTTCAAACGTGAGTGCGTAAAGCCAAAGAAGACTGGAAATGGAAATCCTTTTCCTACATTCAACCGACAAGACAAGGATAAGATTGGAGCTTCATCTTCAAGTCAAGAGTCTAAGGCTTTGGTTGCTCAAGGTGATGAAGGACAAGACTGGTCCTTCCGATTCGTTTCTCAGGGTGAATCAAACATTGCTTTAGTTGATACATTGGATGATGGATCTGCAAGTGAAGGAGACATCATAGCTGAGCATTCACTTTCAGATATAAGAAAGCTATGAATGTCGTTGATCATTTGGTTGAAGAAGAGCTAAGTGCTACAAACTCAGAATCTCCAGTCACCGAAGAGTCTGACACTGCTTTGATGGCTGATTCGTCTAGTTCTACACAGGTATGTTCTAAAGACGAATTATTTGAAAACATGCATGTACTGAATGTGATAAATTTAGGGAAAGCATTGATTTAAAATTTGCTAGGTTATTAGAACATAATGATAATCTAGTAAATGATTTACAACTCTGCACTGAAGCAAATCGTGTTTTAAAACAAAATGAGTGCAGCTTCAAAGAAAAGATAGAACTGTTGGGGAAACAACTAAGGGAAACCGAGGTTGTTGCCTTAAATCAATCAAATGACATCAAGTTCTATTTAAATTCTTTGGAGGAAACTAAGAAGGAAAAAACAGTTTTGCAAGTCGAAGTTGATTCATTAAAACAAAAACTGCACAGTTTGGCAAGTTCTTCTCACATTGTTCAAACCTAGTGAAAGAACGGAATGCAGGGGAAGGTCTGGGTTATAAGGTAGTACCTCCACCACATGAAATCCTTTTGAACACTAAATGTAGACCAATTAATAATAACCCTGTAAAGGATCATGTGGTGTCTACTCCTCTGGTCAGTGATCCAGATTCTATGGGTAAACCTGTGAAATCTGTCACTAAACAGAAGGATTCTACTTTGGGATCGAAAGATAAGATACCTGTTGAGGATTTGGGTAATAAAATTGAAAAGGTTAAATTAGAGTCAGGTTCACAAACGTCTATTCAGAACCTAAAAGGTCTAATCCAATGAACCTTAAACGTGTTAATCATCAACATCCTAATAAAATGAAAGTGAAAGATGTTCAAAATGTCAAAACCATTAAATTTGTTAAAGAAGGTGAAACATCTACAAAGGAAGAGAAACAACCCAACTGGACATATCTCAAACCCGACCAAACTCAACCCCACATCATAACTTTCTTCAAACTGTTGAAGGAAGATCCTGCTACAGTTGTGGAAAACGAGGACATATCTCTCCAAATTGTCCTTATTATCAGACACCTAAAAAGAAAATTGAACTTTTTGATGAAAAACCAAGATTTTCTGAAATTAGATCTAATGTGTCACCTAAGGTTACACCTAAGATTATTAGTGAACCTAAAGTTCAAACCATAAGGTGGTCGTCTGTTTACCACAAACAGGCCTTACACAAAACTGGTTTATGGAAGATCAAAACAAGTAATGTGTCTGATAGTGAGAATATGAAGAAGAAAGATGTGCCCTCATCCTCTGAAGGACAGTGGGTTGAGTTCATGATGTGTGATACCTCTGGGACACCCAAGCCAGTTAAGGCTTGGGTCCCAAACCTGAACTAATCAATTCCTTTGTATGTGCAGGGTGTCCGCTACAGCGCTATCACTAATACCTGGATTATTGATAGTGGGGCTTCCAGGCACATGATCGGGAATTCGTCTCTCCTTTTCAACGTCAAGCAAATTAAAGGGGGACACGTATCGTTCGCTGGGAATAAAGGAGGTTACATCACCGCTCAAGGCGAAGTGGGAAATGAGAAAGTGAAGTTTGACAAAGTCAACTACGTTCAACAACTGCAAAACAACTTGCTTTTTGTCTCCCAAATCTATGATAAGGGATTCAAAGTTGTGTTTGACAACAAGAAGTGCTACATGTTGAAGAAGGAGTATGTTGTCGAGGAGGATAAAATTCTAATGTCAGCTTCAAGATATAATGATCTGTATGTCTTGGATCTATCAAAAGCCTCCACAACTGAGTCTACTGCCCAGTGCTTCTTGTCAAAGGCAACAGAGAGGGATTCAGTCTCCTAGCATAGGAGAATGGGACACATTAATCCTAGGAAGATGAATCATCTGGTTTAGAATGATTTGGTGAATGGAGTTACAGTCAAGAATTTCTAACTCCATATTTCTGCGTAGCATGTAAGAAAGGGAAACAGACCAAGAAGTCTCACACAAGCAAAGAAAGTCAATTCTATCGACATTCCTCTCGAGCTTCTCACATGGATCTGTTTGGCCCAGTCAGTACAAAGAGCATTGCTGGTGATTGGTACTGCTTTGTAGTAACTAATGATTACTCAAGATTCTCTTGGGTGATGTTTCTGAAAGCAAAGTCAGAGACATTTGAATCATTCAAGCATCTAGTCACTACATTGGAATCACTCTACAAGCTAAAAGTAAGAAAATTCGATCAGACAACAAAACAGAGTTCAAGAATCAGTGGATGGAGGCATTCTGTCGAGAGAAAGGAATTTTCATCAATTTACTTCAGCTTACACTCCATAGATGAATGGGGTTGCTGAAAGAAAGAATCGGAGCTTGATATAGACAGCAAGGACAATGTTAGCCGACTCTAAGCTGCCCATTCAATTCTGGAACGAGGCATGGCCTAATGCATGCTACACTCTCAATCGAGTCTTAGTGGTCAAACGTCATGGAAAAACGTGTTATGAATTGCTCCAGCGACGTAAACCCAACTTGGAGTATCTAGAACCATTTGGAGCGTCGTGCATGCTGTTAAAGAAAACTCAGACTGGGAAGTTTTGTGAGAAGACAGAAGAAGGTATCTTTCTTGGATATAGTATACCAGACAAGAGAGTTTATAACAACTCAATGGGTCAGGTAGAAGTGTGGTGCAATGTTGATGTCCAAAGATACACCACCTCCCTGCTGGCAAAGGACCTTCCTTCTTCTTTGACTATGATGGATTCTTCAAGTCCTTCAATCTACCTCCTTCTCATCCTGATGATGAGTTACCTGCTCGAATGATGTACGATGTTCTGATACTCCTCCACTAGACTCACATCATCGATTTCATTAGACGATACTTCTAGCCCTTCAGGGGGAGAGCTTGAAGTAAGTGAGTCTTCCTCTGATGATGAAGCAGTTGAGACTGCAAATGTGGACCAGGAGGAATAGGTTCCCACTACCAAAAGTACACAAGCATCTGATCTTGATGCCTCTAGAACTTCTGAACCCATACTCCAACCCACATAACTGAACCTGGGATTCAAAATCTGGATAATGAGGTAGCTGTTCCCACCACTCCCAAGAACTCGAATGTTTCATGTGCATCATCCCCTGGACAACATCATTGGGATATGGGGATTCTGATCGGAGTTCAGACACGAAACAGCTATACTCAGCTGATTATGCCGCAGTCATGGAAAAAGGATATCTACACGATGGAGCTTATCGATGTTTTGTGTCTCAATTTGAGCCAAAATATGTAAGTGAAGCTTTAAACGATGAGGGAGTAGTGCTATGCAAGAAGAACTCCTTCAGTTCAAGAAGTTAGGAGTATGGACTCTTGTGGACAGACCAAAAGGGGAAAGGTGATTGGCACTAAATGGGTTCTTAAGTGTAAGAAAGATGACCAAGGGGTTATAATTAGAAACAAGGCTCGGCTTGTTGTTCAAGGGTTTAGACAAGTCGAAGGCATTGACTACAATGAAGTGTTTGCACTTGTGGCAAGGATGGAAGTAATTCGTATCTTCTTAGCCTATGCATCCTACATGAAGATCAAAGTTTATCAATTGGATGTGAAAAGTGCATTCCTTCATGGTGAAATCCGTGAAACGGTGTACGTCAGTCAACCCAAAGGATTTGAGGATCCTTATCATCGGGATAGAGTTTATAAACTAGACAAGGCTCTTTATGGGCTTCATCAAGCCCCTCACGCCTGGTATGAGAAACTCTCTACTCATCTGCTGAAACATGGTTTTCGCAGAGGGGTTATTGACTACACGTTGTTCATCAAAGAGAAAGATGATGATTTATTACTACTGGTACAGATATATGTGGATGACATATTTTTCGGTTCCAAAAATGAGCTTTGTGTAAAGAATTCGAATCAGTGATGAAAGCTGAGTTTGAGATGAGTGCCATGGGAGAGATGAAGTTCTTTCTTGGGTTACAGGTGGATCAGACACCAAATGGAATCTTCCTGCATCAGTCCAAATATGTAGGAGATATCCTTAGTTGGTTTGACATGGAGAATGCAACGATTGCTGGGACTCCACTTGCCACGAACCACGATGTAGCACCTGACGAAAATGGTGATCTGGTAGATGCCACTATGTACCGAGGAATGATCGGATCTCTGATGTACCTCACAACCTCTCGTCCTGATATTATGTACGCCACATGTCTTTGTTCCAAATATCAGGCTAAACCAAAAGTGAATCATCTAATTGGGGTAAAAGGATCTTTTGTTATCTAAAGGGTACTCCAACACTCGGGTTGTGGTATCCTCATGATGATGACTTTGAGCTTACAGCGTATAGTGACTCGGACTATGGTGGTTGCAAGATGAATTACAAGTCAACATCAGCGGGATGTCAGTTCTTTGGAAGACGCTTAGTCACCTGGCAGTGTAAGAAGCAGACATCTGTTGCTTTGTCAACATGTGAAGCTGAATATGTTGCTGCTGCAAGTCGCTGTTCACAAATCATTTGGATTCAACAGCAAATGCGAGACTACAGTTTGAAATTTTCTAACACCCCTATCTTTGTTGATAATTCTGCTGCAATAGCTGTCACAAAAAATCCGGTCCAACACCCAAAAACTAAATATATCGGTATTAAATATCACTTTATATGTGACTGTTTTGAAAATCAATTAATCGATGCTGTTAAAATTAATACGGATTTTCAACGTGCCGACGTCTACACAAAAGCTTTTGACAAACCTCGGTTTTTCTATCTTTTGGAGGTCAATGGCGTGAAAAGAAAGTGATGTGATTCCAGAAGAATCGAGTTCTTAGTCCGACAATTTTCTTATTTTTTATTTTTATTTTCTTTTTTTATTTTTCTTTTCCATCCTTTTAAAATTCAAAAACACAAAAAACTTTTTGCGGTTTTAGAATTTTAGGGGGAGAATAGTTTAGTTTCACTATTCAATTACTTAAAAAAGGGGGGGGGGGGGGTGGGCAGAAAAGCTGAAAGCAAAGAAATCAAATCTGTGATATTGATTCAAAAATTATGGAAAATGATAATACACAGGGAACTAATTGTTTGGGACATCAAAAAGATTTAAATGAACAAAATGCTATATTCATATTATAAGTCTGAGAAGTCTAAGCAAAATAAAAAAAATTGATAGTAAACTAGTCTGCTACTAAGGTAACATAGAGAAAGTAGGCCTAGGGGTTGCTAGTTCATTATATGATGTGTCGGTAGATTCAACACAATAGACGAGTAGACTTCATTGGTGAATCAAATTAAAACTAATTTGTTCAACTTGCTATGAGTTTTCATCTTCTCCCTAGTTAACACAATCAACGCATTTCCAATAAGGGGTGACGAGCAAAATAAACGCCACAAATGTGTGCGGATGACCATAAAAATTAGCAAAGCACATGGAAAAATGTTAAGCGCAATCAAGCTAATGACTAATGTTGTTGGTGGGTTATGTGCAAAAAGAAAAAAAAGTGCTCTAACAAGAAGATAGGTTGTGTGCCTCTCTGTTGTGCGATGGCACTGACCTGAGGATAAGCATAACCTAAATATTCTAGAATTCATTGTTGTTTGCGCCTCTCTGCTATGCGATGGCACTGACCTGAGGCTTGGCATCTCTTTGAAAGCTCTTAGAATAGTTTCTTCTTGTCAAATACCCGTAGACCACTCAAAAATCTCCTGAGGAATGTTGATTACCATATAAGTGTGGGATCCACAAATGCTTGTTGAAATAATAAAACCTAACTCATCATCAATGTGAGTCAAAAATCTATGTATGGATTTAAGTGGACAAATATACTGACAATCATCGTGGCTGCAACTCTCGACAGTCAAAATCATTGTGTGCACCTTATAGCTCTAGTATGATTTCCTGCAAGTGCTATTGACTCTCAAACAAATAAGAATCTAGTATACAAGTACATATAAAAGTGTTCTAAATGATTATGATATATGTGTATGATTCCATATGAATCTTTCCAGATATGATAAAAATAAATTGAAGCTGTTCTGCTAAGGATGCAAAATCGGTTAAATGAGTTTTAAAAGGTTTCAATCCACCTCAAACCAAAACACATAAATATGTCTTGTTTTGTTTTAATCCAAGTTGTTTTCTGTTTTCGTTATCTTCTTTGCGTCGATGTCGGACTATATAACTAGATGAAATCTGTGAATCACAAATTAAAAAGGGTCATGTCTGAGGTGACCAATCGGCTCTAAATTAAAAAGGGTAACGTCTGAGGTGACCAATCGACTCTCAATTAAAAGGATCACGTCTGAGGTGATCAAATGATTTTCTGTTAAAAAGGTCATTTCTGAGATGATCATTGGTCATAGTGTTATAAATCAAAAGCTAAAGTTTGAGTGTATGGAAATGTATGAAGTCAAACTCATAAGTATGAGCCAATCGCACGATTGAACCATAAGTATGAGCCAATCACACGATTGGACCATAATTATGATCCAATCACACGATTGGACTATGAGTATGTGTCAACTATGCGATTGGATCATAAGAATGGACCAATCGTATGACTGGATGAAGGAGTCTGAGTCAGTCGCACGACTGAACCCTAGTCGCACGAATGAATCATGTGTATGGGTCCAGTCGCGCGACTGAAACTTAAAACAGTATAAAAAGGGGGTCAGTCGGTCGTATTCCCTACCACCCTTCAAAACTCTCAAAAACCGCCTAATACCAGACACTCTGCCCAAATTTTCGATTATTGTGATTTTTCTCCGATTGTGATACTAACCGATTTCTATTCATCTTCAGGTACTTTGAAACTGAAATATGATCAAAAGAATGGATTAATCGAACCCACAATGACCGAAAATGTTTAAAATCAAGAACTAGGACAATACTCTAAAATAGACCACTTAAATGGACATAAACGTTGATTTAAATGACACTAAGTGCTATATCGAGTCCCTGCGAACCTAATTAATCTAAACACGAAGTGTAATGTAACGTTTTGACAAAGATTCAAATTTATGGTGTCGAACAGAGCAAGATGCATAGACACGCCATGAACCTCAGTCGCACGATTGAGCCAGATGCATGATTCAATCGCACGAGTGAATCAATCGGTGACTCAGTCGCACGATTGACTCAACCTCATGGCATAGCATACAACTAAGTTCAGTCGCTGGCTCAATCGTACGATTGAACTCAGTAGTATGGTTTAATCGCACGATTGAACTAGTAGATCAAAATGAACTAAATTCATCTGTTATCTCTTATGAACAAATCTAGTGTATATGTTTCTTGTGTTGCAGCAGCAATATGGCTGAGAGATGACTATGAGCACTAAGCACAACATCTGTGCTCATCTAGATGCTGCATCTCGAAATGCTTCTGAGTTCACCGGGATTATTGCCTTCCTACGTAGATCGAGGATCTACAAGGCCATTTCTACTCCATGCACACCATACCGGTCTATTCAGCAGGCTTTCTGGGAAAGTGCCATAGTGGACATGTCTGTTAAGCCCCATTGTATCCGGAGCTCTATATTCGGACGAGAGATTGAGATCCGTGAAGAAGACCTAAGGAGAGTCTTAGATTTGGGTGAAGACGGAGCCCATCCAACCAAACTGCATCCCCCAACTGTTCGAGTATGTTTTCTGAGGATCAAGTACGCCGGAGACATCAATGCCGGCGTACGGAACAAGAGCAACATGTGCCCCCAGTTCAAGTATCTGGCACATGTGATCCTCAAGTGCATAGCCTCCAGACTTGGAGGGTTCGATGAGATGTCCGACCAAATCCAGAATGCATATGTTGCACTGGTAATGAACCACCCGTTCAGTTTCTCACGCATGCTCTTCTCGTACTTGATAGAGAACATCGAGGCCAAAGGCAAGGAAGGCTTCTGCTTGTATCCAAGGTTCTTGCAGATGATCATAAACGAGAAGCTTCCTCTACTGCCTAAGGAGAAGGACGATGCTGTGATTTTATAGGTGATTGATGACACCACTCTAGGGAGGATGAAGGTGCACTGGGGGAAGCAAGTGAAGCCCCCGGTCAGGAGACTGTTTGGCCATCTGGCCTACGAGGATTACGTGGTGCCATTTCGTAAGAAGTGGCGTCATGATGACAGTGACTCAGACGTTAAGCCCATAGTGGTACCTACCGATGAAGATGACAACGATGATGATGACCATGATGATGGTCAAGGAGGTGGAGATGCTGGCCCCAGTCAATCACGGGCCACCGACACGTCTACAATATCTCCACCACCTCCACACAGTACTTCAGTTGCTCCTGGTGGATCTAAGCAGGCTGCTTTCCACCAGGACTTCTTGGTAGAAGAAGAGGATGAGTCTGATGATGAGCCTCTCACAAGGAGAGTCGGGAGCCAGGTTGTGGATACCGAGAAGGGGAAAGAGGCGGTTGGTGGACGCCAAGCTGGTATTAAGGGTGGTGACACTGATGTCACAGATCCAACATACACACCCGACCAACCGATTAGCTCAAGGGGAGCCCCTATAGCCAAGGGTTCCAGGAGGAAGAGGATGGCTCATCCTTATAGCAAGAAGAGTAAGAGGCAGAAGATTACCTTGATCAGTACTACCACGACCACAGCCACTGCCACCACCACAGCCACTGCCACCACCATTGTTCCTCACACCACCACCACTATTACCCCCACTGCCACTGACACTCCCACCACCACTCATACATTCACACCTGCCTCACCCACCATACCCAAATCAGTTCTATCACAATCCACTTCCTTTCCTACTCCCATCTACACCACATCCACCACTACACCCACACTTCCCAAGCTGGCACATCCACCCAATTCCCACCTACACAGGGCTTTACTCTACCCACTGTTGGGCTAGAGGAACATTTGGCAAGCCTAAACAGACTGGTGCTCATGCTGCTAGCGACAGATGATCTAAGAGCCAACCAGATGAATCAGCTGATGGCGGTCAATACCGCACAAGGCAAGCAGATTGCTCAGCTTACTGAGAAGAACGCTGCTCATGAGAGAGCGTTAGTTCGAGCTCACCATGCCCTGAAGGCTCAAAAAGCTGTGATGGCATCCGTCAAGCGGATAGAGGGGTTGGAGAAGAAGAACAAAAAGCTGATGTTGTGGTTGAAAGGAACCAAGGGTGAGCCCCTGAAGATTAAAGATGATGGAGATGATGGTGGAGATGATGATGATGAGTTGAGATGAATCAGAAGAAGATGATGATGACGAGGAAGCTGGAGGAAGTGGAAAGGGAAAAGGAGATGACAATGATGAGGAGGATGATCAAGAAGGTGATGCATCTGCATCAGGCTCAAATCAAGTAGCACACGAGAGGCGCTCCAAAAGAGCCGTGTCCTCCGCAGCTCCAGCTGAAGAAACACATGATCAGAGCAAAAGCGATGCTCCACAGGCTAGGGATTATGATGTCGTTCCCTTTCAGCAAGTCAAGACTCAACTAACTATGATTCTTGATTTGCAAGGGATTGTGAGAAGGTCTATGAGCTACACTCCAGAGGAAAGAGAAATCATTCATGATCTAACCGATGAGCAGCTCACTGATATGTTTAGACTAAATCCAGATGAGCTTGTCAAAGATGCTCCGGAAGTAGAAGTTTTGAGTGATGAGGAGCTACAAGGGGTGGATGAGATTGAGATTGAGGATGTCACGTCTGACTACTATCCACAGTTCACTGACCTTGAGGGAAACGTTATCCCAATCTTGGGTGAAACTTTTGGCAGTGATACTTTTGTTAAACTTGATGAGGTAGAGAAAGAGAAAGCAAATGATGAAAGTAAATCCCAAGCTACAAATGCTAATATTGATATAAAGAAGGCTGAATGGGCAGCTTGTTTATCAGAAATGAAGGCCCAACGTGCACCTCCAAAGCTGAATGCCTACACCAAACTTTACCGAGTCAAGAAACATCAGAAAGTGTCAGGCAAGATCATCAATTGGGCCTACTTTGAAGATTTGGATGTATATGTTGTTAAAAGGGAGAAGGGGATTGAGTATTTCAGATATCCACATGATCTGAAAACTCTTTTTGATTTTGAGCTAAATAGATTGGCATGTTTAGATCTTTTGTATGCCAACCCGAGGAAGATGTCGAGATGGTTTGAGAAATCGTTGAAGAAAGAATACCACACCAAATAGGTCAACTTCAGACCTCAACAACCTAAGCGGTTCATTCATAAGACTGAAGTTGATCCTATATCTGGAAGGCCTAGGTGGTGTTGAAGTGGAGTCCCCCCTGCATAATGTCTAAGATTCCTTTACGGGAGATGCGTCAGGACTTCACTCCACACTTCAAATGGTGGTATTATGACTGGAGGATGGGGGAAGCGGTCATAGTTCAGAACAAGAGACTATCAGGGTATTTGACCCAATGTGGCTTACAAACTTGTCTGCTGAAGATGTTTACACTCTATACAAGTGGCCACTGTTCTATGTCACGCAAGATATTGTACAAGCTCTACAATTCCAACATGTTATACGGCTCTACTTTGCATTTGAAATACACGCGGGAGTCACTAAAGAAGATAAGTACAAGAAATTCCAAGAGCATGTGAAGAATGTAAGAAAATTGGATAAACTAGGTCCAAGGGGGAGTTTGTTGATACATCATGTTCCTAGTTTATGTTCTTAATTGTAAAAGTCTTTTATTTCCTACACATATGTAATGTGAATTCTTAATGAAATATGATATGCTTCTTGATGTTTATTTGTCTTTAAATATTTCATATTATTATTGTATTTAGTATAATTCATATGTATGAACATCATATATAGGTTTGAGGTTGTTATACATAGTTCTAAGTCAATAATAATTGAGAAATGTGTTCAACTTAGTCGGGTGGTTATTCATGCAAATGGACCATACGCACGAATGAATCATACTTATAGATCAGTCGCACGACTAAACCAGGAGACTGGATCAGTCGTATGACTGAGACATAAGATGCATTCAGTCGCACGACTTAACCTTCAGTCGTGTGTATGAATCAATCGCATGAGTCAGTCGCATGACTGAACCATGCTAATGGTTCAGTCGTACGAATGAAAACTAAAAACCTATAAATACCACATAATTCGTGAAAAAAAATGAGAGACTTCAAAGATTTACAAACCCTAGCCATCCAGAGCGTCCTAAACAGCCTATCCAACTTCATAGTTCGTTCCTGATCGATTTCTAATCAATTCTTAATGTTTATTTCATTGTTAGATCGATCAGGTTGTCATTCTCACTGATTGGATCGCCACTCAAATAGGATTCCACACTATTTGATCTGGTCTCATGCAGATTCTGTTAGTACTCCGTACGAAAACGGTCCTAACACATTCTTGCATCATCCTCTCACTCAAAACTTTGTTACCAAAACAAAGGTGGGTTGGAAACCAATGAAATTGCTCCACCACATTCTTATGAGTCTATAAGACAACCAAGGTGTGGTACTGAAGAGCAAAAGGTTCCATCTGCTGACCCACCTTCTCATGAGTAAAAGAGTGATGCAACCATGGAGACCATCACAGGGAAGAACCAGGTAATTTTACCCACTCCTACCGGTGATGATCAACCCCTGACCACCAAAGCCAGAAGAAGTAGACCTAAGGCAGCTAGAAAAACTGCCAAGAAAGTGGCTGAGTCAAAGCTGAAGATAGACCCAAAGCAAAAGGGTGTATTCATCTCAGCTGGATTCCAGGTGGTAGGTAACTCTGATTTAGGAAAGGGGTGTAGTACCATCACTCCTGTCCTACCAAAGGATCAGAAGTTAAAGGGAAAGGTTACTGATGAAGAGAAAAAGAACAAGAAACAGCAATCCTCAAGTTCCAGATTAGCATTGCATGCATAATGTATGGTCTGCAAAACCATATGGCCAAAGATTGTTATTACAATCCTGCTAGCACACATTATGCAAATAATGTTAAAATAGAAGGAGTCAGGGAAGGTTTCTCATTTGGACCTTATCAAATGGTTCAAGTGATGAAAAAAGGAAAGCTTGTTTCCGAAGCAAGGTTGCTTTCGGAAGAAAGTCCTCCGAAGGGAAATTGGCTTCAGAAGCTAAAGCTGTCAAGACTCAAAAGAACAAAAGAGTCCCCTTGAAACCATCCCAGAAGAAGACTACTTCGGAAGAAAAGGTAGTGAAGGCTTCTTCCGAAAAGAAAGAAGCTTCGGAAGAATGCCATGATGTAAAAGCTTCAACAAGCTCATCCTCTATGATCAACCAAGGGATGGAATGGAAGATCAAGGAAGATGTTGCAGCACAAACCTCTTCTTCAACAACATCCGTTGAACCCCCATGCATAAATTTTGGTTCAATTATGTCACTATCATTGGAAGAGCACAAGACCAACAAGGCTTGGGTTTCAATCAAAACTAATCATCTCATCTCATGTGCTGGGACATTCATATGACAAGAATAACAATGTTTGGGATTGTGGATAGTGATGCTCCAGGATCATGATAGGGAAACAGATCTCTCCTTCAACAATTTTAAACATTATGATGGAGGTCCTATCCAGTTTGGAGGTGAGGCCGGAGGATATATTTCTGGCAGAGGAAGTATATCCAATGGAAATTAAAAGTTGACAAAGTCACTTTTGTCAAACAGTTTGAACACAACCTGTAAGTGTTCTTCTCTCATTTTGTGATCAAAAGCATCAAATGCACTTCTCTAAAATGTGTGCATTATCCTCAAACCCAGGATGACATTTTCTCAGGAATTGGTGCTTCTTAGATCTCCCAGGAAAGGGGATATGAACAATGCTTCCCCAGTGGGTGAAATGTCATGCTTTCTTTCCAAAGCTGATGGTGATGAGTCAACACTTTGGCATAAATGAATCTGTCATGTTAATTTTAAGACAATGAATAAATTAGTTAAAAATAACTTGGTACATGGTTTGTCAAAAAAAAAAATTTTCTGCAAAGATAACTGTGTTGCATGCCTGAAAGGGAAGCAACACAGGGCATCTCATAAATCCAAAGTTGTTAACTGCATCACCACTCCATTACACTTATTGCACATGGATCTATTTGGTCCTACAAGTATAATGAGCATTGGAAGGAAATCATATTGCCTTGTGATTGTTGATGATTTTACAATATATACATGGGTATTCTTTTTAAGAACTAAAGATGAAACTGCTGAAACTTTAAAATCTTTTATTCTTAAAATAGAAAATTAAATTGATCACAAGGTTAAAATAATCAGAAGTGATCAAGGGACTGAGTTTAAGAACCACGTTCTTGACTCATTCTGTAACTCAAAAGGGATTGCCAGACAATATAGTGCTCCTAGAACTCCTCAACAAAATGGTGTTGCTGAGAGGAGGAACAGGACACCTATTGAGGCTGCTTGGACCATGTTAGCTGATTCAAAGCTGCCTCTAACATTCTGGACAGAGGCAGTTAGCACTGCATGCTATGTGCAGAACAGGGTTCTTGTAGATAAGCCACATGGAAAAACCCCTTATGAGCTATGGAACAAGAGGCCACCGTTCATTGGCTTTCTAAGGTCCTTTGACAGCAGGTGTACCATACTTAACACAAAAGACAATTTGGCAAAATTTGCTGAAAAGTCGAATGATGCTATCTTTGTTAGATACTCCTCTAACTCTAAAGAATATAGAGTTTATAACATCTAAAATCAACAATTTGAGGAATATTTCAACATTATAGTTAATGAGCACACTCTTTGTGTTAGGGGGAATGGCCCTGATCATATATTTGATTTAAAAATTGTTTTCAAACTATTCTAAACCATTTTGTGAGAATGTTTCAGCTGGAACAGGTGCTCAAAGTGATTCTGATGAAGACCAACTGTTTGAGCTACCCACGCCTATTCCGAGTTCTCCAAGAGCTGCAACAAATCAAGCTCCCACTATTGGTAGATCTGACAGTATGACTATCTCAAGGGATAGTGGAGCTTCAACCAGTGATTCACCTGTTGACCCTCAAACCTCATCAGGTGACACTGCACAACACCAAGCTGATTGAAATAGCATCTTGAAGGAACAAGTAACTTTCAATGTTGCTTCACAGCCAACAAATGATGATGATGTTTCTCATTCATTCAATCAGTCCTCATTGAATGAGTTTGAAACAGCAGCTGAACCAAGTGTTCAGGCTATCGAGCAAAATATGTCCAATCTGGATCTATCTTTGCAATTGGAGGTAATTCCTAGACTTAGGATTCACAACACTCATCCAGCTGAGAACATCATATAGGGGAAGTCTCTGAAGGTGTGAGAACAAGAGGACAAACTCACAATGGGAATGTCTGCTTGTACTCATGCTTTTTATCCCAGATGGAACCCAAGAAGGTAGAAGATGCCTTGAAAGATAGTAGATGGGTTGAATCAATGCAAGAGGAGCTGCTTCAATTCAAGAAACAAAAGGTTTGGAACCTTTGTCTGCTACCATCTGGTCAAGTACCTATAGGCACAAAATGGGTTTTCAGAAACAAGAGAGATAATAGAGGCTTGATTATCAAGAACAAGGCAAGACTAGTGGTTTAAGGATACACTCAAGAGGAGGGAATCAATTATACAGATGTCTTTGCACCTGTTGCAAGACTTGAGGCAGTTAGGATCTTCCTTGCTTATGCTGCATCCAAGAATTTCACTGTCTACCAGCTTGATGTCAAGTGTGCCTTTCTATATGGGGATATAAATAGGGAAGTCTATGTGTGCCAGCCTCCAGGATTTGAAGACCCACAACACCCCAACTATGTGTGCAAATTGGATAAAGCTCTATATGGGCTGCACCAAGCACCTAGGCTGTGGTATGCGACTTTGTCTCAATTTCTCCTAAAGAAGACAAGACTCTCTTCATAAGGAAGTCTGGAAAGGACATCTTGTTCGTTCAAGTCTATGTTGATGACATCATATTTGGTTCCTCAAATGACTAAATGTGTAAAGACTTTGAGAACATCATGAAGAAGAAGTTTGAGATGAGTTCCATGGGAAAAATGGACTCTTTCCTTGGAATTCAGGTGAAGCAAATGAAGGAAGGGTTTTTCATCAATCAATCTTAGTATGTCAATGACATCTTAGAAAGATTTGACATGAAAGATTGTAAGCCAGCAAAAACACCTATACCCAGAAACCATAATCTTGTCCTGACTCTGAGGGGGAGGAAACTGATCAACATCAGTATAAGGCAATTATTGGTTCTCTGATGTATCTCACACCAAGTAGACGTGATATCATGTTTGCAACTTGCATTTGTGCAAGATATCAGGCTGCTCCAAAGGTGTCTCATCTAGTTGCTACCAAAAGAATCCTCAGATTACCTCAAAGGAGCACCTAAATTAGGTCTCTGGTATCTAAGGAACAACAACTTCAATCTCTATGGCTACTCTGACAGTGACTATGGTGGCTGCAATATCAACAAGAAATCAACATCAGGTGGATGTCAATTTCTTGGTGGAAGGATCATCACATGGCAATGCAAGAAGCAATCATGTGTCTCTATATCAACTGCTAAAGCTGAATACATTGCTGCTGCTAGTTGCTGTGCTCAACTACTGTGGATTCAGAACCAGATGATAGACTACGGATTCAACTTCATGAGCACTCCTATCAACATTGACAACAATAGTGCTATCTCCATTACTAAAAATCCAGTGAAGCACTCCAAGACAAAGCACATTAACATCAGGTACCATTTCATTAGAGATATTCATGAGAAAAATCTAATTAAGCTAATCAAAGTTGACTCAAATGAACAATATGCTGACTTGTTCACCAAAGCTTTGATGAACAAAGATTCAAGTATCTCATTACAACTATTGGGATGATAAACATTGATTAGTCCATCTCATTTGAAAACCTTTTAATATGTATAGTCTTGTGTCAAAACAATCTAAGCCCTGTTACAAAAGGTCCCTCTCTGAAATTTTCACTTAATATAAATTCTTCCGAAGAGGAATTAACCCTCGGAAGATGTTTTACATATCTTCCAAAGCAAATTCCTCCCAGGATAATTTTCTTCTCGAAAGAGTTTTTAGTCTCAAAAGAAGCCATTGATTACATATCAGATCTACTTCCGAAGCTTATAAAACTCTCCATTCGGAAAGCAATCTTTACTCTCGGAAGTAAGAACTTTACCTTCAGAAGTTAAGATTGCCTTCGGAAGAAGATTACCTTCGGAAATGTTTTATACTCGGAAGAAAGACTTTACTGTGTAATAGAAATCTTTTGGGCCCCACTCTGTAAAAAGTAAAGATTTTATTAATGATGTCGGATTAGTTAAATGGACTAAACCTTACCGCCCCTGTGACATCATCCACTGAAACATCCCGTCACCTTATCCAAACCCCCTAAACTGCCATTTCACCCGTTTTAATAACCCCGACTAATCACTTTCATCTTTTTACCAAATTTACTGCCATAAAAGCTTCCTTCGTCTTCAATTCACCCAATTCCGAACTCATCTTCTTGCAACTTTCTCAAATGGCACTTAACCCTCAACACAACCAAGTCGCACTCCTTGATTCTTCAAGGAATGTTGACTTCTCTGATATCATCTCCTTTCTTACCCAATCATCTTATTACACAGCTCTGACTGTTAACCATACCGTTTACTCAAATCACATGGCTGAATTTTAGGCCAATGGTCAGATTGAAACCCTAAATGGGGTTCGGGTAATAAGATCGAGCATTTATGGCCAGGAGTTAGTCATTTCCGAACAACTCATCAGGGAGCATCTCGAGCTTCATGATGAGGGCGCTCCTACAAAGTTTCCCAAGTCAGATTTGGACAACACCTATATCCAAATGGGATGTGGTGGAGATGTAAGCAGGTCTACCGTCTACAAGTTCAATTTCTCTTACAACTGGAAGTTCCTGCTGCATGTTGTTCTCCATTGCTTGTTAAACAAATCTGGGGGATGGGATCAAATCCCATACGAACTGGGGTGCCTAGTTCATGGATTGGTGAGAAGCCTCCGCTTTAATTACTCAAGGTTTGTGCTGACCAATCTTATGGGGAACCTCCAGCGGGACACATTCTTCATGTATCTCAGGTTCCTTCAGCATAATGAACTGTGAGCTGGACCAGAGTCAGCTTGTCTGTGCAGCTGCTCTGACTGTCCCTGAAATGAGGCCGACCATCTTCAAGACTTTGAAGAGAGTGTCCACCAAATTCACCGGAAGACATACTGCACTTCTTCCAGGTATGACTGAGCCAATGGCTCCTGGTGACAACCCTATTAACCCCACAGGTGATGAACCCACACCAGCATCTACCCTCACATTGCCAAATTTACCTTCTCACCCCATCACTATCACATACCAAAGACGCCCCAAACGAACCCTTGTTCAATCTTCTCTGATTCAACAAGCTCCTCCTGTTCAATCCAAAAAGACTAGACTGGAACAATGGGCTCCCACTCAGTCTGAGGTCTCACCATCCTTCACAATTGACCTCAATATGGGTATTGAGCCTCCTCAGTCTCAAACCCATGAGCCCTAAACCTAAGCTGTAAACCCTTAGGGTGAGTCTCTATACTCCCCTGAGCAGCCAAAAAGGGACAACCCCACCATAGGCTTAATGCCATTAGACATTGACCAAGGTCCCGGGTCATTAGGCTTAACCTCTATATCCTTTCCAGACCTATTAATAGGAAGTGATGAAGAGATTATGTCTCTTCAGGGCAATGAAGTTGATCCACAACACCCTCTCAAGGATCAATAGAGCCTAGATAGAGCTCTGATCTCTAACCCCCATCGGCAAGCCTTTACTGAGGTGAGTCCCATTGATGTGGAGGGGACTCATGTAGATTTAGCTGCCACTACTGAAGGAGCCTCAATGGACATTCAGGACAGTGGTAACATCACTGAGACTGAATCTAAGACAACCATGCCCTTTGATGACTCTAAAAGAGACATCATTGAGCAAGGGAAACCAGGGTGCCAAGAAACCACATCTGGTGGTGAGGATGAACATACTAGGTATGTTACCTCATCTCCCCATGATTCTTTAAATGAAGATGAGGGAAGACTGCAACACACCATTGAAGACCTACTTTCTAAAGTCTCAAACCTTGAATCTAAGGTTAGGAATTTAGAGGATAGGTCTGCCACTCAGCAACTTGAGATTGAAAATCTCAAGGCCAAACTAGCTGAGAAACAGATTGAGAGGTCTGTTAGGCATGTACCAATTCAGGTCTCATTAACCTCTTCCTCTAGCTCATCAAGCTCTCAAGCTGATGCTACCAAAAAAGGGGAGAGTGTTCAGGGACAAAGCAAAATACAAGAGGAACCACAGAGTCAAGCTCTCACTTCCTTAAGTTCAAGATACCCTATTCAACAAGCTTCAGTTTTTTCTGAGCCTCCTCCAGTTGTAACTCAAGTGGACCAAAGGATGCTCCAAGATCTTAACAGGTTCTTCAACAAGTTCTTGATGGAATCTTTTATTGAACAGCCAAGTCCTGACTTGTCTACGATCTACTTTGGAGCTCAAGAGCTTCAGAGGTTGAATGCACCTTCTACTACTATCGAGGGAGTTGGTCAACCTAAGGTCCAAGTGGAACCTGAGATTAATTTCGAAGGGGAAACAAGGATTGATGGCCCAGCAACTGAGATGGTTGGGGCAGAGAGTGCATTCTCACAGACTTTCGAAGCACAAGTCAAAGCCTCAGAAGAACAACTTCAATCTTCCGAAGCTGAGATTGTAGCTGCGGAAGGACTATTCTCTTTATCCAATGATCTAATAGTCACAGATGCAATCCTAGAACTTGCATATGAGGTTAATAGGGAGGATTTTCTCACCCAACTCCTAGCTCAAACATCATCATTGACTCCAGCTTCCATTACCACCACTCAACCTGAACCTTCCATCCAAGAACCCCTAAAGTCTAGCACTTCCTAAGATGTCAAAGGAAAGAGGAAGATGATTGAGGAAGAGCTTCAGGAGGAAGCAAGGTTAGAAAAGCTCAAAAGAAAAGGTAGACTTCCAACTGGAAAGTTGCTAGCTGCTAGTAGTAAAGCAGCTGCAGCCAACCAGGAGGCTGTCAACAACAGAAGAAGAGTGGAAATCATTGACAAACTTGTCAATCTAGGAGCTGTGAATGAAGATGTACTCCTGCTACCATTAGAGGAGTTAGTTGAGTTAGAAAAGGCAACTTTGCTGCAAATTCAGCAAAAAGAAGAAGCAGCAAGGTTGGCCTTAGAAGAAGAAAGGGAGAAGAAGAAAAGAGAAGCTGATCAGCAACTTAGGAGGGAAAGGATAACTTTCCTAACCTCCAGGGGTTTCTCTCTAGACGAACTATCTCCACATAACAATGATACGATCTTATGGCTCTTCTACAAAGAGCAAGATCAAATAGAGAAGGAGAGAAAGAAAGCTGCTAAGGAGAAGCTGAGGTTGAAGAAGAAGAAGGAAGAGGAAGCAGGACTCGCTGCTGCCAAAAAGATAGGTGAAAAGGCCTGGATGACAGACTATCTCCGGGCTCATGGCTTCTCTGGCAGGCAGGTGGCTCCTATGTTTGAGAAGACCCTCCAGCGACATGTCAGGGACATAAAGGCTGACATTCGCTCGGGGAAGAGGAAGGAGATGTATAGAAGGGGACAGGGGATGATCTTCAAACCAACCACTCAACCCCAACCTCAAACCCAACCACAACCTGAACCAATTCCTTTTCCATTCTCAATCAAGACTGAACCAACCACTGAACCTTACACCCCTGAATTTACACCATCAACCTTACCAACTTCCTCACCTCAACCACCTAAACTACCCATCCTCCAACCCAAAACACTTGCCAGAACCCAAACACCACAACCTACCTAACAACCTTCCAAACCATCCCCTCAGCCTTCCAAACATCTCTCCTTAGAGGAGTTCAAGGCAATCAAGACAAAGCACATCAACTGTACAACCCGAAGCAATATCTCTTGTGAGGAGGAGTCTGTCAAACTAACTTATGTTGATGGATCCTCATGTTCCCTCAGTAGAGATCAATTTCTTGACCTGCCTAGAGGAACATTGGACCAAGCTACAAAGCTCCTTGGCCTCAACTCAGATACTCCGAATGAGGAAGAAAATAAGCTAAGGAGAAGGCTGGTGACTCTGCTAGATACGAAGAAAGGAGACAAGGTACCAAGTCAACCCCTTGTGCCTAGGAAGAAGATTATCCAGTGGAGGTTCGAAGACTCTTCTCAAAACTTTGTTGTTGACAGAGAGAGAGAGTGGAGAGCTAAACAAGCTAAATGCCTCATCTCTGCTACACTTAAGCAGATTTGATATTGCTAAGTTAGCAGAGATGCCACTCTCCAACCCCTCCAACTCTGAAGTAGCTGCTCACATTAGAAATCACCTGAGCAGTCTTCATCTGGCCGAGCTAACTGCTAGGACCAAGATTGAAGAAGAGTTGAAACTGAGAGAGGAGGAGAAAAGGAAAGGATCAGCAACCAAAGGCAAAGCCTTTCTTCAAATGGTTGAGGGTCCTGAACTTGAATCCATAGTTCGATGGGAGTATGACTATAACTCCCATCAACTAACTCTTTTCAGGGGGGCACAACGAAGGGTACATGTCATTCAGAGTGATAGACTGGATCTCCTATCCACTAATGACTTGTACAAACTTCTCAGCACCACTTCAGGGAAGAACAAAGAAACAGACAAACATCTTCTGTCCCTGGTGCTGAAGGTTTTGAGAAGTAGAAATAAGTGAGGTTTTGGTAGCATCAGCCTAGGGGTAGTTTGTTGGATCTAGAAAGGCTGGTGCAACCAAAACCAAATCACTTATACTATTTTTGGGTGCAACTTATAAAGGACTTCCGAAGCTAAGTGTGGAACTTCCGAAGGAAATGGAGTTCTTCCGAAGACAAAGTGCAAGATCATCTTCCGAAGGAAAACTCCAACTTCCAAAGACAAAGCATTCACTTATGAAGTTCAAGACTTAGAAAAAAAGATAAGAAGTCAACTTTCAAAGTATGAAGAAATGAAGAAGTCCTCAAGCCTCAGAAGAAGTAGCCTCTTCTGAAGTATAAGTGGCTTCTTCCGAAGCCAACTAACCTTCAAAAGACACTACTATGAACCAGTGGACATAAGTATGGTCTCTCTGACACTCCGGTGCAGACCTCTGAGATACTGCATGGCGTTTTCTCAAAAGCCATGTAGTTGACCATACTTTATTTCACTGTTCACCTTTATCAGTTAGTACAGTTGCCAACTTTAGTTGGTGACAAAAGGTAAGTCATGGACATGTCATGACTACCATATCTTAGATAATACTTTATCTAAGATACCTTAACTTTAGCATTGTAGTATATGTTTTAGTTATAGGTTTCCAGCTGGTATCAAAGTATATCCGGCTGTAGGATCTAGTATATATAGTTTCTTATTGTAACTCTTGTAGTATGCTTGTAAGAGTCATGTAATACTTTGAGTTGAGAAGTAATATATACAAGTGCCTTGAAAATTATTTTTTTTGTTCTTTGCTACTTAGTATATTGTTATCAACTCTTAAAAAAGATTCTACTTCATCTGATCCGAGTGTAGTATAAGTGAGTTTGAGAAAAAACCAAGTGTTAAGTGACAAAAACCGATCCTGCAAGAAGCTTAATAGGATAAATAAGTGTTAATTGCTAATCAGGTTACACCTTCTTAATTGCATGTTAGACTATATTATATTTGTGAAACATATTATAGTGGATGGTCCTAGTTGTATTCATAAGAGAGTCTTTACTCCACAACTGAAATAGTGCTTGTCAAAAGCTTAGTATTAAGCTTGTTAAATCTTTGGTATGTTTTGTTTAAACATGCTATTATTATTGTAAGATTTATTTTTCCATGAGTGCTAGAAACCAAATAGTATAAAAATGATATTTGTTGGTTTAATTTTTTTATTTCATATTTACTTAATAGTCGTTTTTGGTTTGATATTTTTATAAGTTTTGTTGATATTACATTGAAAGACCCTAATTATAAACGAGTGTGATTCAGCATGTGTAATGACATTAAAGAATTATATAATTTCTATTATACAATCATGTATAATACATAGGTCTATACCCTAGTATTTATGTATTTATAATATGTATAATAAATAATGGTTAAAAATATGGGGAGTCCCACACAAACTTGTTTATCGGCATCTGTCCTCACGATTATCATGTAATACCTCAAACCTTAATGTGATAGTTATAAATATGTTAATCTGATGTTTTTGTTTCATATATTGTTGAACGAGCAAGTAACGAGTGGATGAATATTTGAAGGATAAGATGTGATGACAAGCGTTTATTGTTTTAGGAGATCGTCTGATAATAATAAAATATATTATATTTGACCTTACTCTATTTTTAATGAAATTTAGGTTAATTCGTAGAAAGAATGATAAACTCGTCCCAACGACATATTTGAAATTTTATAAAATTCTATATTTTAAAAGTTATAAGAGAAAAATGAATGAAGCAGTTGAATTAAATATACAAGTAAGGAAGAAGTGGGACTAGCTATTTAATTCTCATCCCACATTGCTTTGTACAAGAAATCAAGGTGTCTGCTTGCCTTCTATATATAGTTACCTTAAGTTTGAATTTAAAATATAAGTTTTATTGGAAACGCTCTAATATAAAGAGAATCATGAGTACTTGATATCCCATTAGGTGTTGTTATTAGTTGTTGCATGATCGGTTATGATTACACAACAAGGTTTAACTCTCAAACTCATTTAGAGACACTCAAATGATGATGCAAAATCTTGAAAGAGTTGATAATAATATACTAAGTTAATAAACACAAGAAATGGTTTTCAAGATACTTGTATATATTACTTCTCAACTAAAAGTTTACAAGACTCTTACAAGCATATTAACTAAGTTACAATTAGAAACTCTATATACTACTATTTACTGCAGGTTATACCTAGATTACCAGCTGGAACTTTACTAGACAAATACTACATTGTTAGAAGTAAGGCATCTAAGATAAAATACTATCCTAGACTAGGTAGTCATGACAGGTCCATGACTTACCCTTTGTCACCAACTAAACATGGTAATTGTACTAACTGATAAAAGGTGAACAGTGGAATAAAGTATGGTTAACTACATGGGCGTTGGAAAACGCCATGTAGTATATCAGAGGTGGCAGCGGTTGTCAGACCAACCATACTTATGTCCACTGGTTCATAATTGGTTCTTCCAAAGGTTATCTGTCTTCGGAAGAATAAGTTCTTCCTAAGCCATTTATACTTCGAAAGAAACAACTTCTTCCGAGACTTCTGCTGGTCTTCAAGACTTTATACTTCGGAAATCTTTGTCTTGAATCTTTTAAGTGTTTAGCTTCGGAACAGAAATTACTTAGTCTTGGAAGACTTAGTTTCTCTTCGGAAGTTCTTCTAGTTTGAGCTTCGGAAGTTCTTCAACATGACTTAGGAAGTGCAGATTAGCTTCAGACACTTTTTTCAGTTGCACCAAAATTCTTATAAGTGTTGTTTTAGTTGCACCAGCCTTAACTGACCCAACAAACTCCCCCTAGGTTGATGCTACCAAAATTTCACTATCTTCTGTTTCTCAAAACCTTCAGTACCAAGGAAAAGAGATACTTATTTGTTTCTTTGTTCCTTCCGGAGGTGATGCTGAGAAGTTTGTACAAGTCATTAGTAGTCAACAGATTCAGTCTGTTACTTTGTATCACATGTACTCTTTGTTGTGTTCCTCTGTAGAGAGTTAGTTAACGGGAGTTGTATTCATACTTCCATCTAACTATAGGTTCCAAATCTGGGCCTTCAACCATATGCAGGAAGGTCTTTCCTTTGGTTGACCGATCTTTTTCTTCCTTTTCTCCATCTTTAACTCTTCTTTAGTCTTTTCCTTCATAGTTAGTTCAGCAAGATGAAGGCTGCTCAAGTGATTTTTGATGTGAGCAACTACTCGAGAGTTGGAGGGGTTGGAGAATGGTTTCTCTGCTAACTCAACAATATCAAACCTGCTTGAGTGTAGCAGAGCTGGTGTATTAAGTCGGTTGACTTCACAATTCTCCCTTTCCACAACAAAGTTGTGAGAAGGTTCTTCAAACCTCCACTAGACAATCTTCTTCCTAGGAACAAGGGGTTGAGATGGCAGTTTATCCCCCTTCCTAGTGTCCAGCAGAGTCACCAGTCTTCTTCTCAGTTTTTTCTCTTCTTCCTTGAGGGAATCCGAGTTTGTTGCTAGGAGTTGAAGTGCGTGGTCCAAAGTTCCCCTAGGCAGATCAAGGAATGCCTTTCTTGTGAGGGAATAGAAAGAGCCATCAATGTATGATAGATTAATAGTCTCCTCCTTACAAGAGATTTCGCTCAAGGTAGTGCATTTTATGAGCTTCCTCTTGATTTCCTTAAAACTCTTCTAAGGTTAGATGTTTTGATGGTTCAAAGGATGGCATGGGTGATGGTTCGGTAGAAGATGGTTGGGTTCTGGATAGTGTTTTAGGTTTGAGGATAGGTAGTGGTGGTGGTTTTTATGAGGAAATAGGTGAGGATGAGGGTAAGGTTGATGGTGGTTTAGGGGTGTATGGCTCAGTGGTAGGTTCTGTTTTGATGGGGAAAGGAAAGGGTGTGTGTTCAGGTTGAGGTTGTGGTTTAGGAACAGGTTTGGGTACCATCCTCTGTACACCTGGTGATTGGAACACCTCCTTCCTTCTTCCTGAGCGAATGTCAGCCTTGATGTCACTGACATGTCGCTGCAGGGTCTTCTCAGTCGGGACCAACTTGCCTGCCAGAGAAGCCAGGGCCCTGAGATATGTCTTCATCTAGGCTTTGTCTCCCACCTTCTTGGCAGCCACAAGCTTGACGTCCTCCTCCTTCTTTTTCTTTTTTTTCACCTTCTCTCTTGAATCCTTCTTCCTATCCTTCGCGATCTGATCTTGTTCTCTGTGGAGGAGCCATAGGATCATGTCATTATCATGAGGAATCAGCTCCTCTTGAGAGTAACCTCTAGAGCACAGAAAGGTTATTTTCTCAATCCTCAGATATTTTCAGCTTCTTCCTTCCTTCTTTTCTTCTCTTCCTCCTCGGCCAACCTAGCTGCTTCCTCTTTTTTCTTTTGTACCAGGGTTGCCTTTTTTAACCTTACCAGCTCTTCCAATAGGAATAGTAGCATTTCTTCATTTGCTACTCCTATATTGACAAGTCTTTCAATAACCTCAGTTCTTCTTTTGTTGTTGATAACCTCTTGTGCTACTGCTGTTGCCTTGCTACTTGCAGCCAACAACTTCCCAGTGTCGAGTCTACCTTTCCTCTTTCGTTTCTCCAATATTTTTTCTTCCAACAGTTCTTCCGTTGTCATCTTCCTCTTTCCTTTGGGGTCTTCGCAAGATTCATCCTTAGAAGACTCTAGCTTTAAAGGTTCTGGTTAGGAGAGAGGTTGTTCTTGTGGTGCTGATGGTGTATCGAGGAGAGGGGTTTTGAGAAAGTCCTCATTGTTTATCTCAGAGGCTAGATCAAGTATGGCCTCTATGATAATCAGATCATCGGATAAGGATGATAGTCAAATGATTCCTTCCGCAGCTTGCATTTCAGCTTCAGAAGAGAATGGAGCTGCACTACCTGCCCCTACTAAGTCAGTTGCTGAGCCATCAGTCCTTATTTCCCCTTCGAAATCAATCTCAGGTTCAATAATGGCATTAGGTTAACCAACTTCCTCTTTAGTGGTAGGTGGTGCATTCAGCCTTTGAAGTTCTTCAACTCTAAAGTAAGCTTAAGCAACATACGGTGAGGGTTGTTCAAGTGAGGAGCTTATTAGGAACTTAGTTAAAAACCTGTTGAGGTCAATAAGCAACCTTGGGTCCACTTGAAATGTGGTTGGAGGTGGCTGAGGGAAGATGGTTGAAGATTGTTGTTGAATGGGGTAAAAAGAAGATAAGGTAGAGATTGCCAAAATTGGTTCCTATTGAGCTTGACTCTATACATTCTTCCCTTTTTAGGTAGCATCATTTGGAGAAGTAGATGAGCTAGAAGAAGAACTTAAAGAGACTTGAACAGGTACGTTTCTAATAGACTTCTCAATCTGTGTCTCAGCTAGTTTGGTCTTGAGGTTGTCAATCTCAAGTTGCTGAGTGGCAGACCTATCCTCTAAAGTCTTAACTTTGGATTCAAGATTTGAGACTTTAGAAAGTAGGTCTCTGATGGTGAGTTGCAGACTTCCCTCATCTTCTTTTGAAGAATCACAGGGAGATGAGACAACATACCTAGTATGTTCATCCTCATCACCAAATGTGGTTTCTTGGCACCCTGGTTTCCCTTGTAGAGTGATGTCTCTTTTAGAGGCATCAACGGGCAAGGTTGCCCTAGACTCAAGCTTAGAGATATTACCACTATCCTAAGAACCCAATGAGACACTCTCAGTAATGGTAGCTTGTGAATCCAAGTATCGCAATCAGAAATTATCAGTGTTAATAGGGAATCAAGTTAATGTTTGCGGAATCAACATTAACCTTGTTCAATTGTTTTAATAACTAAATATCAAATATAATGATTAATGATTAAGACGAACACAATGAGAAGAACACAATTAATAAGCAAAAGAAAAGATTTGATTCAAATGTATTTCATTAAACTGATTAATGATTACAGATGAATAAATAATGATCAATAAATGCTTCGAACGTGTTGGTGTTGATGTGACGGCTGCTAAGGTTTATGCTTGTGTGAATTGATGTAATGTTTGGGTTTGCCGTATTGATGCTTGGTTGTTTGTGTTCGTGTCGTCTGATGTGAAACCTAGGATCCATATTTATAGGCACATGTGTTTCAGTTAAGGAAACACCGGATCTTTTGGGATTTGCACAACTGTCTTGTTGACTTGTTGACTTGTAACACTTGCATTATTTAAATACAATTGTTTGGACTCCGCAGCTGCATAGTCTTCCGTAGGTGTTTGTTCCTCTTAAGGTATTAAGTCTTCCGAAGGTATTGTCTTCCGAAGGTGTTTGCTCATCTGCAGGAGTTTGCTCATCCGCAGGAGTCTTCACTTGAACTCTTATTTTCACTTGAACTCCAGAGTTGATTGTTCACCCGCAGATGATCTTCGGATGTTTGTTACTTGTAAGAAACATATCTACGGAAGAACAAAATGTTCATCCGTAGATGTTTCTTACACTTAGTCAATTCCAGTAATTGACCAAGTATCATGTTTGTACCTGCAATCATACACAGATCAACACACATATGGGTTAACCTATATACACAATGCATACATCAAAATATTGAATTATAATAATTCATTACAAATATTGTTTAAAGTTCTAAGCCTATACAAATTTGATCTAGATCTATTGTTCCTAGATCTAACAATACTCCCCCTTAGGCTAAGATACTTCTAATCAGTTCTTCAAAACTGAAAGCTCCTTCAATATTGACACCATCTTCTTGTTGAAATAAGATACTACATCCTTTTGATCATCTTATTTGTACTTGATCTCCATTCTGCATATCCTTTAAAGAGCCTCAAAACTTAAGCCCAAGATGTCTTCTTCAGTTGTCAGAGTTTCCACAATACTTTGATTGTGAACTATTTCAAGCTCATCTTCTTCATTGATTCTTAGTTCTGATATTTCTTCAATGTTAACTTCTTTCAAAAGCCCAGCATCAAATCTTCTTCTCTTATATGCTTTTGCATGCAATTTATCCACCACTTGTATCATGTGCACATATAAGCATAGATCATTCTGTGCTCTTTCATCTGACAGCTTTGGGAAGAATTTGTCATGCAAGTATGATGTGTAGCTGGGGTGGATCAGTTTGATCTCTACTGGGTCAAAAATTCTTATCTTTTCACCTTTCTTCCCCTTAGCATTCCCCAGTAGCACCATTTCTTTTGTCTTCTCAAAATATCCCCACTCAGTTATGGGAATAGTGTATTGATTTCCTGCTATGACTTTGATGGCTATTGTTTTTCTGTTAGAGTATCCAACCCTCCTCAAGAGTTTGTTATCAACCATAGTAGAGGAGTTGGTGTTTGATCTTCTTTCTTTTTGAAGTCTTTTCTTATGTTCAGCATCTTCCCTCTTAGCCTCCTTCAGTACATCATCTACAAATCTTGTTTTCATCCTACCCACTGAAACAGAAAAGTCTCTTCCCCTTGGATGGATTGGATAGTTGGAGATGATTAGGCTTTGCAAGTCTTTGATGTCTCTCTTAGGAAGTCTCAGTAATGCTTCTACATCATGGAAGTATTCAATTTTTCCAGATGTCCTCTTGATGATTGCACAATCCCAGTCTGGATCATATTTCCAAGCTATAATCATGTTTTCTTCTGCAGAACTAGGAGTTGTGATGTGGCCATACAGCTCTATCAGGGTAGATTTTTGTTCAGTGATTTCCCTGACTGTTGTTCCTAGAGGCCATACTTTTCCAGGGATAACTACCCTAGGCTCTCTGATCAGTTTTTCTTTCCCTTTGTGCTGATCTTTAGATTCAACCGTTATAGGATCAGCAGGGAGTTTGCTTTATTGCTCATAGGATGGGTTTGGAGCTTCAGTTCTGAATCTCACTCATGTGTCAAGCTCAACAGCCATTACATGCTCCATCATCCTCCTAAGCTCACCAACTTTTCTTCCCTTAAGCTCACGTGCTTTGTAGTTATGACCCTGTAGCCAACAGATCATATTGTACATGCTAAGCTTTGTTGTGTCACAGTGGCCTAAATCTTTCTTGATTTTCTGAATGGCTTGAAATGTTGTGAATGCTTCATAGTCACAATTAGGGATCATGAATCTAGCCAGATCAAACTCTTTCAGTAGATCCTTCATTTCAGACACATTCATCCTCTTAACCATATCAAATGGAAACCCATGGTTGATAAGGGTCATAAACATTGTTGACTCAAGTCTCTCTTCTTATATGTCTTTTGTTGTCAGAAGATCATCAGCCTTTGATTCTTCTTGTTCTTTACGAGGCTTTTCTTCAGTTAGTTCTTTCCATTCAACATCACTATCAGCTTCAACATGAGTTACACGCTTTGAAGTTGAAACATCCACTGAAGGAGTGTGCTCTGGAGATGTGAGCCTTGATCTTTTAGGTGAATCTTCAAGATTGATCACTTCTTTCTTTGTAGACCTAAGTACTTCCTCTTCCTGGTGTATAGAATAAGTTGCTTAGAAGTCTCAGCAGGTTCTTTTGTTTGTTTTGTTGCAGGAGCATTTAATTCAAGGGAACAGATCTTCATCTTCAGCTCATCAATATCTTCATCCTTTCTTTGCGGCTGAGCAAATTGTTCTTTAGAGTCTTGTTAGCTTTGTTGCTCTCCAACACAAGCTTTTCTATTTCAGCATTCTCATGTGCAATTGACTCTTTTGTTCTTTGACAAGCTCATGTAGAGCATCAATGACTTCATTATTTTCTTGAATGTTTTCTCTTAATCTTTTCAGACTAGATTCCTGCTTCATAAGCTAATCATCTTTTTCTTTAATCATCCCCTTTAACTCTTGAATTCTTTGCTTTCTATTGTTAGACTTGACAACAAGCTTGTTGTATTCAGCCACCAAATAGCTTTTGCTAACAGGGATGTCATCATCACTTAGATCATCTTCATGATAAGCAATTACATCAACATAGTTGGCCTCTTCTTCCCCTTCTTGATGTTCAGCAGCCAACTCATCATCATGTGCTACACTGACTGAGCTTGAGCTCGATACAACTGCTTGATCTTCCTGCTCTTCATGTTGATGTTGATGTTGTTGATGATTAGTGACTGGAGAGACTGGTTCAATTTCATTTGAGTGGGCAGAGGATTCAGTCTTGGTTAAAGACAGTTGAACTGTACTTGCTTGTGAGGCTAACTCTGTCTCCCTAGTGTAAATGCTTTAGTAGATTGGTTTTCAGGGGTTGGAGGTTGTTGAAAAAGTTGCATTTGGAGTTGATTTGGTGATGGATGGTGAATTGGAGAGATTGGTTGAGTGTTTTGACTGGCTGGTGATTGGGGGTGATTGAGGTTGTTGGTGAATGGGTGATTGATGAGGTGAAGGTGAGGCTTCCACAGTGTCAGTAGTTGAACTATCTTGCTGGTTTTCCCATACCAGTTCTTGTGGGATGTTGGCATTAGCATCCACCACATGAGAAAACATTGGCATGTCTTCTCCTTGTTATTTTCCACTAATTTTGTTCAGAACAGATATACCCAAATGAGCTTGCACAAACACATCACCATCTCGATCTATTCCAGGAAACTCAGCATTTATGATCAATTGCAAGAACCTTGGAAACATATACATTTTGTCAGCCTTTTGCACTCTAATGTGGTCACACAGACAGCTGAAAATGTACTTGGAGTAGTTATAAGTCCTTCCCTCAAAAAACACCAATAATTCCAGATGATATATGTCTAGAGAATCTATCAAGCCAGACTTCCTATTTGAGATGCACTTTAGGTACGTGTGACATAGGAATCTGTACGGCTTGCATAATCTTCCTTTCTTTATTTCTCCTTTTTCAAACTCACCATCATATCCCATCAGATAGAATATCTTCTCTATGTATTCGTTTTCGAACACATCAAGGTGACCAACTTCTTGTTCTCCCAACTCTAGAACCCTCCTGATGGACTGTTCATCCATCCTCAGTCTTTGATTCTTCACTTCCGCCATGATAACTTTCGATTCTCCATCTTCTTCTATTCGTGCGGAGTTCCACAAATCAACTATATGTCATTGATGAATCACAGGCTCTGCTGTTAAAGCATAGAAAAGCCTGGATCGTCTCAAGTTTCTGATGATATCCCGACATCCTTTAGACACAGGGTCGTGTGGATTAAAGAACGCACACACATTGTGCTCCCTTGAAAATCAATTTGCCATCTGTTCATAAGAATGAAGACGATTATGTTAGAACTAGGTCATCATATTTAAGAATACGAAGAGTTTAAACAACAATGATGAATCAATCTGTTCATTGCTGATGTTTAAGATATGATTTACCTTGAGATTAAGACTCGAAATTAGTTTTAAGTTTTGTTTGATGTTTAGGATTTGAGTAATTTGAAATCAGATAAGGGAGGGATGAGGTTTTGACTAACGAACTTCTAGGTCAAAAAGGTTCTGTAAAAGTGAATAATGATTTCCAAGTCAAAAACATCATTTATACTCCCTCGGACACATTTATGTCATTTATTTAATGAAGTGGGTTCCACTTTTCTTATTACTCATCCGGAGAATTTATTTGTTCCGCAGATTTCAGTTCATCTGTATGACATCTGCGGATGCCTAAACTTAAAACTGAATTTTAAAATTGAATTGAAGTATAACTTGATTTTCCATAGGTTACCAATCTATGGAAATGAATTATACTTGTAAAACATTAACTCATTCGTAGGATACCAATCTACGGATAGTCATATTTTACTCCCCCTTAAGTTTCGCACTATAGCATCTGCTGATGTTTACAATGCACTGTAGCTTCTGCTGATGCTTAACATGTACTGTAACTTCTGTTGATGCTTAAATTGCCATGATTGAAACTTATTTTATTGTATGGTCCTAATCAACTGATAGAACCATTTATTGCTATTGGACCTTGTTGACTTTGTATTCATGCCAATTGTGTACAAGAAGGTTTATATTTTTTTAAAAAAAACTTCATGTATCCAAAAGCCAAGTTAGTGCTCAGGTTCCAATTCCTCCATATTGATGATTCATTTGACAATTTTGTTGTTAACTTTTTTTCATGATTCTACTCCCCTAAATTTTTGATTAAATGATGAATGAATACATTTATCATAAATTTCTAAGTAGAATATCATGAAAGACACATGTCTGACCAAACAGAAAGAAATTAAACTAAACAAAATTGAAATGAGAACTATGTACAAGCATATATACACATAGAATGGCATCATACTATAACACTAAGCATCTTCCTGATTAATTTGTTGAAATGATACCTGATCTTATTTCTGATTGCAAGTATGTTTGTCCACTTAAATCCATACAAGAGTATTGTATCAACTAGGCATGTTGTTTATCATGTTTTCATGTTTATTGGTGAGTAACTATTATGGGCTTCACATTCAAATCACTTAGAGTTTGTCCTACCTTTGTGAGTCAAATCATCATTTTTCCACACTTAGAAACTATGTACTTTAAGTTATAAGTTCTATCTTGAGATGCATTTGACATTTCATTAATGCATTGATGTAAACGCTCTAGATTTAATATATAGTTGATCACAGAGGATTCTTTTGAGAGCTTAGATATGATCATCATCAGGTCACCAGATCTTTACCTACGTAAAACAGATGTGCCTTCAACCCAGGTCTTTGTTTACACAAAAAACAGAGGGAGGATGAGGATCATGATATTTTCACCAGTTGCTTCCAAATGTATACCATGGTGATCATATACCCAGGTCTTTGTTTACACAAAATAAAGGGAATATGATTTGCAAAGATAAATATTATAAAGTGTTGGTACATAGTGTGCTTAGATGAGTGATTTGGTCATATCAGAATAAGACTCACTTTCTGTATCCTCAAAATGAAGTTTCCCACAAACAATCACTTTACATTATGTTTGGCATGCTCTTAGTGTAGTTTCCACTCAAGATGAACCTACTCACATATCAAGTAACTTGATCATATTTTAATGATATTTAAGAATTTAGGTAGAAGCAAAGGCATAGTGTACTATCATTTCCCAAACATATGTCATGCTGAATTAAAATACATAGAAAGAAAGAAAATATTTTTTATTATAAGCTTCGGAAGATGTTTCAGAAGTTTCTTTCGAAGGTAAATTGCTTTCGGAAGAAAATTGTACTAAGACATAAATTTCTTCCGAAGATAATTTAAATCTTCCGAAGTATAAATTTTTTTATTATTTATTTGTTACTATTTACAAGAAGAGACACATGTTTTTCTTTGGTTTTCATAATGATTAATCTAAGTTAATTATGCCCAGAGACTCAGTTAGAAAATTAAATCTAACTGAATCAAAGGCTTTAGTGAATAAATCAGCAAACTGATTTATTGTATCCACTTTGACTAACTTGATCAAACATTTTTCTGATCAATCTCTCAGAAAATGGTATCTTATTTCAATATGCTTTGTTTTACTATGTTGCACTTGATTAGCAGTGATAAACATAGCTGCTGAATTGTCAATATAAATTGGAGTCTGAAGGAAATTGTAACCATAATCAAGTAATTGGTTTTACAACCAAAGGACTTAAGAGCAACCAGCTGAAGCATCTATGTACTCAGCCTCAGCTGTGGATACAAATACATTTGTTTGCTTCTTGCACTGCCATGAAACTAGTCTTGGTCCAATGAATTGACATCCACCAGTTGTGGATTTTTTGTTGTTGTTGCATCCTCCAAAGTCACTATCTGAATATGAGTAGAGAGTGAAATCACCATCCTTTGGATACCAAAGTCCAAGGGCTGGTTTTCCTTTGAGATATCTGAAAATTCTCTTCATAGCTATTCTTAGCATGATATTGGGGAATCTCATTGCTATTACTCAAACAAGCATGAAACGTATGCTTGCATATTCGTCCATAGGGCAAATCGGATATGTAATTATTGGAATAATTGTTAGAGACATGAGACTCTTTGGATCTGATTGGTACCTAGCACAAACACACACAACAATCATAATGTCAGGTCTACTGGCAATTAAATACATAAGTGATCCTATCATTGACCTATATAATCTTTGATCAACAGTTTTTATAGGATCAGGTACAATCTTTTCAATTGTTGAGGCTGGTGTTTTGCATGAAGATGTATCAACAAGGTTGTACTTCTTCAATATTTGATGTATGTATTTCTCTTGATTAATGAAAATGCCATCTGTCTTCTGATGAACTTGTAGACCAAGAAAGAAAGTTAATTCTCCCATTGAGCTCATCTGAAACTCAGATTTCATCAAATCTTCAAAGCTTACACAAAATCTCTTGTTAGTTGATCCAAATATAATGTCATCAACATAAATTTGAACAACTGAGAGATCTTAATGTTCTTGTTTGAGAAAGAGAGTCTGATCAATGGTTCTCCTTTTGTATCCATGCTTGAGCAAGAAAGATGAAATGTTTCATACCACTTTCTTGGTGCTTGGTGAAGACCATACAAAGCTTTATCAAGCTTGTATACCTTGTGGGGTAGTGAGGATCTTTAAATCTAGGAGGTTGTGATACATAGACTTCTTCATCAACTTTCCCATATAGGAAATCACACTTGATATCCATTTGATAGACAGTGAACTTCTTATATGATGCATATGCTAGGAATACTCTTATGGCTTCAATTCTTGCAACTGGTGCAAAAACTTCATCATAGTCTATTCTTTCTTCTTGTATGTAACCTTGTGAAATCAACCTTGCTTTGATTCTCACAATTATACCTCTGTCATCTAATTTATTTTTGAAGAGCCATCTTGTTCCAATTGGATGTTGGCCTTCAGGTAAATCAACTAGATTCCAGACTTTCTACTTTCTGAATTGTTGAAGCTCTTCTTGCATAGCTTCAGTCCAGCTATTGTCCTTTAGAGCAGCTATGATGTTTGGAGGAACCACTTGTGAAAGAAAACAAGTGAAAAGACAGATGTTTGCAGTTCCACTTTGACTTCTTGTAGTTCTTTTGTCAAGATCACCAATAATGTTGTTTACTGGATGAGTCTTATGAATTCTTGTTATTGGAGTTGATTCAACTGGAATAGATGATTCCAAGTTAGTCATATTCATTGATGCAAACGGATCCAATCCAGTTGATGAATTCAGGAAGTAGTCAAAGTGTTCCTCCTGTTCATCATTTGGTATGGAGTGGTCTTCCTGAGTTTGAACATCAGGAGCATCATTAATATCTTCCATAGGAACTTCTCCGGAAGCATTTTGTTCTTCCGTAGGAGTTACAGGAACTTCTATGGATGGTATATGAGGACTTGATGAATCATTTCCAATGTTTGTTGTATCTTCTTGAGAGCATGGAACAGCTGCTGAGACATTATTCATATCTCCGGATACACAATGTACATCTGCGGATGTAGAGTCAGCAGCTGCTGATGAAGTGTTTCCATCTGAGGATGTGCATTCAGTTTACTGGACTTGTGCAGCATCATTGTCATTATTTGTTGTTCCTTGTTCCATGATACTTCATGTGTGTATCCTTGGAGGATCAGCAAATAATGACACTTCATTCATATTTGGGGGAAGAAATGGATAACATGTATCATCAGATCCTGCATTATTCAAATAACCAAAGTTAAATGAGTCTGTTAGTGCATCTATATCAAACAACCATGATGATCATTTAATTGATTTAGGAAATAAGGATTCATCAAATGATATATTAGGAGTTTCTTCCACAATGTTATGTTGTGGAATGTAGATCCGATAAGATTTAGATGTTGAAGAATATCCAACAAAGAAACCATCATAGGCTTTTTCTGAAAATTTTCCCAATTGTTCTTTTGTGTTTAAAACAGATACATAACACCCAAACGCTCTAAGATATCCTATGTAAGGTTTCCTTTTAAATTAAAGCTCATAAGGTGTTTATTATGATCTTTGACAATCAATGTTCTATTTTGAACATTGCATGCTGTATTCACTGCTTCAGCCCAAAAGGTGATTGGCAATTGTGAATCAGCTAGCATTGTTCTTGCTGTGTCAATAAGTGTTCTGTTTCTTCTTTCAGCAACTCCATTCTGTTGTGGAGTTCTTGGTGCACTGAATTTCCTTGAAATACCTTTATTCTGCAAAAGGAATCCAAGTCAGTACTAACAATTTCAGTCCCATTGTCACTCCTGAAAATTTTAACTTTTAAATCAAGTTGATTCTCAATCTTGATGACAAAGTCCATTAATGTTTCTGATGTTTCACTCTTTTGTTTTAAGAAGAAGACACATGTGAATTTAGTGAAATCATCAACTATCACTAAACAATATTGCCTCTTTCTAATGCTCATCACATTGGTTGGACCAAACAGATCCATGTGAAGCAATTTGAGTGGTGTAGTGTTTGTATTGAAAATTTTGGATTTATGAGACACTCTATGTTGTTTTCCTTTATAACAAGAAGGACAATGGTTTGAACAATAAAACTCTTTCTTTGGCAATCCAATGACTAAGTCATTTTTCACCAATTTGTTCATGTTCTTCATGTTAGAATGAACAAGCCTTCTATGCCACATTTGAGATTCATCTTCTGATGACTTAGATAGAAGACATGTTTCATGTCTTGTGAGTGAAGTGTTGTTCATATCCAAAACATATTTATTTTCTTTTCTTGATGCTTTAAGAAAGATCCAATCTTCTGGAACAAAAAAACCTAGCTTAAGAATGTAACAGTTAGTGTTATCAAATAATATGGTATAATTTTGATCAGAAATTTGAGACACACTCAATAAATTATATTGTAAATTTTCACAATAGTTTACTTTCTCAAATTTGAGCACACCATTAGTTACCATTCCTTCACCAACTATTTTACCTCCCTTCTTATCCCCACCAAATGCCACATATGAGGCATTTTTATGCTTGAAGTCATGGAGAAGTGAACAGTTTCCTGTCATATGCCTGGAACAACCACTGTCAACATACCACTTGTTGTCAGCTTTCCAAGATTGTTCATGCACACAGAAAGAAATCAGTTAGAATTGACAACCCAAGCCTTAATGATCTTGGGTTTGCTAGCAGTGTCTAAAATTATTACTCCGTCATGAATAAGTCTTGAAGTTTCAGTATTAATTTTAGTTTTGTTTGATTCATTCTGAGTTGTTTCAGGTGAGGATGATTCTGTTGAAGATGAGGTTGTTGAACTATGTCCTGGTTTCTCAATCTCTTCTTCATTCACCTTACTTTTTTTGGTTTGATGTTTTGGTTTTGATAATGAATCTTGATTGTTGAAAGTTTTATTATCTTTTGATATTGAATGAGGTACATGAGTTCCCTTTTCAAAATTATCAAACAAAGCATCTTCATCAGTTGTTTCTTTTTCAGTCAAATCCACCCTTTTGTGAGGTGTTTTTGATTGCTGAAATACTATTCTTTTCTTCGAAGGTTGAACATCAGTGGATGTTTTCTCCTTTGGTTTTGGCTTTTGTTTTTGTTATGGCTTCTTAATTTTTGAATCTTTTTCACAATCAGTAGATTGAGTGTCTGATTCAGCTTTATCTGATTGTTTCTTCTTTGTGCTCTTTGTCTTGTTCTTTTTGTTGAAATGACATTCCTGAGTTGAATGATAATTTTTGTTACAAATAGCACAATGTTTGTTGAAGTAGCAGTTAGATGTCATGTGATTGTTCATATTGCAAATTGAACGATAACTACTGAAGTAACAATCTTCAGTATTGTGGTTTTTTATGTCACACCATTTGCAATACATCTCCTCTGATTCTTTATCAGAATCAGTTACTTTCTTCTTCTTTGTCAACTTCTGAGGCTTTGCATCCTTTTCCAGTTTTGAAGTTGATGTATCCTCTTTCAGCTTTTGAGGCTTAGACTTGTTTGCTGCTGACTTTGCCTTCCGTAGATCATCTACTGAGTCAGTAGATTTGGTTTTCCGCAGATCTTCAACTGAAGACGCTTTCTTCTTCCGTTGATGATAATACGATTGCTTCTTCTTTCCTTTATCTGTCGAAACTGTGTGTACTGCCTCAGTAGGTACACACTTTTTAGTTTCTTCATTTGAAGATTTTTGTTGCTGATGAAGTTCTTGAAGACCTTCGTTTAGCTGAGGTATTCTCTTGCAAATAATCTTCAGCATGTTTCTTTGTTTTGGAGGATATGGTAGCTTTGTTTCTTCAAGAACTTTGGGAATGAATGTTTCTTCAAGGACTTTTGGAATGTTTGTTTCAAAAACAAAATTCTTACCAATGTTCAGTAGATCATCATCATGTTCATCAGAATCATCCAAGTCATCACACTCATCAAAGTCAAATTCTGAGTCATTTTGATTAATATTTTCTGATTCAGAAGACTCAGTTTCATTCACCTCAGTTTTATTATGAATAACTTGTTGATTATTGTTTGTTTCAAACTAGGTGCTTGGCATAAAATGATTTGACAAGTTATTTGTCATTGATTCTGGTAAAGGTGAGTAATTATTGTTTATAGGGGGTGCCACAGCATTATATCCCAACCCATACATGTTCTTTTATTCAATATGAGAATTTAATAATTTCTCATACTGCTGAGATGAAAGTTGAAACTTCTGAAGTGGTCAGATGCTCAACTTGTGCTTTTAAACTGTAATTTTCTGAAACAAGTTTATCTAAATCCTTTTGTAATGAGTTAATTTTGATTTGATATAATTTATGTTCTCTTACATGAGATTCATTCAAAATCATTGTTTCTTTAACTTTATCAGCTAGTTGTTGAGCATGGACTCTATATCTTTCAACTTCCTCAACACATATTGATGAACATAACCTATCTCTTACCTCTCTAGCCATGGGTGGAACTTTGTTTTCCATGTGAGCCATTAAAGTTTGATTTTCTTCCAAGACATCCTTCTCATACATACTCTAGTCACAGGTTCCATCTTGAAGTATGATCAGCCCAGTTTCGTTAGAGTTACTTGTTCCTGCTGAGGTATTTGTGGTTGGTGGGGATGAGTTGGTAATTTGTGGTTGCCTGAAAGATCTTTGAGATGATAATGGTTGGTGAGACTGATGTTGCTGATGTTATGTCAAGTCAGGATTTGATTGTTGATTGCATTCTCTAGAAAAGTGTCCATAGAGATTGCACTTGAAGCATCTTACCTTTGACTTATCAACACCAATTTTTAATGATTTACTTGCACTAGCCAAATTTTTATTTCTCTTGAGATATTGTTTGGCTCTATAAGCAATCATTGCCATTTGCCATTGTAGATCCATCTCCTCCACTACATCTGGATGTAATTCTTCCGAGTCTTGCTGGCAAATGTTGGCAAATGTTAATGAGCTTCCCAGGTAAGCTTGAAAACTTGAACTAAAAGCTGCAAAAGCTGCTTTTCGTTCTTCAGAGTCCAGAATGACAGTGATGGGCTCTGTTTGGTTGTTATTTGATGAAGACTTTGCTGATGATGTATCTCTTTGATCATTAGTTCTTCCTTTATCTTTTCTTGCCTTACTTTGAGAAGATTTCTTTGAAGGCTTTGATGCATAGAAACTTACTTCCTCTTCATCTTCACTCAAAGTACAAGAGTTATCAGTATCATTGTTGGAAATGAAGGCACTTCTAGCACTTTTTGTTTCTTTTAAGTGATAAGGTGAGACATGTGTTCTCACACTCTTGTTTCTTGATTTTTCATCCATTTCAAGAGCCTCAACTTTAGCTACCAATGTATCTAAACCAGTTGCTTTGAGGTCAATGGTGTTCTTGAACATGGACACAGTTTGCTTCCAACTTTCAGGCAAAGTATGGAGCATCTTCTTGTTTAATTCCTCATTTGTGTATTTCAACTCCAAGATATTCATCTCTGTTACAAGTTGCATAAATCTATGGAGTTATTGAGGAATTTATTCACCCTCAATATGATGAAAGGTTTCATATTGTGAACGAAGGGTGTCCTTCCTAATGCTTCTGATGTCATCACTCCCTTTACAGAGTGTATGAAGAATCTTCCACAAGGAATTTGCTGTTTTATAATTCTCATATCTGGTCAATATTTCTTCAGGTAAAGCCATACTAAGTAAGTTGTATGCCTTAATATCGACTTTAACCTTCTTAATATCATCAGGTGGAAGATCCTTTGTACTTATGGGTTGATTATTGTCATTATATTCTGGCCCAAGAGTGGGTGGAATATAATGACATTCAGTTATTGAAACCCATAAGTCAGAATCTGTATAATTCACATGATTCCTGAACTTGATTTTTCAGGATTTAAAATCTGCTTTTGTTTCCAACTTTGGAGGTTGGTATGATGATCCACCAAAGTTACTCATGTTTTGATTTGTTGAATCAAAAATTTGTTAATGTATTTGTTCAAATAAACTTGAACAATTTATGAATGTTAATCAATAACCAAGATCTACTATTCAATTGATTTGAATATTGACCCAAGTTAATCAAGCAATAAAACAGTACTTGTTGAAGGACAATTCATTGTTTTAATCAATTCACACAAAAACGATTTGCTTAAAAAGAATAGATCTAATCAGCAAAAACTTACAAATCGAGTGAAACAAGCAAACTATTAATCACTATTAACACTGATAGATCAATCGATCTAAATCAATGAGCATTTGGCTCTGATACCACCTGTGAATCCAAAGATCGTAATCAGGAATTATCGGTGTTAATAGGGAATCAAGTTAATGTTTAGGGAATCAACATTAACCTTGTTTAATTGTTTTAATAACTAAATATCAAATATAATGATTAATGATTAAGACGAACACAATGAGAAGAACACAATTAATAAGCAAAAGAAAAGATTTGATTCAAACGTATTTCATTAAATTGATTAATGATTACAGATGAATAAATAATAATCAATAAATGCTTCGAACGTGTTGATGTTGATGTGATGGCTGTTAGGGTTTATGTTTGTGTGAATTAATATAATGTTTGGGTTTGCTGTATTGATGCTTGGTTGTTTGTGTTCGTGTCGTCTGATGTGAAACCTAGGATCCATATTTATAGGCACATGTGTTTCAGTTAAGGAAACACCGGATCTCTTGGGATTTGCACAACTATCTTGTTGACGTGTTGACTTGTTGGCTAGTTGACTTGTAACACTTGCATTATTTAAATACAAGTGTTTGGACTCCGCAGCTGCATAGTCTTCCATAGGTGTTTGTTCTTCCGAAGGTATTCACTCTTCCGAAGGTGTTTGCTCATCCGCAGGAGTTTGCTCATCTGCAGGAGTGTTCACTTGAACTCTTATTTTCACTTGAACTCCAGAGTTGATTGTTCATCCGCGGATGATCTTCGGATATTTGTTACTTGTAAGAAACATATCTACGGAAGAACAAAATGTTCATCCGTAGATGTTTCTTACACATAGCCAATTCCAATAATTGACCAAGTATCATGTTTGTACTTGTAATCATACACAGATCAACACACATATGGGTTAACCTATATACACAATGCATACATCAAAATAATGAATTATAATCATTCATTACAAATATTGATTAAAGTTCTAAGCCTATACAAATTTAGTCTAGATCCATTGTTCCTAGATCTAACATAGCTGATTCTACATGAGTCCCCTCCACATCCATGGGACTCACCTTAGTTTGGGTTTGCTGATGGGGGTTGGAAGTCAGAGGTTCTCTGGGGCTCAGTTGATCTAAAGATTGGTGAGGTAGATCAACATCATGGCCCTAATTGAACATGAAATCTTCATCAGCTTAGTTAATAGGTTAGTAAAGGATATAGAAGTTATACCTAATGACCCGAGACCTTTTTAAATATTTAATGGCATAGAGCCAATGATTTGGTTGTCCCTTTTTGGCTTCTTAGGGGAGTATTAGGACTCACCCTAAGGGCTACTGGTTTGGGTTTCAGGCTCATAAGGTTAAGACTGAGGAGACTCAACGCTGATATTGAGGTCAATGGTGGTGGACGGTTGGACCTCAGGCTGAGTGGGAGCCCATCTTTCCACTCTAGCCTTTTTGGCTTGAACAGAGGGAGCTTGTTCAATCAGAGTACATTAAACAAGGGTTCGTTTGGAGCGTCTTTGGTAAATAAATTTAATGGGGTGGGGAGTGACAATTGGCATTGAGGTGGTGGTGTCTGGTGTGGGTTCATCACCTGTTGGGTGTACATGGATGGCACTAGAATCCATTGGCTCAATCATACCTGGAAGAAGTGTAGTGTGTCTTCCAGTAAAGTTGGTCGACACCTTCTTTAGAACTTCGAAGATGCTCGGTCTTATGTGAGGGACAAGAAGAGTGTCTTCACAAAGAACTTTGTGTTAGTCCAGCTCACAGTTACTGATATGCTAAAGAATTTTTGGTGCAACCAAAACAAGACTTAGAAGATTTTTTTGTGCAACTGAAGAAAGTCTTCCGAAGCTTATCTGCACTTCCGAAGCCAAGTTACAGAACTTCCGAAGGTTAAGTAAGAAGAACTTCTAAGAGAAACTAAGTCTTCCGAAGACTAAGTCACTCCTCTTCCAAAGCCAAATACTTGGAATGTTCAAGCCAAAGACTACCAAAGAACAAAGTCTAGAGGACCAGCAGAAGTCTTGGAAGAAGTTGCTTCTTCCAAAGTATAATTGGCTTCTGATGAACCAACTATGAACCATTGGACATAAGTATGGTCTGTCTGACAAGCTCTGCAATCTATGATATACTACATGGCGCTTTTCCACGCTGTGTAGTTGACCATACTTTATTCCACTGTTCACCTTTTATTAGTTAGTACAGTTACCAACTTTAGTTGGTGACAAAAGGTAAGTCATGGACCTGTCATGACTACCTTATCTAAGATAATATTTCATCTTAGATAACTTACTTTCATAAATGTAGTATTTGTTTAGTAGTAAGTCCCAACTGGTAATAGAAGTATAACCGGCTATAGTTTCTCATCATAACTCATCTAGTATGCTTGTAAGAGTCTTGTACACTTTAAGTTGAGAAGTAATATGTATAAGTATCTTGAAAAAACCATCTGTTGTGTTCTTTAACTTAGTATATTATTATCAACTGATTTGGAGATCCTGCATCATTATTTGTGTGTGTCTTAGTGAGTTCGAGAGATAATCCTTGTGCTGAGTGACCTTAACCGATCCTGCAATTGGTATCCGAGCTTCCTAGGCTCTTCATTGTGAGATCTTACCATCCTAAATCACCTTGTTTCATCACTCTGTCACTCACTACACTTAAAAATGACCCTCAACCACAAATCATCTGAATCTGAAATGGGAACAACGACTAAAGCTCCTATCATCACCCCTGATAATTTCAGATCTTGTTGTAAACGTATTGAAGGTTTCAAAAAGTATCAAGGCAAAATGTGAAGATCTATCACTCACGATCCTTACAAGCCAAATATGAAGGCACCAACTGGTAATGGTGCGATGATAGAGAAAGCCCTTGAAGACTACTCAGATGAAGACTTCAAAAGGATGGATATCGATAGCAAAGCCATGACTATACTGTTTATAGCCATACCAAACTCCATAATGGTAGGCTTTGAGCACTGCCAGTCACCCAAAGAACTCTTTGATTTCACATTGATGTACTTTGGTTCAAGCAAGTCCAAAGAGTCCAAGAAAGATACCCTAAAGCAGCAGTTTGAGAACTTCACTCATGCTGGAGAGACCCTGAGCCAGCAATACTTCAGGTATATGGACTTAATCTCATCACTTCAGTCTATAGGAGTGCCTCTTGAGAAGAGAGATCTTGTAAGAAAGTTTAAGAGTGCACTTCCTCATGAATGGACTTTCTATTGTGTCTCTATCAAGAGAACTGAGAATCTAAACACTCTTACCATGACCAAAATATATGGCATACTTGATGGATACCGTGTAAAGATGGAGACTCAGAGAGGCCACCAGAAGAGCCGAACTTCTAGCCTTCCTGCTAGCAATGCTTAACTCATTGTTGAAGGCTTAAGAATTCCCCAGCCTCAGCAGTACCTAAGTTACCCCCAATAGCCATCATCCTCCTCTAGGCCATACATAACCTTTCCTGAGACTCCCAGGTCTCAACAGGCTCAACAAAGTCACTTCCAGGACAGTTGTGCCTTTGTTTCAGGAAATGGGCAATCTAGTGACATTCAGTTTTGCTTTGATGATCTAGAATGATTCAGCCCAGATGATGTTGAATATATGGACATTGCTCAACAAATGACTATTTTAACCTATAGAGTTAAAAGTTATTTAAAAGAACTGGAATGCAGTTCCCTCAGAACCCAAACAATAATAAGTTTAGGTTAGACCAATCAAAGGACAAATGCTATAACTACAATCAACTTGGTAATTTTGCAAGGAAATGCAAAGCTCCAAAGTCCAACCCTGGAGCCACTCATGCCTCTCCGCATCATCCTACTACTCCAAAAGCTGCTGCAAAGCCAACTGAACAACAAACAATTGTTGTTTCTCAAGAATTTGACTGGAGCTTCATGGTTCCGGATGTATCCCTAGCTCAAGCTCTCATGGCCGGATCAGAAGATGTATCCCTAGCTCAAGCTCTCATGGCCGGATCAGAAGATAACCAGGTATATGAACATCTCTATACCCCAGCATGTATAGAGAAGGTTAAACTGTATCAGGACTACAACATGGAGATTAGATCTGATATTAAGTCTTTGAATATACTAAAATATGATTTTAAAAAGGCAGAATCTAACTACAAATTAAAAATTGAAGAGTTAGAGAAAATTATGTCTTCTTTAAAACATGAACACTCAAATTACAGGGCTCAAATAAAGGATTTAATTTCCAAGTTGACTGAGGCTCAAGTCTAGCTAGTAATAGCTTAGGCTAAAGCAAAGAAGTATGCTATTGAAGAACATAACTTCAAAATCATTATTGCATCATCCTCCCACTCAAAGGTATGCTACCAAAACAAAAGTGGGTTGGGAACCAATGAAATTGCTCCACCACACTCTTACATGTCTATAAGACAACCTAGATGTGGTACTGAAGAGCAAGAGGTTCCAACTGCTGACCCACTGCCTGTTGAACAGAAGAATGATGCAGAAATGGTTACAACAACTAAAAAAGATCAGGTAGAAAACCTTATCCACACTGCTGATGATCAACCTTTAACAACCAAAGCCAAAAGAAACAAAATCATGGCAACAAGAAAAACTGCCAAAAAGGTGGTTGAGTCAAAGTTGAAAATAGACCCAAGGCAAATGGGTGTGTATCTCAGCAGGATTCAAAGTGGTTGGAAGCTACGATCTAGGAAAGAAGTGTAGTACCGGCACTCTTATCCAGCTGAAAGATCAGAAGTTAAAGGCAAAGACTGTTATAAAAGAAAAGAAGTACCTAAAGCAACAGTCCTCAGGTCTCATGAAGAACAACATTGAGTGCATAATATGTGGTCTGGATAACCACCTGGAAAAGATTGTTACTACAATCCACCAAGCACACATTATACAAACAATGTTAAGAAAGAAGGAATCAAGGAGAGTTTCATATTTAGACCTTACCACACAGTTCAAGTGTTAAAGAAAGGAAAGCTTGTCTCCGAAGCTAAGTTGCTTTCGAAAGAAACTTATTCTTCCGAAATGAAAATGGCTTCGGAAGACAAGTCAAAGAAAAGGAAAAGAAACAAAAAGAAACCTTCCGAGAAGAAGACTACTTCGGAACAAAAGGTGGTGAAAGCTTCTTCCGAGAAGAAAGAAGCATCAGAAGAAAGCCATGATGCTCAAGCTTCAATAAGCTCATTTACAATAATCAATTAAAGGATAGAATGAAAGATCAGAGAAGATGGTGTAGCCCAAACCTCTTCTTCACAAACCATAATTGAACCCTAATGCATACACTCTGGTTCAATTATCTCATCAACATTGGAAAATCCCAAGACCAACAAGGCTTGGGTTCCAATAGTATGTAACCATTTCACCTTTTGTGCACGGACTTCCACATGACAAAAATGGAAACGTATAAATTGTGGACATTGGATGCTCCAGGCACATGACAGGAAACAGATCTCTTATTCTACAATTTGAACATTTTGATGGAGGTCCTGTTCAGTTTGGAGGTGAGGCCGGAGAATACATTTCTGGCAGAGGGAGTGTATCCAATAGTAAGATGAAAGTTGACAAAGTAAACTTTGTCAAGCAGCTTGAACACAATCTCTTAAGTGTTTCTCAATTCTGTGATCAAAAGCACCAAATGCTTTTCACAGAACATAAGTGCATTATCCTCAAACTCGGGATGACAATTCCTCAGGAATTGGTGCTTCTTAGATCTCCCAGGAGAGGGGATATGTACAAGCTGAATATAAACAATGCTTCCCCACTAGATGAAGTATCATGCTTTCTTTCCAAAGGAACTGGTGATGAGTCTACTTTGTGGCATAAACGAATGTGTCATGTTAATTTTAAAACCATAAACAATTTGGTTAAAAATAACTTAGTACACGGTGTACCTAAAAAGGAATTTTTCTATAAAGATAATTGTGTTGCTTGTCTGAAAAGGAAGCAACATAGGTCATCTCATAAATCCAAAGAAGTTAACTATATCACCACTCCATTACACTTATTGCACATGGATATACTTGGTCCCACAAGTATAATGAGCATTGGAAGGAAATAATAATGCCTTATGATTGTTGATAATCTTACTAGATTTACATGGGTATTCTTTTTGAGAACTAAAGATGAAACTGCTAAAAACTTTAAAATCTTTTATTCTCAAAATAGAAAATCAAATTGATCACAAGGTAAAGATCATAAGAAGTGATCAAGGGACTGAGTTTAGTCAAGTTTTTGACTCATTTTGTAACTCAAAAAGGATTTCCAGACAATATAGTGCTCCTAGAACTCCTCAACAAAACGTGTTGCTGAGAGGAGAAATAAGAACACTTATTCAGGCTGCTAGAACTATGTTAGCTGATTCAAAGCTGCCTCTAACATTCTGGGCAGAGGCAGTCAACACTGCATGGTATGTGCAGAACAAGGTTCTTATTGTTAAGCCTCATGGAAAAACCCCTTGTGGCTCTATGGAACAAGAGGCCACCGTTCATTGGCTTTCATAGGTCCTTTGGCAGCAAGTCTACCATACTTAACACAAAGGATAGTTTGGCAAAATTTGCTGAAAAATTAGATGATGCTATCTTTGTTGGATATTCCTCCAACTCTATTGCTTATAGAGTTTATAACATTAAAAATCAACAATTTGAGGAATCATCCAACATTGTTGTAAATGAACACATTCCTTGTGTTAAGGACAATGGACCTGACCATATTTTTGACTTAGAATTGTTTCCAAACTATTCTAAACCTTCTTGTGAGAATATTTCAACTGGAATAGAAACTCAAAGTGACTCTGATGATAATCAACTGTTGAGTTACCCAGACCTATTCCAAGTTCTCCAAGAATTGTTGAAGATCAAGCTCCTACAAATGGAGGTCTTAAAAGCATGGCTATCTTAGGAACCAGTGGAGCTTCATCAAGTTGTCAACAATGTGAGCCTAAAAACTCATCTGCTGACAACTCAAACACTGCTTAACACCAAGCTGATAAATGTAGCATTCTGGAGGGACATGCAACTGTCAATGCTGCTTCACAGTACCACACTATTGATGTTGTCTCAAATTCATTCAATCAGTCCTCATTGAATGAGCTTGATACATCAGCTAGAAATAATGTTCCTAATTCTGAGAGAAACTTTTCAAATCTAGATTTATCTATGCAATTAGATGTTATCCCAAGGCTCAGGATTCACAACAGCCACCCAGGTGAGAACATCATTGGAGAAGTCTCTGAAGGCGTGATAACTAGACGACAAACCCACAATGGGAATGTTTGCTTGTACTCATGCTTCCTTTCCCAAATGGAACCAAAGAAGGTGGAGGAAGCCTTTAAGGATAGTAGTTGGATTGAATCAATGCTACAGAAATTGCTTCAATTCAAGAGACAAAACATTTGGAACCTATGTCCACTACCAACCAGTCAAGTACCCATTGGCACAAAGTGGGTATTCAGAACAAAAGGGATGATAGAGGATTGATTATTAAGAACAAGGCAAGACTGGTAGTTCAAGGATACACACAAGAAGAAGGATTTGATTACACTGATGTCTTTGCACCAGTTGCAAGACTTGAAGCTGTGAGAATTTTCCTTCCTTATATAGCTTCCAAGAACTTTACTATCTACCAACTAGATGTCAAGTGTGCCTTTTTGTATGGGATATAGACGGAGAAGTCTATGTGTGTCAGCTTCCAGGATTTGAAGACACATAACATCCCAACTATGTGTGCAAATTGGATAATGCTCTCTATGGGCTGCACCAGGCACTTAGGCTGTGGTATGAAACTCTTTCTCAATTTCTCCAGAAGCATGGTTACACCAGAGGCATAATAGACAAAACTTTGTTTATCAACAAGTCTGGGAAAGACATTCTGCTTATACAAGTCTATGTTGATGATATCATATTTGATTCTTCACATGACCAGATGTGTAAAGACTTTGAGAGCACTATGAAAAAGAAGTTTTAGATGAGTTCCATAGGAAAAATGGACTTTTTCCTTGGAATTCAGGTGAAGCAAATGAAAGATGGGTTCTTTATCAATCAATCTAAATATGTCAATGACATTTTAAAAAGATTTGAAATGTAAGATTGTAAGCCAACAAAGAAACCTATGCCCAAAAATCACAACCTTTGTCCTGACTTTGAGGGGGAGGATACTGATCAACATCAGTATAGGGCAATAATCGTATCTATGATGTATCATACATCATGTAGACCTGATAATGTTTGCAACTTACATCTGTGCAAGATATCAGGCTGCTCCAAAGGTGTCTCACCTAGTTGCTGCCAAGAGAATCCTTAGATACTTTAAAGGAGCTCCCAAGCTTGGTCTCTGGTATCCTAGGAATCAAGACTTCAATCTCTATGGCAACACCGATAGTGAATATGGTGGCTGCAATATCAACAAGAAATCCACATATGGAGGATCTCAATTTCTTTATGGAAGAATCATCTCCTGGCAATGTAAAAAGCAATCGTGTGTCTCTACATCAACTGCTAAAGTTGAATACATTGCTGCTGCAAGTTGCTGTGCTCAGCTGCTCTGGATTCAAAATCAGATGTTAGACTATGACTTTAACTTCATGGTGACCGCTATCCATATTGACAACAAGAGTGCCATCTCTATCACAGAGAATCCAGTTAAGCACTCCAAGACAAAGCACATTGATATCAGGTATCATTTCATTAATAATATTCATGAGAAAAACATGATTAAACTAGTTAAACTTGACTTAAATGAACATATGCTGATCTGTTCACCAAAGCATTTGATGAACAAAGATTTAAATATCCGATTACAACTATTGGGATGATAAACATTGATTAGTTTATCTCTTTTCGAAAACCTTCTAAAAATGTTTGCCTTGTTTTTGTTGTCTCTTTACAATCTAAGCCCAGATACAAAACGTCTTTCTCAAAATTTCTAAGTATCAGTTCTTTCGAAAAGAAATTTACCCTCGAAGTTATCTTTATCTATCTCCCGAAGGCAAATTCCTTGCAAAGGAACTTTCTTCCAAAGAAAATTTGGTCTCAGAAGAACATTTGATATTATATCAAATAGACTTCCAAAACTTTAAAACTTCTTCTCTCGGAAGACAACTTTACTCTCGAAAGTAAAGTTTATCTTCGGATATATATTTTAGCTTCGGAAGTAAAGATGGCTTCGGAAGAATTTTCTTTCGGAGAACTTTTACTCTCGGAAGAAAGCTTTACTGTGTAATGGAAATTTTTGGGCCCCACTCTGTAAAAGGTAAAGATTTTATTAATGATGTCGGAATATTTAAGTGACTTATCCTTACCGCCCCTGTCAAATCATACCCCAAACTATCATTTCACCTTATCTATCCGCCATTTCACCCCATTTAAATATTTCTGACCTCTCTCTTTAATCTTCTTACCCATCCGAAAGCCCTAAGTTTACTTCATCTTCACTTTACTCTCCTAAATTGCTCAAACTTTCTCTAAAATTTCCCAACAATGGCCCTAAATCCCTAGCACAACGAAGTCACACTCTTTGATTCTTTGAAGGATGCTGACTTTGCTGAAATCATTCAGTTTCTGACCCAATCTACCTACTCCAACCATATGGCCAAATTTTGGGCTAATGGTCAAACTGACACTCTGAATGGAGTTAGGTTTATCAGGTCGAGGATCTGTTTTCAAGAGTTGAACATATCTGAACAAATCATCAGGGAGCACTTAGAGCGTCATGATGAAGGCACTCCTACTGGATTCCCTAAATATGATTTGGAAGATACATATGCCCAAATGGGATATGGCGGGATGTAAGCAGGTCAACGGTCTACAAATTTAATCTCTCCTACAACTGAAAGTTCCCGCTTCACATTGTTTTTCACTATCTATCAAACAAGTCAGGCGGGTGGGATTAGATTCCTTATGATTTAGGATGCCTTGTTCACGGGTTGGTAAGAGGCCTCAGATTCAACTACTCTAAGTTTATACTGAACAACTTGAGAGGAAATCTACAAAGGGAAACATTCTACATGTATCCCAGGTTCATTCAGCACATCATCAACTGTGAGTTGGACCAAGACAAGCTTCTCTGTAAAGACACTCTTCTTATCCCTCACATGAGGCGGGCATCTTTGAAGTTCTAAAGAGGGTGTCCACCAACTTTATTGGAAGACACACTACACTTCTTCCAGGTATGATTGAGCCAATGACTCCCGGTGACATCCCTGTACACCTAACAAGTGATGAACCCACACCAGACACCACCACCTCAATGCCAATTGTCACTCCCCACCCCATTAAATTCATTTACCAGAGACGCTCCAAACAAACCCTTGTTCAATCTACTCTGATTGAACAAGCTCCCTCTGTTTAAGCCAAAATGGCTAGAGTGGAAAGATGGGCTCCCACTCAGCTTGAGGTCCAACCGTTCTCCACCATTGACCTTAATATCAGCGTTGAGTCTCCTCAGTCTCAACCTGATAAGCTTGAAACCCAAACCAGTAGCCCTCATGGTAAATCCCAATACTCACCTAAGAAGCAAAAAAGGGAAAATCCAAATCATTGGCTCTATGCCATTAGATATTGATCAAGGTCCCGGGTCATTAGGTATAACTTCTATATCCTTTACTGACCTACTAACCAAACTGATGAAGATTTCATGATTAGGGCCATTATTTTGATCTACTTCATTAATCTTTGGATCAACTGAGACCTAGGGAACCTATGACTTCCAGCCCCCACCAGCAAACCCAAACTGAGGTGAGTCCCATGGATGTGGGGTATACTCATATAGACTCAGCTGCCACTACTGAGATTGTCTCATTGGGCTCTTAGGACAGTGGTAACATCTCTGAGACTGAGTCTCTGGCAACCTTGCCTGTTGATGCCTCTAAAAGAGACATTACTCTGCAAAGGAAACCAGGGTACCAAGAAACCATATCTGGTGATAAGGATGAACATACTAGGTATGTTGTCTCATCTCCTCGTGATTCTTCAAAAGAAGATGACGGAAGTCTGCAACTCACCATCAGAGATCTACTTTCTAAAGTCTCAAATCTTGAATCCAAGGTTAAGACTTTAGAGGATAGGTCTGCCAGTCAACAACTTGAGATTGACAACCTCAAGGCCAAACTAGCTAAGACACAGATTGAGAAGTCTGTCAGGCAAGAACCTGTTAAAGTCTCTTTAAGTTCTTCTTCTAGCTCATCTACTTCTTAAAATGGTGCTACCAAAAAGGGGAAGAATGCACAGTGTCAAGCTCAAGAGGAACCAATTTTAGAAATCTCTACCTTACAAGAGAGGCATTTCTTGATTTGCCTAGGGGAACTCTAGAGCAGGCACTTTAACTCCTTGCACCCAGTTTTGATTCACTCAATGAAGAAGAGAAGAAGCCAAGAAGAAGGCTGGTGACTCTGCTGGACACCAGGAAGGGGGATAAGCTACCATCTCAATCCCTAGTTCCTAGGAAGAAGGTTGTCCAGTGGAGGTTTGATGAATCTTCTCACAACTTTGTTGTGAAAAGAGAGAATGGTGAAGTCAACCGACTCAATACACCATCTCTGCTACACTCAAGCAGGTTTGATATTGCTGAGTTAGCAGAGAAACCATTCTCCAATCCCTCCAACTCTCAAGTAGTTGCTCACATCCGGGATCACTTGAGCAGTCTTCATCTTGCCAAACTTACCACAAGGGCAAAGATTGAAGAAGAGTTGAAAGTAAGAAAGAAGGAAAAAAAGAAAGGTCAACCAAGGGAAAGACCTTCCTATAGATGGTTAAAGGCCCTGATTTGGAACCTATAGTTAGATGGGAGTATGACTATAACTCCCGTCAACTAACTCTCTACCGAGGGCCACAACAAAGGGTACATGTCATCTAGAGTAACAGACTGGACCTGTTATCTACCAATTACTTGTACAAAATTCTCAGCACCACATCTGGAAAGAACAGAGTAACACATAAATATCTACTCTCCTTGGTGCAGAAAGTTTGGAGAAGTAGAAGAAAGAGAAGTTTTGGTAGCATCAGCCTAGGGGGAATTTGTTGGGCTAGATAAGGCGGGTGCAACCGAAACAACACTTAGAAGAATTTGTGGTGTAGTTGAAGAAAGTTTTTCGAAGCTTATCTGCACTTCCAAAGCCAAGTTAAAGAACTTTTGAAGCTTAAGTAAGAAGAACTTCTGAAGAGAAACTAAGTCTTTCGAAGACTAAGTCACTCCTCTTCCAAAGCCAAACACTTGGAATGTTCAAGAAAAAGACTTTCGAAGAACAAAGTCTAGAAGTCCATCAGAAGTCTCGGAAGAAGTTGCTTCTTCCGAAGTGTAATTGGCTTCAGAAGAACTTATTCTTCCGAAGCCAGTTTACCTTCGGAAGAACAAACTATGAACCAGTTGACATAAGTATGGTCTTTCAAACAAGCCGCTGCAATTCTGATGTACTGCATGGCGCTTTCCCACGTTGTGTAGTTGACCATACTTTATTCCATTGTTTATCTTTTATCAGTTAGTACACTTACCATCTTTAGTTGGTGACAAAAGGTAAGTCATTGACTTGTCATGACTACCTTATCTAGGATAATATTTTATCTTAGATACCTTACTTCTAGCAATGTAGTATTTATTTAGTAGTAAGTCCCAGCTGGTAATCGAAGTATAACCGGGTGTAGATATTAGTATATATAGTTTCTCATTGTAACTCATCTAGTATGCTTGTAAGAGTCTTGTACACTTTGAGTTAAAAAGTAATATATACAAGTATCTTGAAAATACAATATGTTGTGTTCTTTAACTTAGTATACTATTATCAACTTATTTGGAGATTCTGCATCATTATTCGAGTGTGTCTTAGTGAGTTCGAGAGATAATCCTTGTGTTGAGTGACCTTAACCGATCCCGCAGGTCTACTTGCTGTGAGATGCTTCAGAGATCCTATTATTGCTCTATACTGATGTTAATTAGTATCCTCCCCCTTAGAGTCAGGACAAAGGTTGTGATTTCTGGGTATAGGTGTGTTGGCTAGTTTATAATCTTTCATTTTAAATCTTTCTAAGATGTCACTAACATACTTAGATTTATTGATAAAGAACCCATCCTTTATCTGCCTCACCTAAATTCCAAGGAAAAAGTCAATCTTTCCCATGGAACTCATCTTAAACTTCTTCTTCATAAGGCTCTCAAAGTCTTCGCACATCTGGTCATTCGAAGAACCAAATATGATGTCACCAACATAGACTTGTACAAGCAGAATGTCTTTCCCAGACTTCTTTATAAATAAAGACTTGTCTATTGTGCCTCTAGTGTAGCCATGCTTCAGGAGAAACTGAGAAAGTGTCTCACACCACTGCCTAGGTGCCTGGTGCAGCCGATATAGAGCTTTATCTAGTTTGTACACATAGTTAGGATGTTGTGGGTCTTCAAATCTTGGAGGCTGACACACATAGACTTCTTTGTCTATATCCCCATACAAAAAGGAGCAATTGACATCAAGTTGGTAGACATTAAAGTTCTTGGAAGCTGCTTAGGCAAGGAAGATTCTCACAATCTCAAGTCTTGCAATTGGTGTAAAGACATCAATTTAATCTATCCCTTCTTCTTGTGCATATCCTTGAACTACAAGTCATGCCTTGTTCTTGATAATCAAACCTCTATCATCCCTTTTGTTTCTAAACACCCACTTCGCGCCAATGGGTACTTGACCATATAGTAGAGGACATAGGTTCCAAACCTTCTATCTCTTGAATTAAAACAATTCCTCTTGCATTGATTCAACCCAACTATTGTCCTTGAGAGCCTCTTCCACCTTCTTTGGTTCCATTTAGGAAAGAAAGCATGAATACAAGCAAACATTCTCATTGTGGGTTTGTCTTCTTGTTCTCACGCCTTCATAGACATCCCCAATGATACTTTCAGCAGGATGAGTGTTGTGAATTCTGAGCCTTGGGATGACATCTAATTATATAGACAAATCCAGGTTTGAAAAGTTTTGCTCAGAATTGGAAACATTATTTCCAGCTGTTGTCTCACGCTCATTCAATGAGGACTGATTGAATGAATGTGAGACAACATCAATTGTGGTGTGCATTAAAGCAGCATTAACAGTTACATGTTCCTTAGGAATGCTACCTTTATCAGCTTGGTATTGTATGCTGGACTTGTCATTCAATGAGTTTTGAGGCTTATTCTGTTGATAACGTTTTGAAGTTTCACTGGTTCCTGAGATGTTTATGCTTTTAGGGCTTTTGTCAGTAGGAGTTTCATCTTCATTGATTTTTGGAGAACTTGGAATAGGTCTGGGTAACTCAAACGGTTGATCATCATCATCAGAATCACTTTAAGTTACTATTCCAGTAGAAACATTCTCACAAGAAGGTTTAGAATAGTTAGGAAACAATTCTAAGTCAAAAATATGGTCAGGTCCATTCCCCTTAACACAAGGAGTGTGCTCATTTACAACAATGTTGGATTATTCCTCAAATTGTTGATTTTTGATGTTATAAATTCTATAAGCAATAAAGTTAGACTTTTCAACAACTTTTATCAAATTGTCCTTTGTGTTAAGTATGGTACACCTGCTGCCAAAGGACCTAAGAAAGCCAATGAACGGTGACCTCTTGTTCCATAGCTCATAAGGGGTTTTTCCATGGGGCTTAACAATAAGAACCTTGTTCTGCACGTAACATGCAGTGCTGACTGTCTCTGCCCAGAAAGTTAGAGGTAGCTTTGAATCAATCAACATAGTTCTAGCAGCCTCAATAAGTGTCATATTTCTCCTCTCAGCAACACCATTTTGTTAAGGAGTTCTAGGGGCACTGTATTGTCTTTCAATCCCTTTTAAGTAACAAAATAAGTCAAGAACTTGATTCTTAAACTCAGTCCCTTGATCACTTCTTATGATCTTTACCTTGTGATCGATCTCATTTTCTATTTTAAGAATAAAAGATTTTAAAGTTTCAACTATTTTATCTTTAGTTCTTAAAAAGAATACCCATGTAAATCTAGTGAAATCATCAACAATCACAAGGCAATATAATTTCCTTCCAATGCTCATTATACTTGTGGGACCAAATAGATCCACGTGCAATAAGTGTAATGGAGTCGTGATAGAGTTAACTTCTTTGGATTTATAAGATGCCATGTGTTGCTTCCCTTTCAGACAAGCAACATAGTTATCTCTGCAGAAAAATTCCTTTTTAGGCACACAATGTACCAAATTATTTTTAACCAAATTATTCATGGTTTTAAAATTAACATGACATATTCGTTTATGCAACAGATTTGACTCATCACCAATAGCTTTGGAAAGAAAGCATGATACTTCACCTAGTGGAAAAGCATTGTTCATATCCAGCTTGTACATATCCCCCTCTCCTGGGAGACCTATGAAGCACCAATTCCTGAGGAATTGTTATCCCGGGTTTGAGGATAATGCACTCATGTTCTGTGAAAAGCATTTTGTGGTTTTGATCACAGAATTGAGAAACTTAAGAGATTATGTTCAAGCTGCTTGACAAAGTTTACTTTGTCAACTTTTAACTTACCATTGGATACACTACCTCTACCAGATATTTATCCTACGGCTTCACCTCCAAATTGAACAGGACCTCCATCAAAATGTTCAAATTATAGAAGAAGATATTTGTTCCCTGTCATGTTCCTGAAGCATCCACTATTCATAATCCACACATTGCCACTTTTTTCATGTGGATGTCCCTACACATAAGGTGAAATGATTTGTTTCTATTGGAAACCCAAGCCTTGTTGGTCTTGGGCCCTTCCAATGTAGATGAGATAATTAAACCAAAATCTATGCATGGAGGTCCAATTGTGGTTTATGAAGAAGAGGTTTGGGCTGCAGCATCTTCTCTGATCTTCCATTCCATTCTTTGGTTGATAGAAGTAGATGAGTCTGTTGAGACTTGAGCAGCATGACTTACTTCCGAGGCTTCTTTCTTCTCAAAAGCAGTTAGCACCATCTTTTCTTTCGAGGCTTCTTTCTTCTCGGAAGAAGCTTTCACTACCTTTTCTTCCGAAGTAGTCTTCTTCTCGGAATATTTTTTGTGTTTCTTTTCTTATGCTTTGACTTGTATTCCGAAGCTACTTTCCTTTCGAAAGAATGAGTTTCTTCCGAAAGCAACTTAGCTTCGAAAACAAGATTTCCTTTCTTTAACACTTGAACCATATAATATGGTCCAAATGTGAAACCCTCCTTGACTCCTTCTTTCTTACCATTGTTTGCATAATGTGTGCTTGCTGGATTGTAGTAACAATCTTTAGCCATGTGGTTATGCAGACCACATATTATGCACTCAATGTTATTCTTCATGGGGCTGAGGACTATTGCGTTTGGCACTTCTTTTCTTCTACAACAGCTTTCCCCTTTGACTTTTGATCTTTCAGCTGGATAGGAGTGTTGGTACAACACTTCTTTCCTAGACAGAGCTTCCAACCACTTGGAATCCGGCTGAGATAAACATGCCCTTTTGCTTTGGGTCTATTTTCAGCTTTGACTCAGCCACCTTTTTGGCAGTTTCTCTTGTTGTCTTGATTTTGTTTCTTTTGGCTTTCGTGGTCAAAGGTTGATCATCAGTGGTGTGGATAAGGTTTTCTACCTGATCCTTCTTTATGGTGGCAACCATTGTTGCATCATTCTTCTGCTCACTGGGTAGTGGGTCAGCAGTTGGAACCTCTTGCACTTCAGTACCACATCTTGGTTGGCTCACAAACATGTAAAAGTGTGGTGGAGTATTTTCATTGGTTCCTAACCCACCTTTGTTTTGATAACAAACCTTTGAGTAAGAGGATGATTGAGCCTCATTCAACTTGGAAATCAAATCCTCAGCTATTACTAGCTGGGCTTGAGCCTAAGTCAACTTGGGTTTTTAAGTTATGCTTTTGAACAGCATACTTTTTTGCTTTAGCCTCAGCTATTACTAGCAGGGCTTGAGCCTTAGTCAACTTGGAAATCAAATTCTTTATTTGAGCTTTGTAATTAGAGTGTTCATGTTTTAAAGATGAAACATCTAACTCTTCAATTTTTAATTTGTAGTTAGATTCTACCCTTCTAAAATCAGATTTTAGTATATTCATAGACTTAATATCATATCTGATCTCTATGTTGTAGTCCTAATAAAGTTTAACTTTAGCTATACATGTTGGGGTACAGAGATGTTCATATACCTGATTATCTTCTGTTCCAGCCATGAGAACTTAAGCTGAAGTTACATCCTACACCGTAAAGCTCCAGTCAACTTCTTGAGCAACAGTAGTTGTTTGTTGTTCAGTTGGCTTTACAGCAGCTTTTGGAGTAGCAGGATGATGTTGGGAGGCATGGGTGGCTCCAGGGTCGGACTTTGCAGCTTTGCATTCCCTTGCAAAATGATCAAGTTGGTTGCAGTTATAAAACTTGGCTTTTGATTTGTCTAACCCATATTTGCTATTGGTTGGGTTTTGAGGGAACTGCTTCCAGTTTTTTTAAAGAACTTCTTTGCTCTATAGGTTAAGTTAAAAGAGCAATTTGTTAAACAATGTCTAGGTATTCAACATCATCTGGGCTGAAGCACTCTAGATTATCAAAGTAGAACTGAAACACTAGATTTCCATTTCCTTAAACAAATGCACAACTATCCTGGAAAGGACTTGGTTGAGCCTGTTAAGACCTGGGTGTCTCAGGAAAAGTGATGTATGGCCTAGAGGAAGATAATGGTTGTTGGGGGTAGCTTAGGTACTGCTGGGGCTGAGGAGTTCTGGAGCCTTCAGCAACGAGTAAAGAATTGCTAGCAGGAAGGCTAGAGGTTCTGCTCATCTAGTGACCTCTCTAAGTCTCCATCTCTACATGGTATCCATCAAGGATGTCGTACAATTCGGTCATGGTGAGAGTGTTTAGATTCTCAGTCCTCTTGATAGAGACACAATAGAAAGTCCACTCATAAGGAAGTGCACTCATGAACTTTCTTACAAGATCTCTCTTCTCAAGAGTCACTCCTACAGACTGAAGTGATGTGATTAAGTCCATATACCTGAAGTATTGCTGGCTCAGGGTCTCTCCAGCAATATGAGTGAAGTTCTCGAACTACTGCTTTAGGGTATCTCTCTTGGACTCTTTGGACTCGGTGGAACCATAGTACATCAATGTCAAAGCATCAAAGAGTTCTTTGGCTGACTGACAGTGCTCAAAGCCTACCATTATCGAGTGTGGTATGGCTGTAAGCAGTACTGTCATGGCTTTGGTATCGATATCCATCTTCTTGAAGTCTTCATCGGAGTAGTCTTCAACAGCTTTCTCTATCATTGCGCCATTACCAGCCGGTGACTCCACCTTTGGCTTGTAGGGTCTGTGAGTGATAGATCTCCATATTTTACCTTCTTGATACTTAATGAAACCTCCAATACCTTTGCACCAAGATCTGAAATTATTAAGGGTGATGATAGAAGCCTTAGTCATTGTTAAATGTAGTGAGTGAATGAGTGAAGAAACAAGGTGATTTGGATGGTTAGGTCTTACAATCAAGAGCCTAAGAAGCTCTGATACCAATTGCAAGATCAGTTATGGTAACACAACAAGGTTTAACTCTCAAACTCACTTAGACACACTCAAATGATGATGCAGAATGCTTGAAAGAGTTGATAATAATATACTAAGTTAATGACCACAAGAAATGGTTTTCAAGATACTTGTATATATTACTTCTCAACTCAAAGTTTACCAGAATCTTACAAGCATATTAACTGAGTTACAATAAGAAACTATATATACTACTATCTACAACCGGTTATACTTAGATTACCAGCTTGAACTTACTACCAGACAAATACTATATTGCTAGAAGTAAGGCATCTAAGATAAAATACTATCCTAGAGTAGGTAGTCATGACAGGTCCATGACTTACCTTTTGTCACCAACTAAACGTGGTAACTGTACTAAATGATAAAAGGTGAACAGTTGAATAAAATATGGTCACTACATGGGCGTGGGAAAGCGCCATGCAGTATATCAGAGGTGGCAACGGTTGTCAGACCGACCATACTTATGTCCACTGGTTCATACTTGGTTCTTCCGAAGGTTATATGGCTTCAGAAGAATAAGTTCTTCCGAATCCATTTATACTTCGGAAGAAAAAACTTCTTCCAAGACTTCTCCCGATCTTCAAGACTTTATACTTCGAAAGTCTTTGTCTTGAATCTTCTAAGTGTTTAGCTTCGGAAGAGAAATTACTTAGTCTCAGAAGACTTAGTTTCTCTTTGGAAGTTCTTCTAGTTTGAGCTTCAGAAGTTCTTCAGCATTACTTCGGAAGTGCAGATTAGCTTAGGAAGACTTTCTTCAGTTGCACCAAAATTCTTCTAAGTGTTGTTTTGGTTGTACCAGTCTTATTTGACCCAATAGTTGTTTTCTGAGCTCAAGTAAGGATCATGAATAGGGAGACTTTACATCAACCTAATGTGTATAGTTTTAAGATATGTATTCGTTTAAGTTTATACAAGTTAATTATTATTATTTTAGTATTATTATAATTTTTATTAGGAGTAGCATTAGTATTAGTAGTATTATTATTTTTAGGTGTTAGGGTTGGGTTTGGGGTACCCTAACTTTAGTTAGGCATGAACTATCACCTATACTTAAACAAGACAGCGTTAGCCGGTATCCAACCATAACAATAAGTAGTTAGTTGTATCATTACCTAAACAAAGATTACTTAAACTATATCAGGACTCTGTGATATTACTAAATCATATTAGCAAATATTATCAACTATTAAGCTACTGTAAACAAGTGAATTATCATGTCTATCTTCAAAACTATGATAATATATTAAATGTATCTGGTAATAATAATAATTCTTACAAATATGCACGAGTCGGTTAGTGTATACAAGATCTTGATATATTTTATTTGGGTTTATCGAACTAGTTGAAAAGAAGATATGATTCCTCGTATGCATTTGGCACACACCCATACCTATATGATGATTGGGAGGGTCTAACAATCCTGTTGCGATGGTTGTGGTAAAACCAGGGAAGACACTGTGCCTATGGACCCAAATATTATAATCCTTATTGTATGAAAGTCAAAGTTAGTTTTATAAAATGTATAGCATGAACTCACTTACATTAGTTGATGTTTTTTAAGTATATTTATCACATGTAACCTTTAAGGAAATAATTAAAATTTGCTTGAACATTGTGGATCTTAAAGACCAAGAAGTTTCCACTTTAGTTTGCTTGTATATATTCTTGTAAGAGTAGTGTGACAGGCCGTCCATATTGTATTCTATAGTAAAATCTATATTTACTTCTACTATAAATTGTATCAATTATGAACGCCCACTCGGGTTCCAGGTGGGGTGTCATACGTTGCTTTTAAAACTGACCCATGCGCGTACGTAGCCACGCATGGGGAATCCGTGGATTATGAGATGAGTGTATTAGTCTATTCGTATGCGTCTGTTGTCTCCACATTATAGACATCTACTAGAAATCTACAATAATTATATTTTATGAAAGTTAAATGTGTGTCTATATATCTAATAAATAAATAAATGGTTGGTCATATGTTTCACAATTCTGTAAAGTCATTATTTTTATTCCTCTTCTCTCTTATTATTAATACAATATATATATCAAATCGTAATAGTTCAATTATTTAAAAATTACAGTAAATATTGATATGTTTATACTTTTGTTTAAACTTTTGATAATCTTCTTTATTATTTTTAATAGTTTTATTTCTCTCGATATGTTTTATTAAATATATGATTTACTAAACTTAAAAAAACCCGTATTATACGAGTTGGATAATAAAAAATATAAATATAAATCTGTATATACTTTTAATTACTAAAAAGGCATATTATTTATAAAACAGTTTTAGAGGGTTTGATATATATTGTAACTTTGCTTTCTATTTGCAAATGAGAAATGAATTAGGGAAAAATATTTTTTTTTTATTTTTTTGAGTAAAAAATTTGAAACTGTAGTGATAAAAGCGTGAATAAATTATTGTCTTAAACACTCATTATTATAAGGATGAAAGTAGTTTGAGCGGTAGTCACAAACTGAAGATGAAGTTAAGATTTAAGAAGATGACTTTATTAATGAGTATTTACAATGTTATACAAATCTTCATTACAAATTATTTAATATGTCCATCATTAGACTAGTGCTAAACGTGGGTTTCTATCGCAGGTGTTATAAAATATACAAAGTTAAACAGTATATTACAACCTGATTATGTATCTTGCAAATGAACTTTGTATTTGGAATAAACCAAAAAAATGTGTAAAATTATACTATTTAAGCTTTTAGTAGTTATAAAAATGAAATCCAACTTTTGTTTTTATTTTGAGCATACACTAATATAATCCTACTCCACTTCACATCTAAATCTAGATCATATTTTAAGTGATAAGATTTGAACGATAACACTTTTTTGAGTGAAAAATATACATGTTTACCACTTGCTATGGTAGTAGTAATTGAAATCTAACTATTTGTGTGATAGTGTAGTTTGTTTGTATTGTAAAGATTGGTGTGCAGACGAAAATTGTGAAGTGATAATGATGAGATGATGATATCATGGAAAGTTCACTCACATCATCATTAGAATGTGCACCAAAATACTGTCGTTTTATAGCGTGACTCTGCCCATGTTTTGTCCGCTCCATTGTGGATTATTTTTCTTTTATATATGTAGCCAGAAATTATTTATTGTACACCAAAGCATATTCAAACATAACTTTAGTGTTATTGAACAACCATTCAAAGATATAATGAAAACAAACCCTACTCAAGGTGATATATATACATATATTGCATAAAATAGTGTATCTGAGTATCTTTATAGAGAGAGAAAGAGGGATAGCATGGGAGTTGATATCATGATTGTTTTTTGTGTTCAGACTTTTGTTTTAAGTCTTGGGATCAAAGGCAAAGAAAGTCTGGGATTGTAATCATGATGTTGTAGGAACAGACCATAATCATCTCCCTGTAATTGCACCTTACCAAACAAACCAAACACCTCCCCCAAAAAAATAAATAGATAAAATAAATAAAAGCAGTCACTTAAGTAAGAGAGAGCAAGAAAGAAACAATATAAGTTATTCAGTTTGTTTATGTATTATACGATATGTTGGTGCATATGTACAATACTTTCACTTTGAAGAAAAACTATTATCAACATAAAGTGAACTTTTTTGTGTCTTTTATGATTCATATATACAGAGGTATTGAAAAAACAAAAAATTCATTTTGAATACATAGAGTTAAGAGATGTAATTATTACGTAAGGATTATACTTTTCTTAACAATTTAAGAATGCAATTGTTATTTAATTATAAAAAGCACAATCCTTTTTTTTGTATGACAATTCCTCCCATCACTTTATAAACTTTGTATGCAATATGAATTTTCTACTTTAAATTTCCAATATATATATGTGCGTGTGTGTATATTATTTTGTGATGTGTATGGAATATTGTGTTCCTCTTTGTTGCTTGCTTTCTTTTGAAGAGTTGCTTTAAGAAAGAGAGCTAGAAAGAGTAAAAGTGCAGCAGAGACCATGGAAAAGTATAGCTGAAAGGAGGAGAGAGGTACATCCATGTCTATGTATGTCTTAATCTTTACAAGTATTCATGTACAGTATGTGGGTGTCACCTGAACCATTGTTTTCTTCGAAGTTAGTGATAGATTCTTTGATAAATTTCATAAAAAAAATATTCTTTCTTTTTTCCATTTTAATTTTATATAAAGTTGATTTGAAAGGTGTGTAGAACATCAACATCAGAGCCAGTGTACTGTTCATATAGATTATGGAATCTTCAAGTTTTCATGATCACCAACATGAAGAAGATAACCAGTTTCTAGTGGATTCTTCTTGCTATGAACTTTCTTGCTACCAAAACCACATCTTGTAAGTTATCTTACACTTATCATTCTAATAAACTTAATGTTTTCAAGTTATAACAAGTAAAGATATAACAATCATTTCTAACTATATTATTAAGTTTTTGATAATTGCTTATATTTTCAGGAATGGTACTAGAAACAATACAATTTCGAGTGATGTGAATCGATACACATATCGTGACATCGATCCAGTGCCAATATCACCAAGCATTTCAGCTGGCAATTTCAAGGCTCATGAACTGCAACGTCTTGCAAGAATCAAACATGAGCACTCAATCGCTGGATCTTATTCGGAACTACCAGATATCATAAACTGCAGCCCAACATCCAGTGCAGAAGACTTTATATCAAAAAATAATATTCAGAGGTTTGGATACAACAATGATAACAATAAAGATGTGTTTATGAATCAAATTCACACCTCTGATGGATCTATCTTTAACTCCTTTGATACTAATAGTTTTTATAGAGGGACTTGTAGTCAGATCTTTCCAACCTTAAATGTTTCAAATATGCATCAACCCACAAGCACTCTCAATAAAAACTTGCCAGCTTTAGATCCCTTTGGGTCTACAACATTTAATGGGAGTTCAAGCTACCAAACTTCTGTACTCAATGCTCATAATCTTGGAGGCCTTTTCAATGACAATTGTTCGTCTTATGGTGTTGATCGAATGAATCCAAAGGTGAATTTTTATCATTCTTTCTCTCTTCAAAAAAACATATTAATCATTATTATGATCCAAAAACACGTTTTAAACTTCACTGAAGACAGCATCAGCTTTCTTCTTCGATACAACAGAAGCGAAAAAGCCAGCTAGTGATTATAGGGATGTAAGGGCTCCTAAAGCTTCTCCAACAAAGAAATCAAAACTGGAATTGCGCACTTCTTGCGCACCATTGAAGGTGATTAACATAAGCTATCTACAATTAGCAAACCAATGAATGTTTTGCATTGATTAATTTTATTTAGGTGTGTTTCTATAAATCAGGTTAGAAAGGAGAAATTAGGAGATAGAATCTCAGCCCTTCAACAGATGGTGGCACCTTTTGGTAAGGTATAGTGTTATCTTTCTTCCTCTCATAAAGTTGCTAGCTTTCTACTGCAATAAACAACATTTTTGTCTAAATTATTATTCACGTTCTACTGATGTTAAATTATACTTTTCCTTCTTTGGATTCACAGTCAACATATTGGTATATGTAATTGCTACAAAATATAGATGATCTATCTGATCAATTTGGTGAACAAAATTCTTTGATTTTATCATTATTATTATTCTTTTCTTTTTGAACAACATACATATAATTTAATGAAGCACCCATGATCAGTTATACATATATACAACTAACAATATGATTTAATAAAGTAAATCCATCTAAGACAAAATATACAATTAATAGAGACAAATTTGAACATAAATAATATATTAAACACAATCTTGATTAGTCAGTACTTGAATCATGGGCAGCTCAATTTTCATGGTAAAGGCACACTTTTTGCTGAAAACAGGAAGCAGGCCACCACCCACTGTCTTCTCTTACATTCTTTATTTCTTTCTTTGTTAAACTGGAATAGCTTTCTTTGATCCATACAAGTCATAGAATAATTAAATAACTAAATACTTTCAAATAATTAATCAAATATTATTAAATGAAATTATACTTGCAGACAGATACAGCTTCTGTGCTAACTGAAGCCATTGGATATATCAAGTTTCTTCAAAACCAAGTGGAGGTATTTACTTTTTCTCTTAAAAACATTCTTGATTTTTGTTATTTGTTGTTGCTCCATAGAATAACTATGAAAACTACATTTACTGCAGAAACTTTAACCCTAAAATATCTCAGTTAATTCCATTTCCAAGACTTCTAGCACAGAAATTAAAAGAAAGCAGCAAAATTCTGCTGTAGTATTAAATACTTATACGCTATAAGTTAATCGTATAGCAGTTATTTAACCACTAGCTTTGAAAGTTTTTGTAACTGTCACAAACAAGATTGACTTTCTTTTATATTTTCTACACAACTATTAACTAACCTACAAGTCTATATTATATTCTAACAGTTGAAAAAAGTTCCATCCAAAAATAACTAACTTAACACTTAGTTCTTCGGTTCTAAATATTTGACACGTGGCATTTCATGCATGCATATCATTCTTTACATTTTTGAAATTCTGATCTAAAATGTCGTAGGTATATGAACAAGCAAGTTACAATTTGAGAAAAATAGTCATAAAATCATATCCTCATTTTTGAAATTCTAGAAGGGTATCACTAGACTAAAGTGTGGAGTATTGAGCCCATCTAGTTCATGAACCCCCACCATCACCATGTTCCCTTCTCTCTTCTTCTGTAGCCAAAGGCTCCCAAATGCCAAAGATGTCCTCCACTTTGTCTGCACGACTTTCCCTTGATTTGAATATCCATGAACACTAAACATACACAAGGCCAGTAGAATAATATCAAGGGTGAAAACTTTGAGTTTAGGGGAGGGTTCTTTTGTTAATTAACTCTATTTTATTGTTATAACTTGCATTAACCACATCAATCAAAATCATTATTATTTTTTGTTTGGATATATTGTTTTCATGCCTATAACATATTATGTTCTTATATGTATATATAAAAATTCACTAGTGTCAAAATGTTAAAGAGAGATGTGAGTTACACTAACACTCGCAAATATATGTAGGTGTTGTCTTAACTTTTGATGATTACGGATTTACACATATACATAAAAAGAACATAACATTCTATATGCGTAAAAATGATTTTTCAACAGAAAAATAATAATTTTGATTGATCTTGAAGGATTAATGGAAATTATAACAATAAAAGAGGG
>CM046045.1:39040132-39135132 GCA_025215565.1 Flaveria ramosissima | reverse complement strand
GATGAAGTAGAATCAAACGCACATGAACACAATTGCAAATAACTTCAAAGTATATTGCTTTCTGATTTTGGAATGATTACAATAAGTATGAAAATCAAGAAAATAACAAAAGCTGCTTAATTACAAAACAAACTTCTATATTTATACTAAGTAGAAGTTCTCGCGCGAATCAACTATTTCTCGTGCGACTAGATGTTGTCGCGCGAGAAGCAGGTTTTCGCGTGGTAACTTTAGGTTCTCGAGTGACTTTGATCTTGATCTTCATCTAGATTTGATTTCCCGAGCCTTTAGGTTCAACCCTACAATCCCCCTAGGCTCCGTAAATCAATGCATTTAGAAGTCCACGTCTGCAACCTTGTATGTAAGGCCCCGATCCCGGGACACTCACAGTTGGGCCATCATCGCACATAAAACATATAATTTCATTAACTTGAAGAAACATCGTAGCGGAAACATTTAAAACAAGATTCCATTTCATCATAAAAGCTTTTGCAAAATAATACATCGTTATCAAATTACAAAATACTTGTTGCATTACATCACAAAAGCATTATAAATATGGATGTCATCCGAAATGAGCCGAGTAGCCGCCCCGTGCCATACTCAGCAACCTTTACCTGCCAACTGGAAACACATAAAAGTCAGCATTGCTGAGTGAGTTCTAGTTTTAAAATAAAACATACTTTACTTTCGTTTAAAACCGTTCTTTATTTTTGTATGTGGTCACACATCTTACGTACACATAGATAATATTATTATTATCTTCATCATTCATTCATCAACTTTCATTCATTCATGCTTTCTTACTTTCATACATACGTTCATCTTTACTTCTTTACATTTCATCCAAAACCATGAACTTTACCCCACCGTCATGCATAAAGCGGGTACTGGGCCGAGGTCTATCAAAGACCCCCCGTCATGGCGCACAGCAGCCTGGCCAAAGTACCTAGGGTAAATTCAGGTGTACCATTGTCATGTGCTATACCCACCGTCATGCATAAAGCGGATACTGGGCCGAGGTCTATCATAGACCCCCCGTCATGGCGCACAGCAACCTGACCACAGTATCTAGGGTAAGCGACAAAGGTTCCATCAAATGGTCAATCACAAAGAAAGACCCTGGTATGCATCCTTCTGGGGTAGCTATCCCACACACCGTTGAACTAACACTCTTCATTGAGTGTGTTTCTCTATACCGTGTTTGCAAGAATTTCTTTACCATTTTTCATTCATTAATGCATGCATTCAATCATTACGTTCCTCTTTCATTATCGTCCGCTTTACGTTACATAATACTTTTCATTTCATTCATCAGTCATTCAACGTAAAACCATGGAAAATAATCATACATAATAGGAACATAAACATACATCATCATACATCAATCATACATCACATACACCATCACATAAGCATCAATCATACATCGTCATGCATGCCCATCATAACATCTATGACCCCAAAAGTCAACTTACATAAACTCCCGGGACTCTCCCAAGTCAAAGCCTACATTTACCCTTTTTTCCCGAGAATAAGATGATAAAATAAGTTCTTTCGGGCGCATGAACCCTATTTGGGCGTATGGGAACCATTCAGTCGCATGGCCATTCCAGGCGCATGAGCACACTTAGGCGTATGGACTCTCAGTCGCATAGCTTCCATGCGTATGGCCTTCAGTCGCATGACTTCAGGCGCATGGGCTTCAGTCGCATACCTTTCGTGCGTATGGCCTTCAGTCGCATGACTTTAGGCGCATGGGCTTCAGTCGCATGCCATTCAGGCGCATGGACTTCAGTCGCATGTCATTCAGGCGCATGGACTTTAGTCGCATGTCATTCAGGCGCATGGACTTCAGTCGCATAATCTCCATGCGTATGGACCTCAGTCGCATGGCACCCAGGCGCATGGACCTCAGTCGCATGTCTTTCGGCCGTATGACCTCCAGTCGCATGCCATTCGGACGCATGGACCTCCAGTCGCATGAGCCCTAGGTGATGCAGAATGCAGTCTTCTTCGAACCAAATCTAAAATTTTCGGCCTCCAAACCCTCTCAAACCTGTTCTAAGCTCAAATCAACCATCCTAAACCTTAGAAACACCTACCACAACACCATTCAAGCACAACCAAGCCCGAAATCAAACCCCACCCGAAACATAAACATACACATACATACGGGTTCAACACCCAACACTTCAAAAACGATTTTTAGATGTGTTCCAGTCCCAAAATCAGTTGAAAATGTGTAAAAAAGGGGTCCTAGAACTCACATTAACAACCCCTTCAAGTAAAGCTTCACACAAACCCGCTAAACCTCGACTTTTGCACCTTGAATCCAAGAAAACCCGAAGCTTTTTGCCCTTTCTCTCCCTTTCTTCTCTTGAACCAAATGGAGTGAGTGTGTGGGAGAGGGAATTGGCAGCCAAGCCCTTATGCACCCACTCTTCCATAGATTTTCCCGTTTTGGCAAGATTGGTCCCTCGACTTGGACTTTATTTCTTTTCTTTCTTTTTCTTTCTTTTTCTTTGGCTTCAAAGAAAATAACCGGGCGTCACAAGTCCACCCCCCTTATATAGGTTTCGTCCTCGAAACCTGTTATTCCTCGAACAGACGAGGGTAATGTTGCCTCATCTCTTCTTTAGTCTTCCACGTAGACTCAGATCCCTTTCTGTGCTTCCACTGTACGCGCACAAGTGGGACCACTTTATTCCTCAATCTCTTCTCTTTACGGTCGATGATTGCTACTGGTTGCTCCACATAATTGAGCCGTTCGTCTACCTCGATATCTTCTAGTGGTACAACCATGTCTTTGTTTGCCAAACATTTCCTCAGATGAGATACGTGAAACGTCGGATGGATTCCACTTAACTCATCTGGTAACTCTAATCTATAGGCCACCTCTCCTACTGCAGCAATGATTCGGAAGGGCCCTATGTATCTCGGGCTCAATTCCTGAACCGAATGATACCCTTCCAGGGTGAGACTTTCAACATAACCCAGTCACCCACCTGGAACTCAATTGGTCTACGTCCTTTATCAGCATACGACTTTTGATCTTTTCAAGCTTCTCAGTCGTAGCCTCGATCACCTCAACGCTCCCCAACTCCTTCTGACCAACATCACCCCAACAAACAGGAGTTCTACATCTCCTACCGTATAGCATCTCATAAGGATGCATACCAATACTGGCATGATAACTGTTGTTATATGAGAACTCGGCTAACGATAAGTGGTCATCCCAACTTCCTCCAAAATCAATGACGCATGCCCGATGCATATCTTCCAGCGTCTGAATCGTCCTTTCCGACTGACCATCCGTTTGAGGATGATAAGTCGTGCTAATATGTAACCTCGTCCCCATCGCATCGTGGAATTTCTTCCAAAATTTAGATGTAAACCGGGTGTCACGATCAGACACAATAGACACCGGCACACCATGATGAGTTACAATCTCTTTAATGAACAGATCCGCCAACCTCTAGGATGAATATGTCTCGCGGATCAGTAGGAAGTGAGCACTCTTTGTCAGACGATCAACAATCGCCCATATAGCATCATCCCCTCGCGCGTTACACGGCAACTTCGTAATAGAATCCATGGTGATATGCTCCCACTTCCACTCCGGTATATCCAAATGTTGGATCTTCCCATACGGCTTTTGGTGCTCGGCCTTCACTTGTAAGCAAGTAAGGCATTTACTCACATACTCCACCACATCACGCTTCATACCCGGCTACCAATAATCTTTCTTCATGTCCTGATACATCTTTGTAGCACCGGGATGAATAGAGTATCGAGTCTTATGAGCTTCATCCATGATCTTCACACGTAGATCCCCAAAACGAGGAATCCACATCCGCCCGAATCGGGTTCTAACACCGAGTGTGTTTTCACCCAACTCCGCAACTAGACCTCTCATTCTTTCGGAGTTAAGATGATCTTCTTTCAATGCCTCATCTTGAAACTCCTTAACTTGCTTCATCACATCCGAGGTCATGATCAACTGGTAAGCTTTCACACGAATCGGCTCGGGTCTCTCCTTTCGGCTAAGGGCATCCGCCACCACATTGGCTTTGCCCGGATGATAATGGATCTCGCAATCATAGTCTTTTATGAGCTCCAACCATCTCCTTTACCTCATGTTTAAATCTTTCTGCTCGAAGAAGTACTTCAAGCTCTTGTGGTCCGTGAAGATTGTGCACTTCGTCCCATACAAGTAGTGCCTCCAGATCTTTAACGCAAAGACCACGGCTGCTAGCTCCAAATCATGAGTAGGATAGTTAACCTCATGAACTTTCAATTGTCGGGATGCATAGGCTATAACCTTTCCTCTCTGCATTAACACAAACCCTAACCCCGAGTAGGAAGCATCTGAATAAACCACCAAATCTTCACTTCCGTCGGGTAACGACAAAACAGGAGCTTGAGTCAATTTTGTCTTTAATTCCTCAAACGCCTTCTCTTGAGCTTGACCCCATATAAACTTTACATCCTTCCGGGTCAACTTAGTCAACGGAGAAGCTATCTTAGAGAAGTCTTGAATGAATCTTCGGTAATAACCCACCAAACCCAAGAAACTACGAATCTCGAATGGCGTCTTTGGAGACTTCCATTGCATCACCGCCTGTCCACCATAATACCTTCGGTATTCACCACGTGACCCAAGAACTGAACTTCACGTAGCCAGAATATGCACTTGGAGAACTTAGCATACAACTTCTCCCTTCTCAACGCTTCCAATACCTCTCGAATGTGACCGACATGCTCATACTCGCTCCTCGAATAGATCAGGATATCATCAATAAACACGATCACTGATTTATCCAACATCGGCCGACACACTCGATTCATCAAATCCATAAAAGCAGCTGGTGCGTTGGTCAAACCAAATGACATAACGAGGAACTCGTAGTGACCATAACGCGTGCGAAAAGCTGTTTTAGGGATATCCTGCTCTTTCACCTTCAGCTGATGGTAGCCCGATCGAAGATCTAACCTTGAGAACCAACTGGCACCTTGAAGCTGATCAAACAAATCATCAATCCTCGGTAACGAGTACCGATTCTTCACTATCAACTTGTTCAGCTCACGGTAGTCTATACACATCCTCATACTACCATCCTTCTTCTTCACGAATAAGACCGGAGCACCCTAAGGAGAAATACTCGGTCTAATGAACCCCTTATCCAACTGTAACACCTGGTTATTTATTTATTTTGAAGCCGACGAATGAAAAAAAAGAAATAAAGTCCAAAGTCGAGGGACCAAACTCGCCACCGAGAGAAAATTGAGTAGGTGGTGGTATTTAAAGGGAGAGGGCAGCCCTTACCCTCTCCCTACACCCACATTTCAGCCAAAAGAAAGAGAGGAGAAGAACAAGAGAGAAAAAGAGAGTAAAAGGGTGGTTCGAGTGGGTTTTAGTATGCCAAATCATCGTGTAGCGAGTCCAATCGAAGCTCTTCTCGTTGTGGTCGTTTGTGTGAGTTCTAGGACCCCTCTTTTACTTGTTTTCAAATGATTTTAGGGCTGGAAAGCATAGAAAACCCGTTTTTGTATGTGTGTGTGTTTGACCCATTTAGGTGTGTTTGCGTGTGATGCGTTTGGAGTTTGTTTCCGGGCTTGTGTGTGCTTGAATGGTGTTGTGGTATGCATTCCTAAGGTTTAGGATAGTTGATTTAGGCTTAGAATGGGTTTGGATGAGCTTGGAGGCCGAAAATGGCAGATTGGGTTCGGGATGAACTCCATTCTGCATCAGCTAGGGCTAGGCGACCGACTGGAGGCCATACGGCCGACTGAGGTGCGATTGAGGTTGATTCTCACGATTGAGGGTTCATTCGCACGACAGGGGATTCATTCGTACGATTGGGGACCAATCGCATGGGGAGTCATACGACTGAGGTCCCAGTCGCATAGGTACTCATTCGCATAGGTTCCATCCGCATAAGGCCATTCGCATGGGTGTTCATTCGCTTAGGTGTCCATCCGCATGAGGTCCATACGCCCGACTGGGTGTCCATTCGCATAGATGTTCATCCGCATGGGTCCAATCGCATGCTGTTCAGTCGCCTGGAGGCCATGCGACTGAAGGGTGTCCATACGCCCAAGTAGGGCTGTTGTACCTGGGGAAATGTGTAGTTTAATTACTGACTTTCAGGGGAAAGTGTAGATGTAAGTTTGACATGGAAATTCCCGTAAGTTCATGTAAGATGTTTGTTGAGACCTTAGAGGGTATGTTGGGCATGATGGTGATGATGTTGCATATTTATGCATGATGTGTGTTATGTATGTATGATGTTTCCCTGTATGATGATGATGACTGTGTATGTTGATGTTCTTGATTATGATGAATGTTTATCTTTCTTGTGGCTTTACATGTTACGTTAATGAAGGAATTGAAAGTATTATGTAACGTAAAGTGGAAGATAATAAAACGGGAACATGATAAATGAATGCATGCATTAATAATCGATGGAATGTAACAAAAGTCTTGCAAGCACTGGACATCGGGACACGCCATTAAAAGGTGTTAGCCCAACGGTGTGTGGGTTCGCTACCCCGGGAGGATGCACATCGGGGTCTTTCTTTGTGATTGACCATTTGTATAGAACCATTGTTGCATACCTTAGGTGCTGTGACCATGAGGTGCGGTGCACCGTTATAGAAGGTCTATGATAGGCCTAGGTCCAGAACCATGAACAGAAAGGTATTGCCTATGGCAATGGTACACCCAAATTATACCTTAGGTACTGTGACCATGAGGTGCGGTGCACCGTTATAGAAGGTCTATGATAAGCCTAGGTCCAGAACCATAAACAGAAAGGTATTTCATAGTACACCTAAACTTTACCTTAGGTGCTATGACCATGAGGTGCTGTGTACCGCTATAAAGGGTCTATGATAGGCCTAGGTCCAGTACCATGAACAGAAGGGTAAGGTTTATGGTTTGACATAAAGGAAAAGATGAAATGATGAAGATAATAAACATTACCTAAGTGTAGGTATGATGTGTGATCGCATGAATGTAAAGAACGGTTTTAATGAAAGAAAAGTATGTTTTATTATAAAACTAAAACTCACTCAGCAACGCTGACTTTTTATGTGTTTCCAGTTGGCAGGTAATGTTGCTGAGGATGGCGCTGCGAGGCAGGTAATGCAACAATGCATTTTGTAACTGGTTAACTATGTATTATTTGGCAAAAGCTTTTATAATGAAATGAGATGTCTATTTTGATAATTCCGCTGCGATGTTTTATGAAAGTTAAATGTAATTATATGTTTTATGTGCGATGAATGACCAACTGTAGGCGTCCTGGAAACGGGGCCTTACAAGTTGGTATCAGAGCCAAAGTTTAAGTGAAATGGGTAAATTTTCAAAATAAACCTTAACTTAAACTGAAAATGGGACGGAATGGGAATGGGATGCCAATCTGAGTAGCTGCGTGCCATTAGGTATTTTCTTAATGATAATCGGTATTATGTGCGCATGTTATGTGGTTTATAGGTTTTATGTAGATTTAGATACTGATGTAGTCAGGATAGGTAATCACAACTGGCCACTGTAATTAGGGACTTACTATACTTGACATAAACTGAGTTGTTCCCTTGAATGACCGTGTTGGTGTTTGAATCTTTCAGTGTGATAGAGAATGGCCGGTGGTAGATCTTCTAAAGCTTCTAGGGGTGGAGGCCGTGGTGGGCCTGGTGCGGAACCGCGACCCAAAAGAGGAAGACCAAGAGTTGAAAAGGTGGTTCCTGAAGAACCTGAGACCCCTCATCTGGAGGCTGGGGATGAGAGTGCTAACTTGAGGGCCTCGGTAAAGGAGGCTGTTGTTGAACAGGTGCATCAGGTCATGCAGACAATCTTATCGTATGTGGTGACCGAAGTTATCAAGGCTGTAAAGGAAGGGGAAAGAAAGGAGAGGAACAGGGCCTCGGGGGGACGAGAGCAACCGGAGCCTGAAATGATTTTCTCAGATAATGAAGAAAAGGAAGAGGAAGATGAGCCTGTGCAAGAGGTGGCACGAGGCTGTAACTATGGGGCGTTTATGAGATGCAAGCCCCCTACTTTCGATGGAAACGGCACTGCTGCTGTTGCTCACCGGTGGGTAAGGGAAATGGAGGCTGTTCTTGATATCAGCGAGTGCCGGGAGGACCAGAAAGTGAAGTTTGCCACCCACTCGTTTGTGGACTCGGCTCTTTGTTGGTGGGACAACATTGTCCAAGCCGAGGGTAACCGGGCGATAGGAAGAATGAGGTGGTCCGAGCTGAAGAAGTTGGTGATTGAGGAGTTCTGTTCTCACCGGGAGATGGGCAAGGTTGAGAGGGAGTTCCTGCAGTTGGAGGCGGGAACCATGACACACCAGCAGTACACCACGAAGTTCAACGAGATGGCACGTCTGCTGCCGGATCAGGTGACGCCTCTGTCACGGAAGATTAAGAGGTACATTCAGGGTTTGCCGGTGGATATTCGCAGGCATATGATCGCTGCCCGACCGAGCACGTTTAGGTCGGCAGTGGATTTGGCGGGAAGACTGTATGATGAGAGAACGGTGGTGGTGACTGAAGGTAGAAAGAAGGGTGGTGGTGATCGAAACTGGCATGGGAAGAGGTTTGGTCGGGGTGATGCCTCAACGGGTAACAAGAAGGCACGAGTGGACGACAGCCGTGTGGTCGCATCGGGTGTTGGTATGAAGAAGTGCGGTAGGTGTGGGAGAGAGCATAGTGGTGAATGTTGGCTGGGATTGAATGTGTGCTTCAGATGTGGGAAGGCGGGGCATATAGCCAAGGACTGTCGTACGGTCCGATGCTTTAACTGTGGCATGGAGGGCCACGTGAGTAGTGATTGTAAGAAGCCGAGGGTTGAGGGTTCCGGGGTGTAGAAGACGGGAAGTGAAGGACCGAGGGCAAGCGCCAGGGCATTCACTATGACACAGGAGGAAGCTAGGACGGACCCTGATGTTGTGTCCGGTACGTTTCTAGTGAACCAAACTTTAGCTTCTGTATTATTTGATTCTGGTGCTAGTAAAAGTTTTATTTTTGCTGCTTTCTGTGCCAAGCTGCCTGTTAGTAGTAGACGCGTTGATGCGCCCTTTGACGTAGAAACTGCCATAGGTAAGTCTACCAGGATTTCTTACATAATAGAGAACTGTGATGTGGAGCTAGAGGGTCATAAGTTTCCTGTTAGACCGTTTGTGATGACCTTAGGTGGTTTCGATTTGGTTCTTGGGATGGACTGGTTAGCGGACTATGAGGCGAACATTGTGTGTCGCAAGAAGATGATTCAGTTGTCAGCGTCTGACGGGAGTTCGGTGACGGTTTATGGTGATCGGGTCACGACGATTCCGAAAGTAATTTTGATGGCGGTGGCGGGAAAGTGTATGAGGCGTGGATGTAGTGCCTACTTGGCCTATGTAAAGGATGTGGATACGCCAACACCACAACTAGCCGATGTACCGGTTGTATGTGACTTTCCAGACGTGTTCCCAGAAGACTTACCAGGAGTGCCACCTGACCGAGAGATCGAGTTTCAGATTGATCTGATACCGGGTGCCCAACCTGTTGCCAAGGCACCGTATCGGTTGGCCCCGACAGAGATGAAAGAATTGATGGAGCAGTTGCAAGAGTTGCTTGACAAGGGGTTTATTAGGCCGAGTATCTCTCCTTGGGGTGCTCCGGTCTTATTTGTGAAGAAGAAGACGGTAGTATGAGGATGTGTATTGACTACCGTGAGCTGAACAAGCTGACAGTGAAGAACCAATACCCGTTACCGAGGATTGACGATTTGTTTGATCAGCTTCAAGGTGCCAGTTGGTTCTCAAGGATAGATCTTTGGTCTGGCTACCATCAGTTGAAGGTAAAGGAGCAAGATATTCCTAAAACAGCTTTTCGCACGTGTTATGGTCACTACGAATTCCTCGTTATGTCATTTGGTTTGACCAACGAGCCAGCTGCTTTTTATGGACTTGATGAATCGAGTGTGTCGGCCGATGTTAGATAAATCAGTGATCATGTTTATTGATGATATCCTGATTTATTCGAAGAACGAGATAGAGCATGCCGGTCACATTCGGGAGGTTCTAGAGACGTTGAGAAGGGAGAAGTTGTACGCCAAGTTCTCCAAGTGCGCTTTGGTTGCGCGAGGTTCAATTCTTGGGTCATGTGGTGAATCCTGACGGGATTATGGTGGACCCAGAAAAGGTGGAGGCGGTTATGCAATGGAAGTCACCAAAGACGCCATCCGAGATTCGTAGCTTCTTGGGTTTGGTGGGCTACTACAGAAGATTCATTCAAGAATTTTCTAAGATCGCCTCTCCACAGACTAAATTGATCCGGAAAGATGTAGTTTGTATGTGGTCAAGCTCAGGAGAAGGCGTTCGAGGAACTGAAGGCGAGGTTGACTCAAGCTCGTGTTCTGTCATTACACGATGGAAGTGAGGATCTGGTGGTTTATTCTGATGCTTCCTATTCGGGCTTGGGGTGTGTGTTAATTCCCTATGCATCCCGATTGAAGGTTCATGAGGTCAATTATCCTACTCATGACTTGGAGCTAGCAGCGGTGGTCTTTGCGTTAAAGATTTGGAGGCACTATCTTTACGGGACGAAGTGCACCATATTCACTGACCACAAAAGCTTGAAGTACTTCTTTGAGCAGAAGGACCTGAACATGAGGCAGAGAAGATGGTTGGAGCTCATAAAGGACTATGATTGTGAGATCCATTACCATCCGGGCAAAGCCAACGTGGTGGCGGATGCCCTTAGCCGAAAGGAGAGACCCAAGCCGATTCGGGTGAAAGCTTATCAGCTGATCATGACCTCCGATGTAATGAAGCAAGTCAAGGAGTTTCAAGATGAAGCATTGAAAGAAGATCATCTTAACTCTGAAAGAATGAGAGGTCTGATCGCGGAGTTGGGTGAAAACACACTTGGTGTTAGAACCCGATTTGGACGAATGTGGATTCCTCGCCTTGGGGATCTACGGGTGAAGATTATGGATGAAGCTCACAAGACTCGATACTTTATTCATCCCGGTGCTACGAAAATGTACCACGACATGAAGAAAGATTATTGGTGGCCGGGTATGAAGCGTGACGTAGTGGAGTATGTGAGTAAGTGCCTTGGTTGCTTGCAAGTGAAGGCCGAGCACCAGAAGCCGTATGGGAAGATCCAACCTTTGGATATACCGGAATGGAAGTGGGAGCACATCACCATGGATTTCATTACAAAGCTGCCGCGTACCCCGAAGGGGTATGATGCCATATGGGTGATAGTTGATCGACTGACGAAAAGTGCTCACTTTCTACCGATCCCCGAGACGTATTCATCTGAGAGGTTGGCTGATCTGTTCATCAGGGAAATTGCGACTCGTCATGGTGTGCCGGTGTCTATTGTGTCGGATCGTGACACCCGGTTTACATCTAAATTTTGGAAGAAATTCCACGACGCTATGGGGACGAGGTTACATATTAGCACGGCTTATCATCCTCAGACTGATGGTCAGTCAGAAAGGACCATTCAGACCTTGGAGGACATGCTTCGGGCATGTGTTATCAATTTGGAGGAAGTCAGGATGACCACTTACCGTTAGCTGAATTCTCGTACAATAACAGTTATCATGCCCGCATTGGTATGCCCCCATATGAGATGCTATACGGTAGGAGATGCAGAACACCCGTTTGTTGGGGTGATATTGGTCAGAAGGAGTTAGGGAGCGTCGAGGTGATCGAGGCTACGATTGAGAAGCTTGAAAAGATCAAAGCCTTCATGAAGGCAGCCAAAGATAGACAGAAGTCGTATGCTGATAAACGACGCAGACCGATTGAGTTCCAGGTGGGTGACCGGGTTATGTTGAAGGTCTCACCTTGGAAGGGCATCATTCGTTTCCGAAAGCAGGGCAAATTGAGCCCGAGGTACATAGGCCCTTTCCGAATCATTGCTCGAGTAGGAGGGTGGCCTATAGACTGGAGTTACCGGATGAGTTAAGCGGAATTCACCCGACATTCCATGTATCTCATCTAAGGAAGTGCTTAGCAGATGAATATATGATTGTTCCACTGGAAGATATCGAAGTAGACTAACGGCTCAATTATGTGGAGCAACCAGTGGCAATCATCGATCGAAAGGAGAAGAGGCTAAGGAATAAAACGGTTCCTCTTGTGCGTGTACAGTGGAAGCACAGGAAAGGATCCGAGTCAACGTGGGAGACTGAAGAAGAGATGAGGCAGCATTACCCACGTTTGTTCGAGGAATAACAGTTTTCGGGGACGAAACCTTTTAAGGGGGGTGGACTTGTAACACCCGGTTATTTATTTATTTTAAAGCCGACGAATGAAGAAAAAGAAATAAAGTCCAAAGTCGAGGGACCAAACTCGCCACCGAGAGAAAATTGAGTAGGTGGTGGTATTTAAAGGGAGAGGGCAGCCTTTACCCTCTCCCCACACCCACATTTCAGCCAAAAGAAAGAGAGGAGAAGAAGAAGAGAGAAAAAAAAAGAGAAAAAGGGTGGTTTGAGTGGGTTTTAGTGTGCCAAGTCGTCGTGTAGCGAGTCCAATCGAAGCTCTTCTCGTTATGGTTGTTTGTGTGAGTTCTAGGACCCTTCTTTTATTTGTTTTCAAACGATTTTGGGGCTGGAAAGCATAGAAAACCCGTTTTTGTATGTGTGTGTGTTTGACCCATTTGTGTGTTTGCGTGTGATGCGTTTGGAGTTTGTTTCTGGGTTGTGTGCTTGAATGGTGTTGTGGTATGCATTCCTAAGGTTTAGGATGGTTGATTTAGGCTTAGAATGGGTTTGGATGAGCTTGGAGGCCGAAAATGGCAGATTGGGTTCGGGATGAACTCCATTCTGCATCAGCTAGGGCTAGGCGACCGACTGGAGGCCATACGGCCGACTGAGGTGCGATTGAGGTTCATTCGCACGATTGAGGGTTCATTCGCACGACTGGGGATTCATTCGTACGATTGGGGGCCAGTCGCATGGGGAGTCATACGACTGAGGTCCCAGTCGCATAGGTACTCATTCGCATAGGTTCCATCCGCATAAGGTCATTCGCATGGGTGTTCATTCGCTTGGGTGTCCATCCGCATGAGGTCCATACGCACGACTGGGTGTCCATTCGCATAGATGTTCATCCGCATGGGTCCAATCGCATGTTGTTCAGTCGACTGGAGGCCATTCGACTGAAGGGTGTCCATACGCCCAAGTAGGGCTGTTGTACCAGGGAAATGTGTAGTTTAATTACTGACTTTCAGGGGAAAGTGCAGATGTAAGTTTGACATGAAAATTCCCGTAAGTTCATGTAAGATGATTGTTGAGACCTTAGAGGGTATGTTGGGCATGATGGTGATGATGTTGCATATTTATGCATGATGTATGTTATGTATGTATGATGTTGCCCTGTATGATGATGATGACTGTGTATGTTGATGTTCCTGATTATGATGAATGTGTATCTTTCTTGTGGCTTTACGTGTTATGTTAATGAAGGAATTGAAAGTTGTGAGGATCCCTATAAGTCTGATGCAGCCAAAACATCCAAAATCTCTCTGCAAGCATGCACTAAAGAACTGAAGTAGAAATGCTTCGGAAGTTTTACACCATGCACTAGAAATATTCTAAGTGTAAAATCTTCCGAAGCCAAGACCAATATCTTCCGAAGCCAAAAGTGAAGTCTTCCGAAGCTTCAAAGACAAATTCTTCCGAAGCCAAAGAGTGAAGACAGATTTCTTCCGAAGACTTTTAGAGATATGCCTTGATCTGATGTACTTTACCATAAAGCTGGACCACCTTTCCGCTGCAACTCTGTAAAGTCACCAACTTACATGAGTTGGTGAAAGGTCCATGCTTTTGGTAACTGTATATTGAGGTCTTGAGTCCATGCTTTCTACTTTATGTACTTTTATCCTTTTTGTAATATATTAGGATGTGAGTTATGGCATGTCATAGTCACAAGTCAAAAGGCAGATATGCCTTTTGACTCTACAATTGATTTTGTTTGTGTCTAGTCAATTGTATCCAGCTGGCTTTCAAACAATAGCCGGCTGTAGGTTGTAGTATAAGTATTCCATGTTCTTGTATCTTTCTTTATGCTTTGTAACACTTGTAATTGAACTTGAGAAAGCAATATACTGCATCCTTGAAAACCAATCTCTTGTGTTCTCTTGTTCTGTCTCTTACTTATTACTTGTGTTCTTAGTATCATACTTGTGGTTAATCCAGATTACTGTTTGTTTAAGTTTGGTTAATCTCCTCATTGTGTTGTTGTGTTGTAAGTGACCACCCTTCACCGGTCCTGCAAAAGTATTATGTAACACGAAGTGGAAGATAATAAAAGGGGAACATGATAAATGAATGCATGCATTAATAATCGATGGAATGTAACAAAAATCGTGCAAGCACTGGACATCGGGACACACCATTAAAAGGTGTTAGCCCAACGGTGTGTGGGTTCGCTACCCCGGGAGGATGCACATCGGGGTCTTTCTTTGTGATCTACCATTTGTATAGAACCATTGCTGCATACCTTAGGTGCTGTGACCATGAGATGCGGTGCACCGTTATAGAAGGTCTATAATAGGCCTAGGTCCAGAACCATGAACAGAAAGGTATTGCCTATGGCAATGGTACACCCAAATTATACCTTAGGTACTGTGACCATGAGGTGCGCTGCACTGTTATAGAAGGTCTATGATAGGCCTAGGTCCAAAACCATGAACAGAAAGGTATTGCATAGTACACCTAAACTTTACCTTAGGTGTTGTGACCATGAGGTGCTGTGCACAGCTATAGAAGGTCTATGATAGGCCTAGGTCCAGTACCATGAACAGAAGGGTAAGGTTTATGGTTTGACATAAAGGAAAAGATGAAATGATGAAGATAATAAACAATACCTATGTGTACGTATGATGTGTGATCGCATGAATGTAAAGAACGGTTTTAATGAAAGAAAAGTATGTTTTATTATAAAACTAGAACTCACTCAGCAACGCTAACTTTTTTTGCGCGATGAATGACCAACTGTAGACGTCCCGGAAACGGGGCCTTACACCAACAGCTCTTGTAATTGCTCCATCAACTCTTTCATCTCCGTCGGAGACAACCGATACGGTGCCTTGGCAACAGGTTGGGCATCCGGTATCAAATCAATCTAAAATTCGATCTCACGGTCAGGTGGCACTCCTGGTAAGTCTTCGGGAAATACATCTGGAAAGTCACACACAACCAGTACATCGGATAGTTGTGGTGTTGGCGTATCCACGTCCTTTACATAGGCCAAGTAGGCACTACATCCACGCCTCATACACTTTCCCGCCAGCGCCATTGAAATCGTTTTCGGAATCGTAGTGACCCGGTCACCATAAACCGTCACCGAACTCCCGTCAGGCGCTGTCAAACAAATCATCTTCTTACGACACACAATGTTCGCCTCGTAGTCCGCTAACCAATCCATCCCAAGAACTACATCGAAACCACCTAAGGTCATCATGAATGGTCTAACAGGAAACTTGTGACCTTCTAATTCCACATCACAACCTTCTATCATCTTAGAAATCCTGGTAGAATTACCTATGGCAGTTTCTACATCAAAAGGCGCATCAACTCTCCTACTACTAATAGGCAATTTAGCACAGAAAGCAGCAAAAATAAAACTTTTACTAGCACCAGAATCGAATAACACAGAGGCTAAAGTTTGATTTACTAGAAACGTACCTGACACAACATCAGGGTCCGTCCTAGCCTCCTCCTGCGACATCGTAAACGCTCTGGCGCTCGCCTTCTGACCTTCCCCTCCAGTTTTCTTCACCCCCAAACTCTTAGCCCTCGGCTTCTTACAGTCTCTACTCATGTGACCACCTTCCCCACAGTTAAAACATCTGACCGCACGACAGTCCTTTGCTATATGCCCCATCTTCCCACACTTGAAGCATATATTCAATCCCAACCTACATTCTCCGACATGCTCCTTCCCACATTTGCCACACTTCTTCGATCCTGCACCAGATGTGACCACCCGGCGGTCATCCACCCGTGCACTCTTGTTACTCGTCGAGGCACCACCCCAACCAAACCTCTTCCCGTTCCAATTCCGGTCACCACCACCCTTCTTGCTGCCTTCAGCCACCACCACAGTCCTTTCATCATACAACCTCCCCGCCAAGTCAACCGCCGACCTAAACGTGCTTGGCTGGTAGCGATCATGTGCCTGCAAATATCCGCTGGCAAGCCCTGAATATACCTCTTTATCTTTCGCGATAAAGGCGTCATCTGATCCGGCACCAGCCGTGCCATCTCATTAAACTTGGTGGTGTATTGTTGATATGTCATTGTTCCCGCCTCCAGCTGCAGGAACTCCCTTTCCACCTTATCCATCTCCCGGTGAGGACAGAACTCCTCAATTACCAGCTTCTTTAACTCAGACCATCTCATTCTTCCAATCGCCCGACTACCCTCGGCTTAGACAACATTGTCCCACCAACACAGAGCCGAGTCCACAAACGAGTGGGCAGCAAACTTCACCTTCTGGTCTTCTCGGCTCTCGCTGATATTCAGAACAGCTTCCATTTCCCTCACCCATCGGTGAGCAGCGGCAGTAGTGCCATTACCATCAAAAGTAGGGGACTTACACCTTTGAAATGCCCCGTAGTTACAGTCTCGTGCCGCCTCCGGCGCAGGCTCTTCTTCTTCTTCTTCATCATCGGAGAGAACCGTTTCGGTCTCCGGCCCCTCCTGTCCTCCCGCGGACCTGTTCCTCTCTTTCCTTTCCCCTTCCCTTACAGCCTTAATTACCTCAGTCACCACAGACGGTAAGATCGTCTGCATGACCGGATGAACTTCTTCCACAACAGCCTCCTTTACTGAGGCTCTCAAGTTGGCGCTATCATCACCACCCTCCGGATGAGGGGTCTCGGGTTCTTCAGGAACCACCTTTTCGACTCTAGGTCTTCCTCTTTTGGGTCGCGGTTCAGCACCACTTCCACCATGACCTCCACCACGCGAAGCCTTAGATGATCTACCAGCGGCAATCCTCTAACACACTGAAAGATTCAAACACCAACACGGTCATTCAAGGGAACAGCTCAGTTTATGTCAAGTATAGTAAGTCCCTAATTACAGTGGCCAGTTGTGATTAGCCACTTACTTTACTCTTCATACCTCGAGCATTACCTATCCTGACTACATCAGTATCTAAATCTACATACAGCACATAAACCACATAACATGCGCACGTAATACCGATTAACATTAAGAAAATACCTGATGGCACGCAGCTACTCAGATTGGCATCCCTTCCCTTTCCTTCCCATTTTGATTTTCAGTTAAGGTTTATTTTGAAAATTTACCCATTTCACTTAAACTTTGGCTCTGATACCAACTTGTAAGGCCCCGATCCCGGGACACTCACAGTTGGGCCATCATCGCACATAAAACATATAATTTCATTAACTTGAAGAAACATCGCAGCGGAAACATTTAAAACAACATTCCATTTCATCATAAAAGCTTTTGCAAAATAATACATCGCTATCAAATTACAAAATACTTGTTGCATTACATCACAAAAGCATTATAAATATGGATGCCATCCAAAATGAGCCGAGTAGCCGTCCCGTGCCATCCTCAGCAACCTTTACCTGCCAACTGGAAACACATAAAAGTCAGCGTTGCTGAGTGAGTTCTATTTTTAAAATAAAACATACTTTACTTTCGTTTAAAGCCGTTCTTTACTTTTGTATGTGGTCACACATCTTACGTACACATAGATAATATTATTATTATCTTCATCAGTCATTCATAAACTTTCATTCATTCATGCTTTCTTACTTTCATACACACGTTCATCTTTAATTCTTTACATTCCATCCAAACCCATGAACTTTACCCCACCGTCATGCATAAAGCGGATACTGGGCCGAGGTCTATCATAGACCCCCCGTCATGGCGCACAGTAGCCTGGCCACAGTACCTAGGGTAAATTCAGGTGTACCATTGTCATGTGCTATACCCACCGTCATGCATAAAGCGGATACTGGGCCGAGGTCTATCATAGACCCCCCGTCATGGCGCACAGCAGCCTGACCACAGTATCTAGGGTAAGCGACAAAGGTTCCATCAAACGGTCAATCAGAAAGAAAGACCCCGGTGTGCATCCTTCTGGGGTAGCTATCCCACACACCGTTGAACTAACACTCTTCATTGAGTGTGTTTCTCTATATCGTGCTTGCAAGACTTTCTTTACCATTTTTCATTCATTAATGCATGCATTCAATCATTACGTTCCTCTTTTCATTATCTTCCGCTTTACGTTACATAATACTTTTCATTTCATTCATCAGTCATTCAACGTAAAACCATGGAAAATAATCATACATAATATACATCATCATACATCACATACACCATCACATAAGCATCAATCATACATCGTCATGCATGCCCATCATAACATCTATGACCCCAAAAGTCAACTTACATAAACTCCCGGGACTCTCCCAAGTCAAAGCCTATATTTACCCCTTTTTCTCGAGAATCAGATGATAAAATAAGTTCTTTCGGGCGCATGAACCCTATTTGGGCGTATAGGCACCATTCAGTCGCATGGCCATTCCAGGCGCATGAGCACACTTAGGCGTATGGACTCTCAGTCGCATAGCTTCCATCCGTATGGCATTCAGTTGCATACCTTTCGTGCGTATGGCCTTCAGTCGCATGACTTCAGGCGCATGGGCTTCAGTTGCATGCCATTCAGGCGCATGGACTTCAGTCGCATGTCATTCAGGCGCATGGACTTCAGTCGCATAATCTCCATGCGTATGGACCTCAGTCGCATGGCACCCAGGCGCATGGACCTCAGTCGCATGCCTTTCGGTCGTATGGCCTCCAGTCGCATGCCATTCGGAAGCATGGACCTCCAGTCGCGTGAGCCCTAGGTGATGCAGAATGCAGTCTTCTTCGAACCAAATCTAAAATTTTCGGACTCCAAACCCTCTCAAACCTGTTCTAAGCTCAAATCAACCATCCTAAACCTTAGAAACACCTACCACAACACCATTCAAGCACAACCAAGCCCGAAATCAAACCCCACCCGAAACATACACATACACATACATACGGGTTCAACACCCAACACTTCAAAAACGATTTTCAGATGTGTTCCAGCCCCAAAATCAGTTGAAAACGTGTAAAAGCGGGGTCCTAGAACTCACATTAACAACCCCTTCGAGTAAAGCTTCACACAAACCCGCTAAACCTCGACTTTTGCACCTTGAATCCAAGAAAACCCGAAGTATTAACTAGCACTGGAGCATGTATAGGGATCTTCCTCACATACCGCCGATGCTTATAAACCCTTATCTTCACTGGCTTGTTCGTGTTAGGATCAATCCGGGTCTCATCTTCAATGATTTTAGATTTGGTTGTTTTGAAGTCCTTGAAGTTGGTTTTATTGTGCCTCCATATAATGTTTCTGATCCAATTTCCATTTTCGTAGTTACTAGGGTTAATGAATGGAACACGACCCATGTCATATAAATGTTCATCCTGAAAATTCTCTATCACCCTAGCTCGTCTCTTAATCACATAAAGCTTCTTCTCGACATCATACGCCCAACTAATAATAGGTTCTGAGTTGCCGTACCTTGTGAAAGGTTTGGAATGTCTCAGCTTGTGTATATAAGCTGGTAGTGGAGGAGCTTCAACAGTAATATTACCGACCTGACGTACAACATTTTGACTAGTTTGATATGCTGTCTTGTCAGCCGTTTCCTCCACACTCGTCTCTCCAACTATCTCTCCTTCTTCAACCAAGATATAAGAAAATAAATCCTTACGACTATTTCCGAATATGTTTGTGTAGTCTACTGCATTTTCTAAATCATCAAACGAAGTCAAATCTTCGTCTTCTTCCTCAGCAATCAACCGTTGCTGGAAATAATAAAACTCCTTCTCATATGCAGCTTCGGTGGCAGGATCCAAAGGTGTATAGTCAACTGTATCATTGGAACTTGGTCTGGAGACATTGTTAGTGCCCGATGATGCAGAAGTACCAGTAGCAGCACTCATATCACCCCCTTGATCATCATCATCATCCGTCTTATCATCATCATCCTTTATCATCATCTCCCTCATCACCATCATCATCATCATTATTCTCATTATCATCATCATCATCCTCTCCATCACTAAATGTAAAGTCTATATGATCTAAATCATCATCATCATCAACTAGATTAGGAGTTGTCATAACATGCTCAGGCTCCACAAACACCTCTCCAGTGAACTGTACAGGTTGATCCTCAGTAGCCTGAATAAGAACATCAGATAAAGTCTCTTGATCAACATTAGCAGTGTCTGTTGTTCAGATCCAACAGTTTGTTATCTGCTCGATTCTCCAACTTCCGTGGTTTGAAATGTCGAATCAACACCAGAAGTGAGACCTCTCAAGTTCTGCTCCATGAGCTAAACTTAGCTAAACGAGAACTGCTGATGACTCTCTAAAATTGTTATCTTCTCATCTTTCTCTTGTAAACTCCGACACATATCATCCATCATCTTAGTCTTCTCAAGCAGCTATCTCTCTCTCTAAAGCGCTAACCCGTTGCTCTAAAGTAATCCTGCTAGGAGAAATTGAAGTAGACTCAGGTTGCGGTCGAGGCTCTAGAGTAGTATGTAAAAAGTTAGCTTCTCCAAACATGTCACACCCCAACCTTGACGGCGGAAACGTCGAGGTGTGATGGTTAAGATCGTTCACAGCCACATAACGCTATTTTTAAATCCAAATATTATAATCATAAGTTTCCAATGTAACATTACAAGCATAAGTCTCAAACATGAAAGTAACATAACATAAGATGTAAAATTATTTAAGGAAATCCATTTATTTACTAGGTCCAATCCTAGATGTGTATAAGCTTCAAAAGTGCATCAAACTTGGGTGTTTCCTGAAACATGTTAAAAATAAAAGGTCAACAATAATGTTGGTGAGATTTCCATAGTTTTCAATACATAAGTATATAAAAGATGGCAATTCATGTCATGAAATTAGCAAACAAAGTAACTAGGGATGTAAGACAGAATGCACAATCAAACCTTGACAGTTTTACAAGTCTCAAACGTTTACAAGTATATACAATTAGCTAAGTGTACTTGGATCAACCAAGCAGGCTTGTCAGGCCCATAGATCTATGACGTCGCCAGGCTAGCAATAGTTAATGATTGTAAATATAATCGACATTACATGGTAGCTACAAAGATCAACTAACCACAACATACAAGTGAATTTCCATAAGTTCACAAGAATCAAACGTTTTACAAGTGCAACGATTATAAGGTAACATGTTTCACCCCAAAGTGTGAAAATATAAAAAGGGGTATAGAAATACTCACTTGATCAAATAAGTATATAATTGGCGATTAATAAGAAATATAATGAGCAATGTTCCAACGTAGTTCTTCACAAGGTACCTAAGTATATATATTTACAAGATTTAAGTTTTATTGTAATAAGTTTAACGAATCAACGAGGACTAGGGTTCTAAGTCGAATTTGGGGTTATCAAACAATTAAGTTTAACAATATGGAACCAATTATATTTAGTAATACCAAAGGATGTTGTTATATTTTATATAAAGTTTTATATAGAAATTTAGCACTTATAATAATTTCCTAAAGGTTAAATAAGCCCAATAAACATAATCTTAACAATAATCTTAATGTTTAAAATAATCACATTTGTGAAACAAAGATTTGCCTAAAGTATAGTTTTTTTATAAATTATTTATATTAATTTTTTTTTAGAATATTTGAATAGAAAAGAAAGTATATAAGTATTTCTTTTAAGAATTAATTTAAAAATAATAATAATAACAATAATAAGCATTTTAAAATTATCATATTTTATAAAATGTTTTTTTATAATTTTTAAAAAAATATAAAATTAATGTTGAAAGCCAAAAGGCCCCAAAATAAAAACATGAGGTCCCCCGGATTCGAACCGGGGACCTCCTGTTTAGGAGATACACGCTTTACCAGTGAACCAAAGGGCCTTTGCCGTGCTAAAACTCAGCCCTAAATTTTTAAAAACACTTAATACAGACAAGCCCCAAATCGATTAAACCCTAGTTTCATGTGAACCAAAATTGAAGATCAAATCGTGATTGTTTGAGTTATAGATCATGGGGCTTTCACTCCCCATGTTAAATCGAGTATGTTGATGTGTTTGATTACCCGAATGATGATGGTATTATGATGAACACGACGTAGAGACAGACCGCGGTTTATGTTGAACCAATGGATGAGAAAACAATGAAGGTAATCGAATTAACTTCGTGGGTAGCTTCGTATGACCAACAAGAGCAGAAGCCCCTTATCAATTTCGAATTTTGAACCCCAGGTGATGGTGTTCGACCAGTTGCAGATTGGCGACGAGAGGGGTGATCAAAACTTGATACTTAGGTTTGTTTCAGATGCAATTGAGTGTTGTATTCGATTAAAGATAGTTAGATGATTGTTTAGGTTCGTTTAATTAGGTTATTATTAGGATTAAATGTTCGAACGGTCATGGGGATTATGTCGCCGGTTACTTGATCGATTGGGCTTGTAACCGGTGGTTTAAACACCATTGATTCGTTCATTCAATGTCGAATCATGTACACGAAGGGTTTGGAACGGTTTAGGATTCATAACCGGTCAAAATATAGTGATTTTGGGCGTCGCCGGAGATCGCCGGATCTCCGCCGGAAAGGTGGCCGGAAATACGGGTATGGAAGGAGGGTTTTGTTTTTTTAATTTTTAAATTTTACACAATTAGCCCCTCAACTTTTGTAGGCTTATTATTTTATGCTTTAAACTTTCTTTTAAAGTTTATAAATTGACAAAACTAACCCTATAACTTTTAAGTTTCAAACCTTTTTAAGTTTTATAATTTTTATAAATTGTTATTATTATTATTATTATTATTATTATTATTATTATTATTATTATTATTATTATTATTATTATTATTATTATTATTATTGTTATTATTATTATTATTATTATTACTATTATAGTTATCATGATTATTATTTATTTTATAATCTATTAGTAATGTTATTATGTTCAATTTAATAGTTTAAGTTATTAACTTTTAAATAAAAGAATTAATTAATGAAACAAAGAATCAAACATAAATAAACCACAAGTTCCATAAATGACAACAATTGCCCTTACAAGATTAATCAAAGTTAATTCTCAGTTAACAAAAATTCAGGATGTTACAAAACATGTCATCATGAGTTTGCTCCTGCTCCCTCGAAGGTGTCCTCAACACGTCATCAGTAGTGGCATAGATGATGATGTTACAGTTGTTGATTTTGTAACAATCACTGGTATAGAAGCCTCACTGAGTGTGACTGGAATATCAGACGTATGAACCTCTTTAGTCGTCATAGTGGTCATTGGGTTCCTACGCTTTCTCAACACACCTCATCCTCTACCCCTCCCATGTGGACTATCACCGGCCCTCCTGGCTATTCTCTTATAATGGAAGCTATTTCATATCCAACATATATTCCCAACCTTCTTTAAGGACCCATTTTGTGCGTTGCGTGGTGCAATAGGAACATACACCGCACATCCAAAAATTCTAAGGTAGGAAATGTTTGGCTCTTGCTAGAAACAAGTTGTAAAGAAGAGTACTTATGATATGTGTCACACCCCAACCTTGACGGCGGAAACGTCGAGATGTGAGGGTTACGATTGTTCACAGCCACATAACGCTATTTATTAATTCCAAATATATTATTCATAAGTTTCATTAATAACATTACAAGCAAAAGTTTCAACAAGGAATACATCATGTACAAATGCTACAAATAACATGATCATCCATTTTATCTCTAGGTCCAATCCTAGATGTAATAAGCTTCAAAGAGTAGAACACAAACTTGGGGTATACCTGAAACATGTTAAAAATAAAAGGTCAACATAAAAATGTTGGTGAGCATTCCATAGTTTTCAATACATAAGTATATAAAAGATGGCAATTCAAGTCATAAGTTGGTGAATAAAGTGATTAGGGATGTTATGAACAATGCAACAATCAAACCTCGACAAAGTTTTACAAGTCTCAAACGTTTACAAGATTATACGATCAGCTAAGTGTACTTGGATCAACCAAAGCAGGCTTGTCTGGCCCATAGATCTATGACTTCGCTGGGCTAGCAATAGTTAATGATTGTACATATAACGCCATAACATGGTAACCACAAAAGTTCAACTAACCATAACTTTGCATGATGAATTGTCATAAAGATTACAAGTCTCAAATAAGTTTACAAGTGCAATGATAATAAGTTAACATGTTTCACCCCAAAGTGTGAAAATAAGCAAAAAGGGGTATGGAAATACTCACATGGAAAACTCACGAGATATAGAATGTGCTTTAGATAATAATAAGAAAATTAGATAGTTCCAATGATTCTTTCACGATTCAACCTAAGATTTGGTGTTTTTAGATTAGAATAAAGTTAAGATTCAAGAGTAAATATGAATTAGGGTTTCATTTGGAATTTGGGGGTTTTTAATATTTAAGTCAATCAAAATATAATAAAGCAATCAATAATGTTCTCGTTCAATAAGGATGGTATGAACCAATCAACAAAAATAATAATAAAGATGATAGTGAATGATTCAATAATTTAATTTATTGAATTACTAGAGATTAAATATGATGTGTAAAAGGAATAATTAATTTAATAATTAATTATTTAAAATTGATAAAGGTACTCAATTGAATGCTTATTTAGATGACTTTAAAATTATTTAAAATCATTTTATAAAGTCTTGAACTCTTAAATGATTTATTATAACAAAACTTATAATACAAGATTTTAGTAATAATAATAAAGTATTATTTTATAAGTTTCAAGAGTTTTAAATAAAAGTTTAGAGAATATTAACTAAATATGATACGACATGACTAGATGGATAGTTAATTATTTAAATATTTATTTAAATAATCATTTTTATAATTAAACATTTAAAGTATTTGTAATATGTAGTTTTGAAGTGTTTTGAAATAATCCAAATTTGGACTATAATATATTTATAACATATAAATGACTTAATAATATTTTCATAACCCTTTTATTCTTTAACAAGTAGTTAAAGTTAAGAATTACAAGTTTTAAAATCTTTAAATTAACCTAATAATTTCTGAAATATTTTATTTAACAAAATAATATTTATTTAGATTTATTATTCTAGTAGTAATTTTTCCTGATTTAAAAATATAAAAGAAACCCATTAAAAAATAAAAACATGGCAGGGGCAGGGTTCGAACCCCTGACCTGCCATGTATAAGTGTTTGATACTAACCACCAGGCCAAAGCCAAATTCTTGTCTTAAAACCCAAATTAATTAATAAAAACATTCTTTCAAATAAACCCCCAAATCATCATGAACCCTAGTCTGATTTTGATCCCAATTGAACATCAAATTGATTATGATAACCAAATCGATGTTAGGGCTTTTGTTCATGATGTAAATACGAAGTTGTTTGTGTGATTGTTTACCTGTATTGGAGCCAAATCGATTAGAGAAAGAGGTATACGGTCGCGAAGAAGGAACAATTGGAGAAGGTCGATTGTGTGATTGATTCACGAAATTGGGTTTACAGAAAGTTGAAAGGGATCGAAAGCACAATTTCCCCTCTGTTTAATAGATACAATTGGATCGGTTTCACGACGAACGTATTATGAGTTTGATTCGGGTGTTTCAAATATAATTTGATTGTAATTACCTGTTATTAATGGCAATGATTTATATGATTACATTCGTAATGCTCAGAAGAGCGTTTTTAATCAATTAATTTGATTAATTGTATTAGTAACCGAGGCGAAACAGTTTGAGATTTGAATGTGGTGTTCCGGTTTCGATTGGAGATTTAAACAAGTACATTAAACGAATTGAAACGGGTACTAAGCTCGAATAACACAACCGAGGGTTGTAGAGCGGTTTAATTGCATTATAATCGGTTGTTTTCGACGTTAGGAGGTCGCCGGAGCTTTGGCCGGAGATGATGGCCGGAAAAACGGGGTTGCACAAGGGGGGGGGGGGGGGGGGGTTGGTTTCCATTATTTACACAAATGGTCCCTGCTGTTTGGTTCTTTATTAAGTTATGCACAAAGCTTTCTTTTGAAGTTTTAAAAATGGCAAACTTAACCCCTTAACTTAATTACTTTAAGTTTTTAACTTTTACAAGTTTAATAGATTAGTATTATTAGCATTATTGTTATCATTAATTTTGTTAATGTTGTTATTATTAGTATTATTACAATTACTATTATTAATATTGTCATCATTATCATTATTATTATTATTATTATTATTATTATTATAGTTATTTATTTAATATGATATAATTATCACTATTAAATTCCAATTTAGAGAAAATTACGGCAAATCCATAAGTAACCCTTAAGTTTCATATATGCCAACAATAGCCCTTTCAAGAATTTAACGATGCTAACATTTAATTTAACGAAAAATTCAAGATGTTACAATATGCACTTGGTCTCATATGAATTAATGATCCAGCATGTAAAAATTACTTGATCCCAAATAGACGCAGTAAGTCTTGTTCTTATAATTAATGGTCTAGCTATTATTTTGCAGATGTTTGATTAACAACTCATCTAAACCATTTTGTGTATGTACATGAGCAACAAGGGGTTCAACAATAGTTCCTACATACATGCAATAATCATTAAAAGCATTTGATGTAAATTCACCTGCATTATCAAGTCTCGCTATTTTAATTGTATAACTAGGGAAATGTGCTCGTAACTTAATTATTTAAGCAAGAAATTTAGCAAATGCTATATTACGAGTTGATAATAAAGAGAAATGAGACCATTTGCTTGATGCATCTATTAAAACAATAAAGTATCTAAATGTTCCACATGGTAGATGGATTGATCCACATAAATCATCTTGAATTCTTTCAAGAAACATAGATAATTCATTTTCAAATTTTAATAATAAAGGTCTAGTAATTAGCTTTCCAAGATAGCAAGATGTACACAGAGTTATTTTATTTGATTGTGAAATCTTTTGTATTTTTCAATAGATGTCCATATGTACTTTCAATTATCATTTTCATCATTGTAGATCCTGGATGACCTAATCTATCATTCATAACTTGAATATCTCAAGATCACAAAAGTTCTTTTTAACTGCCATGTGTACTTGTGGCACATTAATATATGTGTAATGCAAAACAAAATAGAGCATTAGCAGTTTTTCTAATATGTGACTTTTACTCATGATATGCAAATATTTTTTTCATTTTCAACAGTCATTGACCGAGTATCATATCCATTTGGTAATACTGATTTTACCTTTCCAACTTCTTCTATCAAGTCTGTAGAACCTAATATTGTATCAATGATTCCTTTTGTTGGTTTCGTTTCATAAAAATATTTTTTATATTTAAGTATAGTATGTGTAGCTCTACTATCTGCTATACATATATCTCTTTCATTTTTATATTTAAGTCAATTTTTTTATATCTACAAATATAAGGAAAAATAACAAGTGTATAATGAGATTTTTAATAAAAAGTTCATTCATCTAATTAACACAATACATGAAAAAATAATTAAAAATAATTAAAGGCACTTCAAATAAGAGAATTACATAATTGTTGTATACAATTATTATAATCTAGCAACATATCTTTCAGAGTTCCAAGTTGCTGAAAAAATCTAAAATATTTAGCTCAACCCTTGATGGCAACAAAATTATCCACATGGTTCACTTTTTTCTCTTTTCCTTTAATGGATGCTTGGTATAATTCACATAGATGTGAAGTAGTGCGACAAGCTTTTGACTAGTGGTTTGTACTTCCGCATCTAAAACATGAACTGTCATAATTTTGAAAAGTATTAGTTTCATTTTTAAACTTGTTTTGGTGGCTCAAATTGGTAGTTCGTTGTCCATAACGACCGCGAGAATTAACTTGGTAATTATTGTTTAATTTGAAAGGATGATTACTACCATTAAAATAGATTTTATCAAAATGGTCACGACCATGGCCTCGCCCACGACCTTGTTCCCATTTACGTTCAGATTTTTTATGATCATTACTATTAATAGCATTGACTTTTGGAATTGCAAGTAAACCTGTTGGACGAGCTTGATGATTTTTCATTAATAGCTTGTTGTTTTTCTCCACTACAAGACGATATGAAGTTAGATTAGAAAATTTCATAAAGTTTAGCAATTTGTATTGGCTTTGCAAACTCATATTTGATGCATTAAATATGGACAGAGGTTTTTCTAACATAACTTCCTCAGTAAAAATATGCCTACAAGATCAAAGCGTTGAACATATTTTGAATACAACAGAGACATACTCATTTGTTTTTTTTAAATCTTGGAACCTTAGTTTGTTCTATTCATCTCTAGCAGCAGGAAGTAAAATGTCTATTTGATGATCAAATTTGCTTTGTATGTATTTCTATAGATTATATGGATCATCACAATTTGAGTATTCAAACTGTAACATTTCATCAATGTGTTTGTGGAAAAAGACATCAGCTTTCGATTTGTCTTGTTCCATAGATAAATATGGGAAAAGAGGTTATTTGTTTATTGTAAACAAAAATAGATTGATGGTTGTCAATTTATAGTTTAAATTATAAGTGTTTGCAATGGCTATTTAATCGTTTACAATGGTTATATAATCGTTTATAACGGCTATAAAACCGTCGTATGTGTGCATATATCAAGAGTAATTTTAAATATAATAGATAATTTTAAGATCATGTTATACAACATGAATTTAGTTTATAAAAGCAAGATAGAATAAGAATAAAAGTTTAGGTTAAGAATAAAAGGTTAGTACAAATAAACGTTAATAAACATGATTAAAATGTTAGTTGCATAAAAGTTAGTTGATATAAATGGAAATGTTAGTTGTATAATTAAATAACAAATGTTAGTTGTATAATTAAATAACAAATGTTAGTTGGATAATTAAAGTTAGATATATATAAATAATAAGTTAAATGCATAAGTAAAAGTTAGTAGACTTAAAAGAAAATGTTAGTTGAATAATCAAAAGTTAGATGCATAAATAGAAGTTAGTTAGTTAGTAGTCTCATGGTTATTAAGATTTCCATAATAAGATCTCGTTAATGTTTATTTTATTTATCTTAGTTATCTTCTCAATATATTATTTTATAGATTATTACTAATGAAGTGATTACCTTGCTTAATGCATGACTTTGTGCTTTATTGAACTTCTTAATTAAAGTATAAGAGCTCTCATGCTGATAACGTGTTATAATTTAACTATAATTATTACAAGATTATTGAAATAACTAAAGGAGTTTAAAAAGAATTGTAGAAAGAGATGAGAAAAATGTATAACATTTGAATATATTCTAGATGGTGTATTTTTATTATTACCATGGAGGTAGTATTTATACTATAAATACAAATATTTTTTCGTAGGTAACTATTTAGACGTCAATTAGGCAAATAATTTTACTTTTTAGCATCTAAAAAATGACATTCAATAATTTATGATATTTTATAACGACCACAAACTAAAAATTCATTTAAATTTAGTATATATGATATTAACGTTGAGTAAATATAATTTTCCATTAAGTTTGTAAAAGGGGTAACTTTGTAAACTAGTAATCAAGTTTTAGGATTGTTCTAATTACATCACTCACAAAGTTTTTTGTCTCATTCAGGTCATTTGTAAAAGTTTTATCCTAATTAGATTACTCAAGTTTCAGGATTGTTTTAATTAGTTCATTAATAAGTTGCAAAATATTTAAAAAAATTGAAATTTTAAAAAAAATCAACAATATTTATAAAAAACTGAATTATTTTAAAAGATTTGTGAAGGATTTAAAATAATTAAAAAATATGAGTGACCTAATTATAATAGTGCTAAAACTTTAATTACCTGATTAGAACAAATAAAAATATTAGTGACTTAATTGGAACACTTTTAAAACTTTAGTAACCTGATTGAAACAAATAAAAATATTAGTAATCTAATTGAAACACTGCTAAAACTTGTTTACTATTCTGTGAAGTTTTTCACTTATAAAAATATATATATAATCTTTATCTTAAGAAAACAGTATGTTGTAAAGTAAAAAAGAGTTTTCATAATAAAGCAAATCATAAATAATATATACTAATAAATCAATATTTTTAGAAGATACATGTTATCTTTTAAGATGTCCAACTAGAGTTCACTTAAATTTGAACACACATCCTCGATATAATGAAAACTTTTAATTTGTATATAAATATAGTTTTCTTAATAAATTATTTTTTTCCTAAAATTGAATAAAATCTTTCATTAAAAATATTTCAATAAGATTTAATTTTGTTAAAATTTAAATAATACTAATTATTAACTTCTAAATGCATCAATTGTTGTACCATATGCATAATAAATTGTACATATCATCTTTTTCCTTTTAATTTTTGGTTTTAAACCTAATACTTTTACATATTTCACAATTTAACCCTTATATTTTTTTTTCATTTTCAACTTTAGTCCCCTATAATTTTCATCTTTTACAAATGTTTCAATTTACGGCCTAAATTTTGAGATTTAACACGCCTTAACATGCATGTATGATTCAACGTTGTTATGCTTATTTTTCCTGTTTAATATCCCCGTCACAACGTGTGGGTCCTTGGTCGACTTACTTATATTTTTAATGTTTGACGTTTCACATGTGTGGTTTTACATTCTGTTTGGTTTTATATTTTCGTTATTATTTGTTTTAAATATGTGTTTTTTACGGTGTTGGTGGTCACTGACGGTGACGTGACATTAGTGCTATTTGACACGGTTTTACGCCTCCCACCGCAACTTGGTCGGCTTAATACTAGTTTAATTTAATTTCTAACTAATTATTATTAAAATTAAAGTACTTTAAATATCGTATTTTTAACCAAATATTTTAAAATATCAATATTTATGAAGTCAAACACAATTAGAATGCATGATTATTCACTATAAAACAACATATTCGCTTCAATGTGCATCATGATTCCACAATCAAATCTAATTATATTTTAGCAACTCACAATCTTATATTCACAACTTCATGATCTACATACGATGTTTACTATTTCACCAATTGTAAAACACGGGTATGTAATGTAGTTATTTTAATAATTCCAATCGGTGATCACATCCTACAAGTCATTTGAATATAATATCCGAAATTGTAGATTGTAGATGAGTGGACCACGAAGGATTAAAAAGAGAGTTGGCAGTGGATAATTTCCAGTTTGAAGTTCGAACCTTATCCGGATCCTCCTCGTGGCCGTAGATGTTAAACACGTGTCCTACACAAACGACACTCACGTTAATCGCCGAACCGCCGGCTAACCTAAATCCTCATATTGCTTGTCCATTTACAAGACTAGAAGGGTGTCCGCATGATGCGGCGGGACGCAATGTGATGGAGCAACATTTTACTCCCGTCACACGTTTATGGTGTTTTGTTATTTTTGTAGTATTTTATAAAAATCTAATATGTTGATAACAATCGCGTACCAAAATAATGCAAATTTTAAAGGTTTACATGGTTTTTAAAATTCCTAAAATAATGCAAATTTTAAAAGTTTATTTGATTTCTTGAATAATGTAAAGTTCAAATAGTGTAAATGTTTTAAATGTTTATGTAAGTGTTAGTAAGTGTAAGGTTATTATGTAACTAATTGTAAGGGGGTAATCCATATATAATGATATAATTATTATTTTATCCTTAAAAGTATTTGTACCTTATGCATTGAGCAAAGTAACTGTTTTTAATTTTAGGGTATATTAAAATACTCCTCTCATATGTTTTATAAATAGTATAAATAACCCAAACACCAAATACCGAATTGAAGTTATGTATAAAATCTTAGGAGGGTTAGAAGTAATATTAGAATAATTATAACACTCGTATCAATGTAAGGGGACATGATGGGGTGGTCATCATGTGTATTATTGTTGATCGGACGTTTAAAAAAATAGTTAAGTTCGGTTTTGTTTTATGATGTTTAACAAAAATAAATATTTTTTATTTAAAATATTAAAAGACATTAATTAATCTTTAAAAGTTTTTAAATTGTAAGTTGTTTTAATTTCAATACAAAAGTTTCAATTAGATGTTTCAACTTGATCCAATATAATGAAACTTTTAAAGTGAAGTTTAAACAACTTATAAAACTTTTGGAGGTAAGTTGATATTTTTAATATGTTGAAGAAAAATTATTTTTTTTGTTAAACATCAAGTAGCAAAATTAAAATTAACTCTTAAAAAAGTTTCATAATTAAAATGAATGCATGAATACTTATAGCTTCTTATATTACTACTTTCATGATGGGGTCCGTGTTTATAAACTCTTGACTTAGAAATTACTCATTAGTTTTTCATAGCCCGAAACCCAGTTTTAAACAAATATTGAAACCGGCTAAAAATTTCAATACTCAGATATAGCACATGTTATCAAAATGAGACTGGTTAAACCAGATTGGTTGAACCAAATTTTTATTTTTTTTCCTTCCTATAAAACCCTTTTTTGATTAATATAATATTTTAAAACTCGACTTTAATTTATTATTTTACTATTTATATTTTTAAATATCGTAAATACACACCTAAAGTTAAATTTTGTTTAATATTTTGCGTTGAATTATTAATACAAACACACTTAACTCAATAACTCATGATATCATCCGGGTTTTGAAAGTGGATCAATTATGGGTCCGGTTTATTAAAATTTTTATTTTTCTAATTACTTTTATATTTATTTATTATTAATACTTTTTTATGTATAACATATTTTAATTATATTTTTCATAATTTTATATATAATATCTAGCCACTACAACTACAACACCGTCTATCTTACCCGAATTTATTTTAGGAGAGAAAATAAAGAAAGTAGAAAGAAAGAAAAAAATAGTTGTGTTTCATAGTTTTTTAAATGAAAGAAAATTAAGAAATAAGTTCATTTAAAGAGATAAAAAAATAAATGAAAAGAAATAAATATTAAAATCAATTCTTTTAAACCAAAAGAAAATAAAATCAAGAAAAAAATGATTTTTTTTTTCTATTTAAGTAAACTCAAGAAGAAGGCTCTAACCATCCTGTTATGATTTCTATTTATCGGATTTTGTGTATGCGTTTGTACGTCACTTTCTCTTGATAGTCACACTTTCGTCTTCACAAACACAAATAATTGAAAACGAAACAAACACCTTTCTTATCTATCACTCTTCTTCACTTCCTAAATATCTATAAACCATTTCTCTCTTTATAAAACCGCCATTGAACAACAATCATCTCCCATTTTCTTCTTCTCTTTATCCCCTCTCATCACTCGACAATCTAATCGTTTTTCTTTTAAATTCAATCCAATTCATGCCTACTTGATGTGCAATCAATCACTTTGATCGCTTTGATTTCTCCATTGAAGACCCTTTGGATTTGCAATTGTAATCACTAGCTCCGATCGGTTGCTGAAAGCTTTTCTTAATTTTTGTTTTATTCAATTTTGTTCAGGTGAGAGTTCCTTTTTTGGTTACTGTTCTGGTTTTAATGTTTTATCATCGGTTAATTGATTCGTGCTTGTTGATTATTACTTGTATCTATGCTGTTGATGATCTCTGTTTGAACGGATTTATGGTACTTGATTAGAAATTGTTTAAATTCTGAGTTCTATTTGGATTAAACATGTTAATTCAATTCTAACACGAATGTTGAGACGGTTTGTTAATGCATTCAAAAGCTGTGATTCTTTCATTGTCAGGGTTTGATTGGGAATTAAATTACATTAGCTTTAAATTCTTTCTACAATCTGGAATTCAATTCACCTGCACGCTACGTAAGCTGTTATCTTATTCTTATGATTTAATCAACAGAATATTATTAATAAACTGTCTAGTTATCCATATAATAATCGTGTAATAGCTCCAGAACTCCCAGAAAGGTAAAAGAGAAAAGGACTCACTATGGCCATTCCATCTACTATTTCTTAAATCTGTGGCAAATAGATTCTAACAATTTAACCAGGGTTTAGAGTTTGTTGCCAAATTGGACATGTAGTATCCGAATTTTATTATTGTGATCATTTGTCCTTCGTGACTTATCGAGTATGTACTACGATGGCATGTGATCTAATTAGTATTACTATTGTTGCACTTTGATTCTTGGGTGTGATTTATATGGTGCTATGAGAAATAAAAAATGTTCTTTTTTATGGGTCCATTCAAATGGAGACAAGATATAAAAAGGGGACCTTGATACTGAATTGAAGGACAAAATGAGGATATTAGCGTAAAAGAAATAACATATAGATTACATGTACTTTATGTTGCAAGATTTGTTGACTTGGTTTATTTTTAAATTTGATAGCAGGAATGATGAGTTTTCATATAAAAGAAATAACATATGGATTTACATGTAGTTTATGTGTCAAGATATGTTGACTTTATCTTTCTTTATTTAAAAATTTTGGTAACAGGAATGATGAATTCTCGCATAAAAGAGACAACATATATGTTTACATGTTGTTTATGTGTCAAGATTTGTTGACTTGGTCTTGGTTTACTTTTGAATTTGGTAACAGGAATGATGAGTTCTCTACAAGGTCCAGTTGTTTGCCCTTCTGCACACAGGAAGCAAGGAGGTATTAATGGATATCCTGCAGTTAATGGGTCTCTAACAAAGGCCAAAGCTCTTAGAAGTGGGATGTGGGGATCTAGAGGTGTTTATAGTCATCGGGTTCATATCCATGGTCAACCAAAGTCGAAGACCATTACATGTACTTATAGTTCGTCGTCAAATGACAATGGTAGCATGGCAGAAAGTTTTAATGAGAATGACTCGGATTATATAGATTCCAGTATACTTGAAGCTGGTAAGCTAATATAAGTAAAATAATTTAAAAGCTTAAGATCTTCATTCAATACAAGTGTTTTATTACCTAAAAGTAACAGCAATATAGCAAATTAGTAAACTTGATTTAATTCGTTACTTTGGTTTAATACACAGTTGAAGTGAAGAGTGGACCAGATGGGTTTATGATTAAGATGAGGGATGGTAGGTATCTAAGATGTGCACATAATAATCCTCAAGGTGGCCATCTGCCTGATTATGCCCCACATCCTGCAATTGTATTGAAGATGGAAGATGGGACAGGGCTACTACTTCCAATAATTGTTTGTATGTATATATTTTAATATCCAAATGTTTATTCTTACGGAACTACACACACTATCCAAATGTTTATTTTTACGGAACTACACACACACATGGACATATATTAGGTGTTACTTACATAAATTTGCAATTTTTGCAGTGGAAATGCCTAGTGTATTGCTCATGGCAGCAATTCGGAATGTTCAAATTGTATGCTGATTCTTTACCGATGACTAATTGATTTGACTTTTTTCTTGCCTTTTTTCATGTATATTTCCTTGAGTTGTCATATTTGTTGTGTTGTGTTTCAGGCTAGGCCAACAATGTATCAGGTTGTGAAGGAAATGGTTGATAGGATGGGCTATAAAGTAAGTTTTTCTTTTCTTTTAAGTGCTTAATGTCTAGATGATGAAATCAAGCTAAAATGTTAATGTGCAGCATCTGAAGTCTGAATGCAGGAGTGTTGAAACACTAAAGACTATTTGAAAAGTAAACTAGTATAAACATGAGAATGTGTGATTGTTCATTTTCCCTTTCAAAATGTTTAAATATGAAGCTATATTGGTTATAAATTTAACCAAACTTAAGATACACCAAATAATTAAATTGTTCTAACTTCTAAACCATAATTGTTAAATAAGTCAAACCACAATTAACAAATTGTGATATGATCGAACATTCATTTAGAGTACATAGTTTTAATGGCTATAAATTTCCAGCTATTCATTTGGTTTACATTGTGTTCAGGTCAAGCTTGTTCGAGTAACTAAGAGAATACATGAAGCGTATTTTGCTCAATTATATCTCACAAAGGCATGAACTTTATAGAATTAGAAAGTTAATGATGAAATATTCATATTACAGATGTTTCTAGACTTCTGTTCTGATTAAAATGTTGGGTTTTTTTTATAATTTCAGGTGGATGATGAAAACAATTGTGTTAGCTTTGACCTTCGTCCATCAGATGCCATCAATATTGCTGTTAGGTGCAACGTACGTATGACATTGAGATTTTGATAGTATTTCATTCTTAAGTGAACATGTGATTTATTGTTATTGTGGCATGTGATTCAGGTGCCAATACAAGTGAACAAGTTCTTAGCATATAATGATGGAATGACGATTGTTGAATCAGCAAAGCCTTCTTTTCCAGGGTCTTCTTCAGATGGTTTGATATTTAAAGAACTTGACAGGTACTGGGAAGATAATTAAAAAAAAATTGATTCGGGGTCATCTTAAATTGATATATTCATTAAGGTTTGCTACATGTATTTGATCCAAAGTAACCAAGTTTGTAATGTATACAGACCAAGTGGGCTGCCTTGTGTTGAAACCAAGGAGTTTAATCTTGTTCGGAACATGCTTGTTGCTGCTGTTGAGGAACGTTACAGAGACGCTGGTATGCTTTACGTGTTATTCTTGCATAAATTTGTTTGAGAAACTACATATTACAATGGTAATATCAATTTTGAAATAAAACAATCAAGGAGGTATTATGCATTGTAAATTCACTTTTGATTACAATCATATACAACCAGACAACCTGTCATACTGTTTGACGCTTAGATTTATGGGTTACACAGGTCATGCTCTGTCGCATGATATTAAGTGTATCTGGGTAAGGGTTATTTGGGTTCAACTATTCAACCCCCATCCGGAAACCTAGAAACTCACCAACACGACATGATTCCCATCCCTACTTCAATGCATTTGTTGTGTTTGGCCTTATTCTGTGTTTAATCTGATAATATAAGGTTTTATCATTTTACATGTTACTATAACTAAATCGACCAGTTTAGCAATATATGGATTCAATATTGGCACGTCTACTTTCTTCCACTAATCATGTAGTGGCCTTATGTTTTCATGGTCTATGTTATAGCACAATGGAGGGACAAGCTCTCTCAACTTCGTTCCAAGAACAACTGGGCTTAGCAGGTAATATTAGCACTTTCACTTACCATTTCAAATATTAACTCTTTTGCTTATAACACCAGATCATTATACATAACAAGTTTCATTCATGTGCTATTCGGGACCATAGTATCATCAGCATCTTCTTTCTGCTGAAATACCCATAAAAACTTAGCTATGGTCTTTGGTATAGGTGGCATAGTTGGGGGGCCGGTAACTGGTCAAAAACAAGTAATTCTTTGATGTGCTCTGGAAAGCAGGAAAATGGTCAAATTGTGTTGACCCCGAAACTTTTTTCCTTTCAAGCTAAAAAAATTTTTGGTTATATTTTACCTGTAGTATTTGACCCCGAAACCTATTTCCTATCAAGCTAAATTTTTTGGTTGCGTTTTACCCGTGGTAGAACATTACTTGAATCAGTTCAAGTTATAACATGTCAAAGCTAATCTTTTGACTGTTAAGGCAACCACGGGTCATGAAATAGAAGTTTTCTTTGTCTTTATTATTATATGCCTAAATGTATGCTTTAACAGTTTTGCATTGATTTTGTATTTGTTGCAGGAGGATGGATCTGTACATAATTGGGGACAAACATGTAATGTGGGTATTCAGTAGTTGAAAATATGTATGTATCAAAGCTTGTAAATATGTGTTGTAAACTATAGAACAATGTGTTTTGTAATTATGGTTCCCAACATCACCTTATAAAAGAATTTCAAATTTACCCTAACGAGGGGCTAAGTAGTGTAACCTGGTTTGTGGGTAATATAATCTGGAAAATTAAGTGGGATTTACCCATGGTTGAAGGAGGTTTAATAACCTTATAAATAAGATATGTAAGGTAGGTTTCTCCTCCCATTGGTTTATTCTTCGCATAGCTTTGTGTATATACTTCCGTTATTTTTTTTGAACGGCAAATCTATCCTACTCCTACTCTTAAATTACATCAAGTTACATCATGCCTGGGTTTGAACCCAGGACCTTCCCTTTAAGAGGCAAAGCCTCTACCAAGTGGGCTAGCCCCACATTGGCATATACTTCCGTTATACTCGACTTTTTGTGTGATTCTTTACCCATCTCGGGTATCTACCATTGGTGTTCGTTGTATCATTATATGCTATTAGATTATTCGAGAACTCTATTTCCATGAAAATTTGGAAGAGAGGAATTGGGACTAATAAATTCACTCATATTAAACAAAAAAGTGAATCCATCGGCTTATATGGGGTAACTTCAACAAAATCAAGTAGCTAAACTTTTGAAAGTCAACAAACATGTCCATGCAACCATAATATATTTAAAATGGTCAAATTAAGGCATCCCATGCAAACAAATTTAAATAAAATAAAAACTATCTTCAAGCAACTTTGTTTTGCGATTAAATCTAGGAGATGTGTGGGTATTGGTGACATATAGGTGGGTCGAGATGACGCTGATGGTTATAGGTCATATCAATTGTCCCCTTGTGAAGAATGACCTTGTGCGCAAGGTCGGGAGCTTGGGGTGTCATGCTAGACCAAAGGGGTCCTATTGGTGACATATATTTGTTACATTTTTTATTACCATTTGTTGAATTTTCATAATGGGTTTCGGTTACTTACCGGATATTGGTTCGCAATTAAACGTCTAACAGTTATTCATGCAGATTTTCGTTGTGTGAATGTTTAAACTTATTAGTATGAATCCTTGGGATTGTGTATAGTTTTATTTAATATTTTAAAATAATAACTTTTGATTGGATTTTCTTATTGGGCCCTAACTGGGCTAGCTTGTTTATTGAGCTTTGGTCGTGTTTAATGCAACGCTTTTGGGTCAAATAAAAGAATATTTTCAGGCCCAAATTTCGGGGTTGTCTCAACATAAACATCATCAAAGTTAGGTAGGCGTCATCTAGTCTAAGTGAATCAAGAGTTTTAGCTCATGTTAACTATAAAAACACTCAAACAATTTGAATAATCTAAGAGATACATGGTTAGACGAAGAGATTATCAAACCAAATCAAACTAGATAGGTTGTATGTTGTTAAATTCTCCTTGGAGTGCTTGATCTTAAATCTTAACTTCTTTTTCTTTAATAGATGCTCAAAATGGTCTTGAGGGCTAGTGAGTACCGGGGTTTTCACCCCTAAAGTTGTTCCAACGTTCCAAATAAGGCTTATACTAGGTTAAAAATAGTGCCTGGCCCGAACACCGTTGTGTCCTAAAGTGACACATTCATGTGAGGTGTTCTTCAGCAAGTTTAACATAACATGGCCATGTCAAAATGTCACACAGCCATGGCAGAATGTTAGACTTCACAACTTTACTTAATGTTTCTTGCGATTTCCACCAAAATAAACAAGAGACCATCCAAAACTACAAAATTCAATTCGAACATGATTAAGCATTGATCTGAATGGATTTGCAACTAAAAAGGTGTTGCAAATGGGGAATGATATGCATTACTAACATGTATATTTATTTACTTATAATCTTCTCTTAGTTTTGCAAGATGTACGAAATGTTGGAAGGTTCATGGTTTAAGAATGGAGAGATCTTGTTGAATATCAGTACAAAGTCCTGAAATGAAAAAAATTAAGTAGTGCCTTAGGATGTAGGCCGATAATGCAATTGCTAAGTATTTCAAACTCGGTAACGTTAGAGGTTTGTTAAAGTTTAAATAAAGTCGCTTGATGGTTGTCATAAGAGGAAGGACCACAACATGTTTCAAGTAATTTGGTGAAAGCCTCCCAAGTAGTAAGCAAATGATTGTTGTAGAGATACTTAAACCAGCTTAACGTGTCACCATAAAGACTAAATGATACTATAGCTAATCGTTGCGGGGGTGCAATGTTATAGAATGTGAAATACAGGTCAGCGTGAAAAAACCAATCTAACATGTTCATTCCATTAAACGTGACTAAGGTGAGTTTCGATGGAAGAATATTGAGGTTGTGGGTAGGTGGCGATGGCGGTGGGGTTGTGTGGGGGCGATGTGTTCGAGCTCGAAGAGGAGCCATTGGATTTGGCCATGATGTTGAAGAACAACTGGGTTTGCTCAAATTGAATAGTTAGTTTCAAGGCTTAGGTGTCTAACTTAGATAAATGTTCTTTGAAAGTGATGGGGATGATGGTCTCTGCCAATGAAGCCATGGTTTCTTCAATGGTTGGTTTTTCACAATGAGGAGGCATTATGAAAAAAATGAAGGCATGTGTAGGTATGGTTTTATTCGAGACAAACCAAATCTCCAAGAAAATTTGGAAGAGAAAGGAAATTAAACTAACAAATTCATTTATATATAACAATGAAGTAAATCCATCAGCTTATATAGGCTAACTTAAACAAACTAACTAGCTAGACTAATGGAAGTCAATAAACTTATCCATGCAACCATAATTAAAGTTCAAATAGTCAAATTAAGTTGTCCCATGCAAACAAATTTAGATAAAAGAAAAAGTATCTTCAAGCAATTATTGATATTTTAGATTCAATCTAGCAGACGTGTGGGTATTGGCGACATATGGGTGGGTTGAGATGACATTGATGGGTCATGGGTCGTATCACGACCTCTTTTTACCTTAAAAATAGGAATGGCTTGCCCCCACCATATCCCTCTCAGGCCCTACAAATAGTTTACTATGTGTGGAATATATTGCATATGTTTGTTTATTTTGGTTCATTCTTATAATTCACAAGATCTTACTTTAGACCAACTATTCTTTCTATCAAATACTTATTATTATGTTGGAGGTTGGTCAAAGAGATGCTCGTTGAGTTTCCCTTACGACGAGTCTAAAAATGTTTTTGTTTTGCAAAATAAAAAGGGAGTGTGCTCTTGCTACTAGTGTCATGGATCAAGCTACAATCCTACTTGAATGTTCCTTTATTCAAAAGTGCCGCTATTCGCAATAGAGAAGCCTACTTAGTTAAAATATGACTAGCAAGGCCACAACAAGTGGTTCTACCACCTCCAAAACCTATGTGATAAACTATATTAGAACAACTGGACCGACAATCTTCTGGGTCTGATGGTAGCCAAACCTGGCCTACCATGATGGGAGTCGAACCCGACCTATCACGACTCTTAAGTCTACCGTCGGAGGCGTGAACATCACATTAGAAACGATGCATGCCTAACAATCGAATCTTGCCAACATGCTATAATGATACAATAAAGAAACATGACTTATGGGGCTGAGGATACGTCTTTTTGAAGATAGCAGCGAGCACTCTTACTATATGTAAAAATTTCTTCTAGGGAGGATAAGGAGTACATATACAAGAAGGGTAGTGTTGGCCATCACATTAAACACTTGACAAAATCTTACAAGCCCACAACCCTTTTACATAATAAATATTTACCCACAGATTAGCTCATGATGACTATCCCCATGAGTTGAGAATGCCAACTATTTAACCAAATATATTAGAATGAGCAATCCTGATAACCATATGGGGTTGTTTGTTAATGTAGGCAATATAAAAGTGGACAAATCCCGTTAGGTGCCATACATTTGTTCTATCCCTAGTTGCAGCCGCACGCACTAGGTGACGCAGATGCATCTAAAAGTTTAAATTTGAATATTTGTTTATTTATCTTTTTAGTTGATTTATTTAATTTATCTTTATCTTTAGGTTGTTAGGATTTAGTATTTAATATTAGGGTTTGGTAAACTTTGTTATTAGTTTTGATTAATTGAATTATAAGAACTTTATACTTTGAACCTTTTTGTTCTTCTTGAGACTTTTGAATATCAATTGCATATTTTGTTATTTGGTTGCTTGCCTAACCACATCATTTGGCACCGGAGCTTTTGGTTGTCAAATGACTCTATGTGAAGGACGATGCTTGCTAAATCGTAGAATCGTCGACAAAGGCAACACTGGAAGTATGTTCGCATCACGTGCCCACGAGTCCACGACAAAATTTATATTCTATTAGCACAACTACCGATATAGGCAATAGTGAAATCTATCCTGACTAGCAGGATCTCAAACTCAAGAGACTCCAAAAATGTGTCGAAGATCTTGAATCAAACAAGAGATGCATGGCTCCGACGATCTTAAGCGGCAAAAGGAGATGCACAAGATAGAGACACAGTCATTGATCTATTTAGAGTGTTTATTGGAAGACAAACCCAGGTTCGATGAAAATTGTATTAAAAACGATGAGAAATAAAGTTCTTTTTTTTCAAATAGTTCGTAGCAGAGTGATCGTTCATGAAGACGAACAAGTGAAATACAAAGAAGAAACTGATTGCGACACTAGGCTTGATGCTCAAATTAAAGGGACGGCATCACATAAGACTTGATTCATGAAAGTTGAAATTCCACAAGGCTTCAGGAATTCAAGATGAAGAAATCGAGGTGGTTGAAAAAGATAAGGGTCAATACACTAATACTGATAATCAGATGGTAAATGAAAATAATATTAACAAGGTTAATTGTTCTATGAACATGGCAAAAATATGTGAAAGTAATAAAACTATGGTCTGTGGTGGAACTCTGACTTCAACAATTTAGGATAAAAATGTTGGAGATAGACCCATGCAAATAAATGGATGTAATATTATCGTTTGGCTTTGTAAATTAAATGGCCAAACTCATGCTAGGATTAGTAGGTTGATTCGGGAAAATATAAAAGATAAAAGTGGAGTTTTTAAGATCATTATCTAACAAGATAGGGGAGGGCTTACGGATATAAAGGAAAACCAAATTTTATCATAATTTTTTATACCCCTCATAACTTGTGGATGTTTTTTTAAACAAGAAGGACGTGGGGATAAGGCCTGACAACCTAATAGACCTGGGCAGATGACTTAGAATAGAACCCTTCAACTTGTGTTGTAAGATTAATTTATTTGAGGGGGTCATGATAAGGGTAGGAAAGAGATGACCTGATATTCCCTTCGACTCGGGTGGTTTTATTTGGAGACAAAACTCGATGACGAGTTTTTTGAAAGACAAGAAGTAGATGCAGGATTAAATATTTATTTAAATTAATTTATTTAATATTTAATATATCTTTATCTTTAGGTTGTTTGGATTTCTTATAAATATTAGGGTTTGGTAAACTTTATTACGAGTTTTGATTGAACTAAATATTAGAACTTTGTTCTTTGAACCTCTTGGTTTCTTTTGAGACTTTCAATTATCAATTACTTATTGAACCATTTGATTGCCTCTGTAACTGCATCAATAAGTTTAATAGTTTACCGTGGGAGAGACTGATAACTTTGAAACATTGGTAAACAATTTCATGAAGCACTTTAGCCAACAGAGGTAGCATGTGAAAGGGAAATTAGAGATCCATAACATCTAGAGATGAGACAGAGAGAGAGAGAGAGCAAATGACTTCATAACAAGGTACAACAAAGAGTGTGGTGCAGATACGAGGTGCGGTAGAGGACATGCGAGTTTCATGATTCATTAACACATCTAGAATGATGACCGAAGAGGTTATAAACATCCCCTAGTCTTGGGTGCAACGAGAAAGCACGTGGCAGATAAAAAAACAAAAAGAAAAAAATTTAGACAACTAATTTTAAAGCAAAAGAAATGAATAGATGTGATATGTTGAGGTTCATAGATGTAACACCCGAAAACTTTATTAGTAATGAAAAGAGAAATAACAAGTAGGTTTTAATGTTTTAATCTAGTGTGTGGACTGGATGTGTCAATCATGAAAGAAGTTAACACTAAAAGTTCCCATAAATAGAAAACTTACCCTCCAACAGGGGTATCTTGCTTCCCAAGCATTACCCAATTTGTAAAGAGAGGAAGAAAGGCAGGTAGAGAGAGAGACCTCAAGAATTGACCGAAGTATGAATTTTGGTCGAATTTTTAGGTAGCTCTATGTTAAATCTTCAGTCTATAAACATAATAATCAAAATCCGATTAAAAAGTTGGGAGTTTATGTGCTTATGCATAGATCTCTGGTGAAGGTTCACGGTTCTAGGGTTTTTGCAAGAGTTCTTTTATAAGGTGCGTGGTAGATCCCTTTATGTTACAAGATAATTTAGGGTTAATATACATACTTTGGAGGGTTTGTTTATTCTAATCATTATTTTGATACGTAACTTAGCACCTTTATGATAAAAGTTGTGAAATCTTTAAGGCAACATGATAGAACAGTTAGTATATGCATGAACCTTAATTTTTGAGTGTTAATTATGTTCTATTTAATAGATCTTAGATCTAGGTAGTGGCACCAATTGCATAGAAACAACAAAATATGGGATAAGGAAGAAGTCGCGTTGTCGTAGAGGAGGTTCAAAAATTTGTGAATACAGGCATTCTATAGAAAGTGAAGCATCATACGTGGATAGCAAACCAAGCCATGGTGACGAAACATGATGAAATATGGAGGGTGTGCGTGGAATACGCAATTTTGAACAAGGCCTAACCTACGAACAATTACGCATACTAGAAATCAACTTAAAAGTTGACTCCTTGGCACCTTTTCAATTGAAATGCTTCCAAAACATATGCAAAGGTTATCACAAAGTGAAAATGGCGTCGAAAAACAAGACTACCTTTTACATACCGATAAACATCTTATGTTATAAGATGTGTCTTTTGGCCTTGAAAATGCAGGCGCTACCAAATACTATGGACAACGCGTTCTAGAAACAAATCAGAAGAAACTTTGAAGTTTATATGGATGACGTTATGATTAAAAGTTAGATAGAAGTGGACATGCTTTAAGATATTGAGGAGACACTTATCTGTCTCTGAGAGATAAACATGATGCCAATCCCATGAAATGTTCTTTTAGTTCAGAAAAAAGGAAATTTCTAGAAATCATAGTTTTTAACAAAGGGATGTGGCCCAAGCTAGGAAAAGTGCTAGCAATGATGTAGATGCACTTCTTGTTATGCTTAAAGGAAAGTTCAACCACTAGCTAGAGACTTGTAGCTTTAAACAGATTCCTAACATGCCATGAGAAAGGTCAATATGGTTCATCAACACATTAAAAAGTGTGATAAAAACATAAGTTAAGGGATGGTAGAGGCGGAGGCAAAAGAAAATATTCTAGACATGAAGAAATACCTGGGCCACTTGCAAACCCTGACTGCACCCTAAGAATAGAAGATCCTAAAGTTGTATATTATAGCAGCAACATAATGCCATTAAGATTTGTCCTAATGACCGAAAGAGAAGGGGTTCAAGTGCCTGCATACTTCATAAGCCTTGCGCTGACCACCCTCGAGAGCAAGTATCACATTTTGGAAAGATTAGTGCTAGCATTAGTTTAAGGGTCCCAACGCCTCAAGAGATATTTCTAGGCGAGCGAGATTGAAGTACCCATAAATCAACCCATTTGACACGTACTACGAAGGCCATATGTCATAAGAAGAATGGCAAAGTGGGTTACTGAGGAGGGGCTCTTTGACATCATATGTGAGCCAAGAAAATGAATTAAGTGACAAGTGGTAGTGGACTTTTTAGTAGAGACCCTAAAAGGAAAAAAGTCACACATTGAAAACCTATCCATATAAAAGAGCTCGTGATATGCTCGTTACACACATACGATATATCAAATGATGAGGAACCAAGAGATGGCCTCACACTAGTAAGCCTAAAGGGTGTTGAACTCATGTATGCCTTGAGGCTAGAATTTTCAAGTTTAAAAAATGAAGCGAAGTATGAATCACTACTAGCCGGCTTGTGGTAGGTGAAATAGATGGGGGCCATAAAAATACGAGGACACAAGGTTTTGATGCAAGTATCTAGGCAAGTAAATGGTTTGTATGATGTTAAAAAAACAAGCTATTGTGAGGTATTTGGATAAGACGTAAGAGGTCAAGATCATTATCATTTTTATGAAGTAGTTCATATACTCTTAAACCAAAAAGGAAAACAAATGTTCTTAGTAAATTAGCTTTGGTTGGCTTCAAACACTTAGCTAAAGTTAGGATAAAACTCTCAACACACCTTAGTACAAGGAAAGGAAGTGGGAGCTGTACAAGAACTCAAGAATGATTAGATGGTCCTTTCAATACTTCCTACCTAAAGGAAAAATACATGAAGACAAAAGAGAGGCCCTAAAAAGTAGAACAAAAGCACTCTTATAAGCTGGAGTGGTCTACCAAAGTTCTTACTTGAAATCGTTTCTAGGTTATATAGACAAGAACAAGGCTACTTATCTAATTAGAGAAGTACACATGGGAATTGTGGTATCTACGCAGGACTAAGGATGATAGTGATAAAATTAATGAATGCCAAGTAATATAGATTGGGCATGCACCCCATGAAAGTAAAAGAATTATAGAAATATAAAAATTATAAGCGCTATGCACCCTTGAATCATAGAACCAAGAACGATTTGGTTCCAGTGACCTCAACATGGCCCTTCTAGAAGTAGGGTGTTGACATAGTAGGCAATTTCTTGAAAGTCATAGGTGGGGTTAAATTTATAATTGTAGCCATTGAATACTTCATATAATGGGTAGAGGCCAAACCACTTGCTACATATCATAGGATTAGATGTAAATAATTTATCACGGGAGCATATTGTTTGTCGTTTTGAATTACCCGTATAACTAGTCACCGACAAATGGAAAATGATTCATGGACAATCCAGTTGAGGCCAGTTCGAGGAGTTACATATCACAAAAATATTTCCCACGAGAAGCTCACGGATTTACTTTTGGTTGTTTGGGTGAAAACTTCCCAGGGAGGTCACCCATTCCTGGATTGCTAGCACCTGGGTACACTTAACTGTGGAGTTCTTCTCTTATCCACGCCAATACGTCCAAAACGCGTTATTGATATTAGAGCCCATACATTATTTATGAACCCATCATCTCTCTTATCCACGACTGATATGAGATTTACATAAGGTGTCACAATCACCCCCCCCCCCCTCGTAGAGAAACGTCTTTCAGCACCACGTACAGGTCAGTAGCGATGATACCCGTTAAATTAGGGGTACTCTCGCTAAGGGTGCTAAATGAGGAAAATGTCTACAATGAGGAGTTGTTAAAATAATATCTAGATTTGTTGGAGAAAGACATGAGATATCTGCTTCAAAAGAAGCCTGCTACAAAAAGATCATAGAAAATGTTACAACATGAGATCCAAACCATATATGTTCAAGGTAGGAGAAATGTACCTGGTGCGCCTCCATAATTTGCTCATCCCACATCCGACTAATGTAAATTCATGAAGGGGCTGAATATCAATAGATTGTGTGCGTGGAAATACATACATGTTCCTTGGGTACATCCTCTCATCTAAAGCATCATCTTTAAAGCCAAGTCGGGTACCTCCTCGTCATCTAAGTAGGAATAACCTCCTCGTGGATATAAAAGAAACTTTCTAATGCTTTAAGCTATTTGGGACAAAATTAGCACATGCCAACATATTCTTTCTCTTCCCAAAAGAAAATCAGTTGCCTTGATGAAGAAGCTTATAGAATGATCTAAATAATGGAACTTTTTGTTCTTCCTTGCAACTCTGGCAACAATACTCAAAGTGATAAAATTTGTTCATGCGAAAGGATGAATTTAGGAAACGTGCATATTGTAGAACTAGGGTCGCTACAAGAATAACTTACGGATCAACACCTGAACATCAGATTCCTTGAAGAAAGAGGTGTATGTTGATTTTCCTTTCTTGCTTGTCAACATTAATATTGGTATGACTAGGTAACTCAAGTTCCAACTCATCTAGAATGCCATATCTAGCTTTGAATCATTCGAACTTATTTACAATAAGTTTACAAGTCATCTCACTCAAGTTTGATTTTGATGTGGCCATTGAACAAGCTTGACAAAACCGAAACTATACTTGTAAATCATAATAAAATCGTTAGAGAAATGGAAAATAAGAAGGTGATATAAGTTTATTATTATAAAGCTTTAATATGTCTCTAGCATTAATTACAGATTTCAAATTGCTATCAAATATCGCTTTGAGCATGACAACTTTTAAAGAAAACACATTTATTTTACACCACGTCAAACGAGAGGCAGAGGTTGGCAAGCTCAATGGGGGCCCAATCAGTAGTTTCAAAACGAATGTTGTGTTTGTTAGGAATTTGAAAAACAAACTTGATAGTCTAAGAGTCGTGCAGAAAACTTTCAGATAAAAGTTATTTGACGGTTCTCCCAAATAAACCAATTGATACAACTAAGAAGAAATCAACAACATGTATCATCGATTGTGTAAAATTCAAACCAAAGAACTATGACAAGAAATCAAGATTCTATCTTGTAGAGAATGAGAAAACATATGTTGTAAAATAGGGTTTTAGAAATCAAACTATCATTGGGGAATTTTCTTTTAAATTTAAAATTCATTAAACTAGAGCCAAATTTTTTGTTCTGAATTTCACATGTAAAACTTCATAAAATACAACTTTTTATTAGAGCCAATGGCTCTACCTCTTGGATCCTGTAGGGGTTGCCGCCTCCAGACCCTGCTCTTAGGGGTGTTGTCCCCAACCCCAACCAAGGGGTCGTTGCCCCATGAAACTCTAATTATTTAAGGGTTTAGCCCCTAAAATTAAGAATATGTACTATACTAAATGCATAAGATACAACCATTTTTAAAGGTAAAATAGTAATTATATCATTATGTACGGATTATCCCCTTACAATTAGTTACATAATAACCCTACACTTACTAACACTTACATAAAAGTTTAACAAATTTGAACTATGTAATATTTTAAATTTGCATTATTTTAGGACTTTAGGACCCAATTATTCAATCCTTTAATCGTTACAAATTCAAATTCTATCTTAAAACTGAAATTCAAATATTAAGAACTAACCCACCGAATTCTCAAATATCAAAATTCATTAATATCTTGATTTTGTAAATTTTGAATCAAATACTCATCACATTACTAGATGTACACATATATAGCAGATATTCCAAACTAAGTAACACACCCACATCGAATTCTCAAATATCAAAATTAATTCATATATTGATTTTTTTAATTTTGAATCAAATACTCATCACATTACTATAGACATATATAGCGGATAAGAAACATAATTTGTTGCATCTTTTTTGGGATAAATATACCCAATTCCAGTTTTATATAACATATATTTCACAAACTTTATGTTCACAACTACCACCTCATAAGAAACAACACTTGAAGGTTGACAGGTTTATAAAACTTTGATACGTTCGTATATTTGGTATATTAACGTATATGTTTTTTTTGTTCATGTATTTAGATTCCTAACCTTTATCTAATTTATGCTTTAGTAGTTTTGGATCTCACTCTGTTTTTTCTTCTCTCACAATTTATTATTTTGTTCCAAGTTTGCCTTTCTGTTTCTCGCTTCTAGTTTTTGGTTCCCGGATTCTGTTCTGTTCTTGACTTTTGGTTCTTCAAAAAGGTATGTATTCTTTTAATATTATAAGTAATCTGCTAATATTATTATTTTTATTTTTATTGTGTTTAATTGTAAATGTGTTCTTTATATGTTGTTATAAAACTACCTTGTGATTTTAACTAACTCAGTAGTAGCGTTTATAGTTTTCAGTAAATCTATTATGATTTATATTAGTCATATAGTCGTATTTAGTTTGGTTTCACAAAATTGTTTAATGATACATAAACTTGATATTAAATACGTATATTTTGTTGCAGTTTATCTAATAAATAAAATAGATATCTATTTGAGTTTTGAAAATTCATGTTAAAAATCACTAATTCAAATTTCATATTAAAATTGAAATTCTAATTTGAATAACTAATCGTGATCTCTTATTGAGAAAAAAAGCTAAAAGAATTCAAATAACATCCTGCAAAAATTCACGTATTTGCTTTATTTTATCAAATGCTATATATAAACAGTCTCAAATTTTAAAACAATTAATCAAACATGATTTTAATAATTTTTAATCATATTTTTAGTTTAAACCAATTTTGATTTGTACAAAATGAATGTATCACCATATAAAATATGAACAAAGAAACAAAAAACAATATACTTAGGGCTGCAAACGAACCGACCGAACACGAACAAGGACTTGTTCGTATTCGTTCATTAAAAAATAAACTTGTTCATAAGCTATTTAGAACACTTACCGAATGGGTTTCCTTGTTCGTGTTCGTTCATTAAGCTAATAAACATGTTCATGAACCGTTCACGAACACTTACCGAACGCAAATGAATACAAACGAAAATAAACAAAGGGTCCGTGAACACAAATGAATAAAAATGATCACATATTTATTTTAGAATAAAATGAGCATTTTCATCACAAAATTTACTAAAAATAAATAAACACGTAACATAGATATAAAAGAATACTTGACATACTTGTCATAAAAATAACTAACACAAAAATTAAGAACATTATCGAACACATTAATGAACACATTATTCACGAACGGACATTAACGAACACATTATTGAACGTTCACGAACGGACATTAACGAGCATTAATGAATGCATCATCAAACGTTCATAAACATAAATGAATGAACACGACTTGTGTTTATGTTCGTTCGTTTAACTTAATGAATAACATTTTCTTGTTCGTGTTCATTCATTTACTAAACGAACGAACATAAACGAACTTCCCGGCGAACATTTCAAGAACGGTTTGCTGAACGTTCAGTTCATTTGCAACCCTAATTATATACTAATATAAGCAAATAAAAATGTAGTCATTATACAGTAAAACAAACTTAAAACACATTTCTGTTTCTCGCTTTCAGTTTTTGGTTCCCGGATTCTGTTCTGTTCTTGACTTTCGGTTCTTCAAAAAGGTGTGTATTCTTTTAATATTATAAGTAATCTTCTAATATTATTTTTTATGGTTATTGTATTTGATTGTAAATGTGTTCTTTATTTGTTGTTATAAAAGTGCCTTGTGATTTTAACTAACTTAATAGTAACGTTTATAGTTTTCAATATATCTATTGTGATTTATATTAGTCATGTAGTCATATTTGGTTTGGTTTCACAAAATTATTTAATTATACATAAACTTGATATTAACCACATATATTTTGTTGCAATTTATCTAATAAATAAAATAGATATCTTCGTGAGTTTTGAAAATTCATGTTTAAAAATCACTAATTCAAATTCCATATTAAAACCAAAATTCTAATTTGAATAACTAATCTTGATATCTTATTTACCTATATATTAAAAAAGCAGTGTGACGAATGTATAAGTTAGATGATTTGTGATTTTAGCCACTAAAGTTCTTTGATATTAAAAGAAGGGTGGTTTTGTGATGGCTATGATGCCCCTTTAAAAGTGGCTCTTTGATATTAAAAGAAGGGTGGTATTGCACGAAATACTAACTGATTAACGTGTATATCGAATCAAATAGTGCGGAATCCTATTTGATTGGCGATCCAATCAGTGAGAACACACGTCGAATCAATTATGGATTGAATCTAAACGTTAAAAACGATATGGAATCGATCTAGTGCGATCTGTGAACTTGGAACAGGTTCTTGGAGGTTTCTAGGAGGGTAGGGTACGTCTGGAGTCGAAGTGATATGAATTGTTACGTTTTTCCATGAATTAGGTGGTATTTATAGGTTAGGGTTGCTCATTCGGGCGACTGAACCATTAGTATGGTTCAGTCGTGCGATTGAGCCATGCGGTTGATCCATTCGCACGATTGAGTGTTCAGTCGTGCGACTGAGCCAATCTCATGTTACAATCATACGACTGAACCAGTCTCCTGGTTCAGTCGTGCGACTGAGTCATTCGCATGAAGTTGTTCATGCGTATGGTCCATTCGCATGGGCCATTCGCATGAGCACTTTATATTACTAAGTTTGAATGTATTCATTAATCATTACATTATCAAGATTCATTCAAACAACCACAAACCTATATAATCAAGTCAATATGCGTTAAACAACTCATTAATAAAATATTAAACGTTATAAACACAACCAAACATTTTTATTTCATTAAGTACCCAACTATTACATAAGCGTAAGACACTAAAAACATATTATATTCTGTTCAGAAACAAGGGACACATGTACCTACAATTTTGTCATTGCTTCTACACGATACCCCTCTATCTAGTTTGGCCAATGGCAATGGCGGTGGTGGCCTATTCGATAACCATGGTGTTTTATGATGGTTGTGGTGGCGGTGGAGTGATATGCATCGCTCTTTGCGTTTTGCAACTCTCCTATGTAGGTATGTTCCCCTTTAATAAGGGTTTAAAGGGATTAGTGTTCTTCCTTATATAGAGCTTCTCAGTGTGACTTTTCCATTGGTGATGGCCGTCATGGTCGTTGCGGGTCACCATGGTCGTTTTTGATGGTTTGCATTTGTAAACAACTCCCCTGTGCATGTCCATTCCCCTTTTTGAGGGTTTTATTAGGTTTTTGTTTTTCTTGATTTTACTAGTTGTAATGACTGGTCTGGTCACCATGGTGGTTTGTGTGGGTTGCGGTGGCAGTGGAGACATGGCCGGCTCCGCCTCCCGTTTACGGTTGAGGTCCCGTCGGCGGAATATGGTCGAATATGCATGTGTTTGTGTCCCTTTTAGTTGTGGTGTACAGTTACAGAGAGAAAGAGAATTCATGCCTTTAAATCATGGAATTCGACATATCATTGTCGCCAGTGTTATGTCAGACGGCCAATGTTCGGTCGGTGCCGGCTTATATCCGTGACAATTTGGCTTTCTGAGTTGTTTTATCTTTTTGGTTTCACCTCTTTGAGGATGGTATTTTTTTTATTTGATCTTCATTATTGACATTTCATATGCCCTTAGTTGGTATTATAATTGGATTTTTGTTCACTCCAAGTTCGTAGTGATGCTATTGATGATGATGAACCTTGGCTCGACTAAGACATTACCGAGTTGTTTATGAATATGATGTTTGGTTGGCAATGATGGAACCGTTTCTTGTAAATCTTGGTTGGGCTCCACTTGAGAGGCGATGAAGATGTTAATAAAATGACCGCTTCGTTGTCATGACGCGATAAATGTAATATTTGCAGCCACGACGAACTGTTGTTTTGGAGCCTTTTAGTTTAATACATATTATTATATTATTATAGTACTTATAAATTTGTGGGCACTTTGTTTGCAAAACATGGATATGATTGTAAAACACGATAATTAGATAATATTCGTTTATGAGCCTTGATTTATCTTGTCGGTCCCAAATAAGGCTATGATGATAAGTACGTGATAACTAGAAAGTACGTGTTTATCTGAGCCTTACTATATCCCGTTCGTCACTCGCGCAACACCCGCACGAGAGACATAACTAGTTAAGAAAAAAAAGTTAAAAGAATTCAAATAACCTCGCGCAAAAATTCACGTACTAGCTTTATTTTATCTAATGACATATATAAAAACTCTGAAATCTTAAAAAAATTAATCAAACATGATTTTATTAATTTTTAATCGTATTTTTAGTTTAAACCAATTTAAATTTTTACAAAATGAATTTAACACCAAATATAATATAAACAAAGAAACAAAAAGCAATATATTAATGTAAGCAAAAAAATGTAGTCATTATAGAGTAAAACAAACTAAAAAACGTAACTAAAAGTTAGAGGCTAATGATATTTTATAATAAGATGTAAAGTTTTATCTTTCTTGAAAATGTTGAATTCTATCTTGACGAATTATTATTAATTTCATGTTAGTAAGAAAAAACTTAGAAAACTATATTTACACATCTATTGAACAATGTTTGATGCTCTTGATCCTATCACTAAAGTAAGCTAAATTAACTAGACTTTAAATCATTTGACTCACAAATAGAAATATACTTAATAAAATAATCAAAAGTTTCCAACTGGCGCCATCTTATCAAAAACATTTACCCAGATCACATCATTTCATTCTTCAATCTTATTTCTCTTTAAGAAAACCTAACACTGCCTAAGTCAATCCTGGCGACTTCTAGAGGATATTTTTAAATCATGTTCTTTTCACTCTACTCCTCTCATGTTAAATGGGTTCACAACAATTTGAGTGAGGGGTCAAATTAAAGGAAATATTCCCACGAGATAGCCATTATTCATAAGAAATTTCACCGCCCAGAGGTTCACCGTACCCCCTGTATTATACGAGCCCAAACACCTTTAATATTTAATTTGTAAAGAAAATGTCACCAACTATTGGTTATGTGCTTAAATATCCTTTTAGTTAAACCCTAGTTTTGATATGCAATTCTTTAGTTTTCTAATATAATATTTATTTTTTATCAAATCCAGTATGCATCCATATATAACCCAAAAAAATGTACAACATGCAAGTTCCCATGAGGTACAGGAGGAGTATGACATAAGTGTGGAACCAAAACACTTATGTGCAAAAGATTTTCTCAGTTCAAACAAAAAAATAGTGTTTGATGAGATCATGACGCATGTTGATAATGATTATCCTGGTGTGTTCTTTACAGATGGACCCGGGGGAATGGGAAAAACGTTTTTGTACAAACCTTTGTTGGCTCAAGTTCGTTCACATGGTCTTATTGCTCTCGCGTCTGCTTCATTAGGTGTCGCGGCTAATAATATGCTAGGAGCTAGAACCGCACACTCAAGATTCAAGATTTCTATTTGCCTTTACAATAATTCTGTGCAACGTCAGAAAACAAAGCGAGGCGGCTAGAATATTTAGGTTGGCGAAACTAATCATATGAGATGAGGCATCTATGGCAAAGCAGTACAACCTGACCCCTTGTATCATAAATATTGCCTGCTTTGCCCATAAATAGCTCACAGATTTGCTTTTGGTTGTTCGGGTGAAAACTTTCCAGGGAGGTCACCCATCCCTTGATTCCCACCACCTAAACATGCTTAAGAGTGGAGTTCTCCTCTCATCCACAACCAATACGTTCAAAACACATTGATGATATTAGGGACAAGACATTCCTTATGAACAAGGAATCTCTCCTTTCCACAGCCGATATGAGATTTATGTAGAGTGTCACAATCACCCCCACACCCTTTGGACTCATCATCCTCGATGAGCCCGAGAACTCACCATCTCCAGTGAGGTTTGTCCCACCATCTCGAACGACACAGGAGTGGATCTGATACCATTCAGTAACACCCGGCCCCTCGTATCACCAATATTATCCGCTTTGCCCATAAATAGCTCACGGATTTAATTTTGGTTATCTAGGTGAAAATTTTCTAGGGAGGTCACCCATCCATTGATTGCTGCCACCTGAGTATGTTTAACTATGGAGTTCTCCTCTAATCCACAGCTAAGCTGTCCAAAACGCATTGATGATATTAGAGACCAGACATTCCTTATGAACCAGGAATCTCTCTTGTCCATGGCCGATATAGGATTTATGTAGGGTGTCGCAAAAGCGACAAACGATAGAGGCTGTAGACTAAACATTGTAGGAAATTATAGGCGTTAGTCTCCCGTTTGGTGGAAAGATAATGGTTATGGGAGGTGATTTCGGCAGGTGTTGCTAGTCATTAAACGTGGCACTCACGCACAGATTGTCGACTCTAGCCTACGAACGTCACCACTGTGGTCCATGACGCAAAAGATGCGGTTGACCATAAACATGAGAGCGTGGAACAATCCATGGTTTTCAGATTTTCTTTTGAGAGTAGGTGATGGAACCAAAGAGCCAATCGAAGGAAGCTTCATCCGCATACTAGACGAAATGACAATTCCATGCTTTGATAAAGAAAACTCCATAACATATTTGATGAATGTCGTTTTGCCGTCGATTCAATAAAATATACATCCTTCTAGTTATATAATCAACCGAGCAATATTATCCACACGAAATGAGAGTGTTGATGAGATTAATGATCAGATGATTGATATTTTTCAAGGGGAGGACAAGGTTTACTAAAGTTTTGATGACGTGGAAGATGATCGTCAAAACTTTTATCCGGTCGAGTTCTTAAACTCACTAATCGTTAGTGGTCTACCGCCTCATAAACTTCGTTTAAAAATTGGATGCCCAATCATATTGTTACGGAATATCGATCCATCCCACGGTCTATGTAATGGCACGCGTTTGATATGTAGAGGTTTCTAACAAAATGTTATTGATGCCGAAATAGCTATCGGTCAGCATATTGGAAAAAGAGTATTTTTGCCTAGAATTCCTCTATTTCTTTGTGAAGAAGACATGTTCTCTTTCAAGTTGAAGCAAAAACAATTTCATGACAATCAACAAAGCCAAGTTCAAACGATTCCGCATGCTGGTGTTTATTTTTCAGAATCTGTTTTTTCGCATGGACAACTTTATGTTGCTTTATCAAGAGGGATATCACAGGAAAATACAAAGGTGTTAGTACACCCTTCCAAAAAATTTAGACGGGTCAAAGTCGACACCTCAAATGTTGTATATAGGGAAGTCTTATGTGATAGATGAAATGTACGTGTGCCGAAAGCTAAGACTAGTAATTTTTAAATTTTTGGCATATTTTTTATATTCTTGATGTCATTTTTCTTTTATGAATATTGTATATTTCTACGAATAAAAGTTCTTTTATTTATGAAATAATGCCACAATATACCACACACTGACTTATTATATTTGCTTTTACATAATATAAAAATCTAATATTTTGGAGACAAAGCATATTTTGGAAGATGCGTCAGGCGTTAATTTAACTTCTAAAACTCTAATTCTATATACTTATTTATGTTATTTAACATTGTTAGTTATGATAAAATTACATGTAATAAACTAAAAATTTATTGTTTTTTAAGTTCCAAACTTGTTGTAGCTATCGACGATTCTGTTAAAGTGGAGAATAGTTTCGAAAACCAACCTCCGGAAGATGTAGCGGTGAATCAAGAAGAAATAGGGATGTTCATGGGTTAGGTCTTGATGACGTATGGTGGTGAGCCAACATAGTTGAGATCATTTGGATGTGCGAGCATTTCGATTAAATTAATCTCATCATGATGAGATTACTTCACCACTGAATAAAATGAGTACCGAATATTTTTTCTTCAGTTTTATATTTAAAATATATATTTGTTTATTCGTGTATTACTTTAATGAATCATTGATCTTTAGAACTATTTAATAATTAAAATTTATTTGTCCGCCGTATAGCGTGGGTACTCTGCTAGTAATACTAAGAATCATAATAGACTCAAGCTAGCATGCTCTCTGCTTCAAACTAATATTTTGAATATTATAATTACATCGCTCACTTACTCAATACAATTACACTAAAATATCTTTAAACGATATTTGATACATTGTATATGTTATACTGAAGTGTTATTTTGGATTTTCTTTTTCAAAACCTATTTAATATGTTATATTATATGTTACATCCAAGAGGCATTATAATATGTAACTTTAAGATGAAATATTGAAATAAGTTTTGGTTCTAACTTTGCTCAAACACTTAAAACGGTTAACCTGTCCGTGACCAAGCGCGTAGACAAAAAGTATATTACTAATCCTAATAATAACTACAATAATAATATATTTTCTCATATGACACTATATTAACGTAACAGGTGATTTTTAATTAAAGGTTTTATGCTTAAAGATGCTTTTGAGCATGCGCATATTCTTATTAGCATATTCTTAGTATCCCACCCCAAAATCACATCTCACGATAATAAGTTGCTTACACTCAACCACATCTAATAGAAATAACAATCAGGATATTGGTGGGGTTGGTCAAATACATAAAGTTAGAGTATTTTTATGAAGTTAATGGTTTTAACTCCACCTATGACGGATTAATATAAATTAACTATAGTGTAAATTAGGTGAAGTACGACCAATAGAGTAATAATAAAATGTTTTAACCTGGTATCTTACTTTTTCGTCCATTGAAAATATAATAATAAAACATCTATAACCTAATAGTTTTTTATGAAAATCCAAAAAATATGACAAAAATAAAATAAATTAAGATAAAAAAAACCCTTGTGAAATGGTTAAATCTCTAAAATTATGTTAAAAAACACACAAGTGGATAATTTAATTACTATTTCAATACTCACGTGAATACTTAGGACACCATACACAAGGATAGAAACGTAATTTCACAATTTCCCGCCAGGTAAAACGCAAAGTGAATAAATACATCAACGTAACGTAACTGCTTTCTGGAAACATTATTATTTCGAAGTGTCGTTGAGACTCCAGAGTCTCACCGTTGGCGTTGCGGAGTTTTTCCACCGCGAAACGCCACCACTTATCGAGCGATTTTCCAGCATGTCCAATTCAGACGAACGATTTGATCCTCATAATTGTGAGTGATTATGTTCTTCTAGTGTTTTTGTGAATATTCCCCTAGTTTAATGCTTCATTTCTGGATTAAAGCTAGTTTTCATGTAGTTCTTTTTTTGAGACTTCGAGTTTTAGTTAACTAGACATGTGTGCTTTTGGTCGTATCGTGTGGTGATACTATGCTAATTTTCTGCGTAATCGAAATCAATTGTGTAATTATATATAACAAAAACCGTCAAGATGAACAGTTAATTCATGTTATTGGGTGGTTTGGGCGGCGAACCAGCCAACCAACACTTGTCACTTGGCAGACTGCTGGTTTTTAAAAAATTTTTTTTTGGGATTTTAGCATCGTTGTATATAAATTGAAAATTATATTTTGTTAAAATTTCAAATATTAAACAGATGGAGTGAGTAATTGACTTTGATTAATGGAAAATAGCTTTGATTCAAATAGTATTGATACTGAATTGTTATGAAATTAATTCTGCAGGCTGTGAAGGAATCTGTAGTTATTATGAATGTAATGAACAAATCTCAGACATTGAAACTTCTGGAGAGGAAAAGAAGAGTAAAATGGGGACATTAAAGAAGGTAGCAAAGAGCGCGTCAAGTCGAATTCAGAGCTCTTTTAGGAAAAAAAGTAAGAAGAAAAACAGTAACCAAATTTTTGTTCCAATAGAAAATGTGCCGGATCCAGCAGAGGTAAAGGGAGTAGTAATGTTTCGACAAGTGCTGGTAGCCGATGATCTGCTTCCTCAAAAGTTCGATGATTATTTTACGCTTCTGAGGTAAGATTATTATGTATATAGATATTTGTGGTAATATTATTATAGTGTGAATTCATCCTTTAACTAAAGTAGATTACATAAAAGGGTAACCAACTTTGTTTTTAGTTCATTGTTTGGTAACCAACTTACTTTGGGTTGGGAAAAACAAGTTCAAACTTCAGATAACTGGTTTTCAAGTGAAATGTCATAAAAGGTCAATTGGTTAACATGGTCAAATGTCACAGAAACATTAGTTGCCACATCATCATTTTAATGTGATTTATGCCATAACTTAAATTGGGTATTTTACACCAAAATTAGAAGTTATAAACAAAAAAGAGCATATGGCTTTATAATTCAAACATACTTGTGTTATACACATTTGTACCTTTGGTTGTAAATTTGTCAATTTAGATTCTTAATCTGCAAAAGAATAAAATAATTTTATTCCATGTCTTGCAGGTTTTTAAAAGCTAGGAATTTTGATATTGAAAAATCAAAACAAATGTGGGTTAACATGCTTCAATGGAGGAAAGCCTTTGGTACTGACACTATTCTTGAGGTATTACCATTAGACAACACTCTGTAGGCTTGTAAAATAACTCTAAAAAGTTACATTCTTGATGTTTTAACAGGATTTTAAGTTCCATGAACTAAATGAAGTTCTGCAGCACTATCCTCAGGGTTATCATGGTGTAGATAAGGAGGGAAGACCAATTTATATAGAATTATTAGGCAAATCCAATCCAGACAAAGTTATGTTAGTGACAACAATCGATCGGTACATAAAGTATCATGTGCAGGAATTTGAGAAAACTACTGCCATCAGATTTCCAGCTTGTTCTGTTGCTAAAAATAAGCGAATCACATGCGGCACAACAATTTTAGATGTGAACGGCGTGGTATGATCATTGGTTATTCCGTAATATGCACATAGGCTTAAGATCATATTAAACTTGTATTTTTTTTCATGATCTGTTTTTCGTGTATTAGGGTCTGAAGAACCTAACCAGGTCCGCTATCGAGGTTATAAGGAAGTTGCAGCAAATTGATAATGACTACTACCCTGAGGTATGTTTGAGATTGATGCAGGAGGAAAGAATCTTAATCTTTATCTTTTGCAGCAAATATTTTTCTGAATATATATATTTTTTATTTTTCTATATTTTTTTAAATTTTATGAATATTATTAAAGATTTAGTATCCTGTTTCGTGCAAATGAACTATGCAGACCCTTGGTCGAATGTATATCATCAACGCTGGACCTGGTTTTAAAATGCTTTGGAAATCAATTCAGAACTTTCTTGATCCCAAAACTAGATCCAAAATTCAAGTAAGATTATAAAATCCTCATAATTTAACTATCCATTAGAAATGTAGAATCTTCTAAAATAAATTATGTTTCAGGTTCTTGGCCATAACTATAATAGTACTTTGCTTGAAGTGATTGATGCAAGGTGAGTCATTATATATTTCAAATAATACACTTTAATTTCCCACATCCAGTATCATCCAAGGTTAAAACAATATGTATATATATTTATATACATATTTTTTCATAGTGAGTTGCCAGAATTTCTGGGTGGAAGCTGTAAGTGTGAACATCAAGAGGGTTGTTTGCAATCTGACAAAGGGCCATGGCAAGATCACGACATAATGCGGGTATAATACATAAATAATATTGTTTAAACTTTTTAATGTTGTATTTTATGATCATATTGCATGTATGCAGATAGTTTCTAGTGGCAAAGCAACTTGTTCTGTCCAAGAAGTTTCAACATTAAGTAGTGACAGGAGACTTGGTTGGGAAGATCATTCTCCAGTTGTATGTTCTATTTAACATATCTTACAAGTGCTTTCGAATTATATTTTTAATATTATTATTGTTAATCTGTTCTTTACAGTTGATCTACTACCAAAGAAAATTTTAACATTTTGTCATTAAATCAGGTGAAAAGTGGTGAGGTGTCTGCTGAAGAGTCAGCTTCTGAAATTGAAGAAACCACTATTAAAGGTACAAAATGTTTTAAAGATCCAAGATTGGCCCCTGTCCCTGAAGAAGAAGTAAGTTTAGAAAAACCATATGTAGATTGGAGAACATAAAGGGGTTCTGTTACTTGTTTCTACAATTTGGTCTTTTTTGTATTGTTTGACAATTTGTCAATTTTTCTTCTGCAGTGTGAAAATAGTATTCCAATAGATAAAGTTGAGGATGAAGGATCATTTCAAGCTGCAGATGCACAAATAGCTACGGGAAGAACACGAATTCAAAGTCATTTATGGATCTTGCTAACGTCGTTCGTATCCATTCTTCTTCTTATTGGATCAACTGGATTACAGATTACTAATAAAGTAGGATTTTTGGCATCTAATTTAGCCAAAAAATCCATTATTTTTATGAGCTGGCTGAATCTAGAGCCAGAAAGTTTGTCTCCACTATCTCCTACTTTGGAGACTGACTTATTGTTTGTTAAGCTTAAAATGGGTGAGCTTGAAGTCAAAGTCAACAGTTTGCAGTCAAAATTGGTGCAGCTGCCTAGTGAAAAAGAGGAACTGCTTAATGCTGCTGTTTGTCGTGTTGATGCTTTAGAAGCCGAGCTCATTGCAACAAAAAAGGTTGGTATCCTTTTAATTAGTAAATTTTCTTAGATATTTTCGTGTAATTGGATTGACTAGTTCACCAATGTGATCACAATATCCATCAAACAAGATAGAAGGAGCGGAGTGCACGCTTGTTTGAGTTTATTGTGATCTTCGATATTAAGCAATGGAAGTTCCAAGGGGCATCGCCCCTTTTATACGGGGGTAGCGATTTACAAACTGCCAAACCACAGTTTTTGACCCCGTCTCCTACAAATTTTTGAATTCTCTTCTCTTTGTTCACTTTTTGAATTTCTATCTTCTGGTTCATGATCACACTATAATCATACTTCGATCTTGAATATGAGTATTATCCGATTGAGCATTTGCTGTGAACTCCAAATAGTTTAAATTTGAAAAGATTATCTCAGTTATTGAACATCAAATTACGATTCCTTTACATAGTTTCATCTGTAATTTAAATGTGGAAAAATAGACAGCTCGAATGGGTTGGGTAACGGGTCAAACCAGATTAGGGTTGAAACGGGTCACTTTTTTAGTACTTATTGAAACCAACTATGTTGTTGACTAACAATTACTTATTTCTTCTTTTTTTCTTTTTCTCATTACTTAATGTGTTATTTGTGATTAGGAAAACAATATCATTACGATAAAAACTGAATTGTTAAATAAAACAATTGCATTAAAAATAAACATGAGGAGACTTTCAATTAACCAGTTTATAAGGTTTTTTGATTTCTTCTGTTTGAGATAAAAAAATTCATTCCATTTAAGAACCTGTAACTTATGGTGCTTTGACAAAAAAATGAAATATATTTGATTGAAGAAAGTTCCATATAATCCGAGTAAAGCTTTCACTCTTATAGAACAATTATAAACTTTTAACATCAGCCTTAGGAAATTGAGTCAAAATATCACATTTACAACTGAAAACAGTAATTTTTCATGTTTAAATAACTGCATGATCATGATCATGGTTTCTAGTTAACTTTCTTCTTGGATTTACCCACTAAAAAAAATTCATCTACCCACTGAAAAAGTCATCTGCCCAACAAATGTTCATTGTCATGCATAAACATTACTATAAAACCGTAACTGTCGTGCTATCCTTATTGTTAGGCCTTACATGAAGCTTTAATAAAACAAGACGAACTTCTTGCATACGTAAATGGACAAAAGAGAGTAAAGCCACCTCGGGTACGTTCTTTATTGCCTCCTTTTCATCATATGCCAAACTCTTTTTCTTTCTCTAGTTCTAATATTTGAGAAAATACAATCTATCTTACAACTTACAAGATTTAGCAATCGATGTGTCTTGATGTAACAGGGTATGAAACTTTGCTGCTAAAACCATGACCTTTTTGATCATATTTTGTATTTGGAACGGAAATGATTGGCGCCTGTGTAAAGATTTGGAATCAATGCTTTTATTTTACCAAATGTTTATTCATATTTTTTTTAGGAATGATTTTTCTGTATTCATACGCTTTAAAAGAATGAGAAGTTGTATGTATATATATGACTTGTGAACACCTATGCCTAACATTCTCTATACGTATACTATGAGAATTTTCATACGAAAAAAGATGATATTATCCCTAGCTAGCTTACTGTAAATCAGCATACTTACACACAACCTCATCTTTTAGAAGTTCTTGTCTGCATCCACACTTTTGTGGGAGATTTTATACTCAAATATGAGTGTGCGTACAAATGATCATTGAAAATAAGTATATCAATCCACTGTCGTATGTCTTTGGTGTCTGGTAACTGACTTTGCTTTATGATGAATCAAAAAGAACAATTAAACTTTAGACACATAACTTAGGGCAAACAAAAAAGAAAGAGAAGTTATTATGTCTTTATGTGAATTTTATTAGCCTATTGGGGATATTTCATTTAAACAAAACTATCTTCTAAAAGTATTGTTGCTATCAAAATCTGGTTCAAGCGTAGATGTCGGGTGGAGCTTTGGCGAGCCTTGTCAAGCTGGTCTGGATCTTAGATCCGAGCTACGACGTGGAAAGAAATTGTTAGAAGGTGACCTAGAGACAGAGGTCCAAGTACACCCTTTTACGCTCAAGTTAGTAATCCATACAAGATAAGTATACAATGTACTTATAGGATATATAAGTATATTTAAATGATAAGAGAGAGAATGAGGGAGAATAAATGATGGAAGAAGTTGGTTTAGCACCAAAAGAAGAAGTTGGTTCCACAAGGGAACGAAGCTCTCGAGGAAGGAGAAGTTTTCTCGAGAAAAAAGAAAGAGATTAGGCATCTAGTACGTGTTTTACTAAGGCAAATGAGATGATGTGTTTGAAACTGGAGCTTTCGCATATTAGTCATATATACTTCGTGTGATACTAGGACTTTCGGCCGTAAGTAGGTTGCTGGAAAAAATATACATGTACATTTGAAACTTACCTTCTCCTTTGTAGAAACCATAGTCATGACGACTTTCACCGATTTTGATCCTAACTCATCAAAAATCTCACTTTTTCCTTTAAAACTCATTAGTACCTTCATATAACATCATCTGTTATGAAATGTATCGATAAGATGCAAACCTTAATGTGAAGTGTGAGGATGATGAAATGCGAATCCTTGATTTGTTTGATATCTAACAACACTTATTGATGTAAATTAAACCAAATCAAAACTTGAATCCAACGTTTCGAAGAAATAAAAGGATAGATCTTCGGTTAATCTTAGATACATGCATATAGACCACCAAGTTTAATTGAAGTGCAATGATTACTAAGGGGGTGTTTGTTTTTTCTGAAAAGCACTTCCTAACCTCTTTTGTCTGCGCGGCGCAGACTACACGCAGACGTTGGGCTCTGCTGATTGTTTGTTTTTTGAAAGACATTTCATAAAAAACATTTTCATGACGTCTGCGTGGAGAAGACATTGCACCACCAATTCTAACATCTTCAAACCTCTTCTCACCTTTAACACAATACAAAACTCCTCCTTCCCCCAAAACTCTCCATCTCCATCCTCCTCTCACACTTGAACCTCCCCCAAACCCATCGACCACCGCCGGCCCCCCTCCCCTCACTGGTCGCAGCCACCTGCGCCACCCCTCCCTCCCCCTTGTAGCCACTGCGCCGTCGCGCGGCCCCTCCCTCAGCATGCAGCCCTCCCGCATCCTTCCTTCTCACTACCGCCGGCCCCCTCCCCCCACCGTCAGCCCCACAGCCACCGCCGACCACCCGCCACCGCTGGCCCCGCAACCACCGCCGGCCACCGTCACAGCCCTCTTGCAACCCCATCACCACCGCACTACCACCGTCAAATTCGTGCAACTCTTGTTCGGATAGGAAGATTGATAGGATAAGAGGGAAAGCTTGGGGTTTCTTCAAGAAAAGTTTTAGTTTTGTGAATCTTGATGCTAGGGACGTTTGTGATTGAAATGGGGTGGGTGAATTGGGGATTTGTTGGTGATTTGGGTAAAAATGGTAACTGAACTTCAACTTTGGTTCTATATGATGATTCTTTGTAGTCTGGCAGATGTTAAAAGAACAAACAGTCTTTTTCTTGCAGACTGCAGACATTTGGTTCACCTCTTCTCTTGCAGATGTCTGCAGATATGGTCCCTATACTGCAGACATTTTGTTGCAGAAACAACACCTAAACCGACACAACAACGCCACCTGACACTCAAACGGCACTTTTAAGCTAGCAAAGATGTTTATAATTTAAACCACAAACAATGAGATAAATTATAGAAGATTTTGATTATCAAAGTCACCACCTTTATTCCTAAACAAAGTGAATACATAAAGAAGACTACCCTAACCCACATCCTAATCTACATTAAATTAGAAACTGTTTTGCTACTTTCTTTACTACCTAGAAAGCTAAAAGTACGAAAATCAGTTTGCATCGATCAGGATTGTTCGATTGTTCGATCGGGATTAATGTTTGATTGTTTTATGTATAAAAATCAGTTTTAGATATGCTTTGGCAGTTGAAATTCATTTATAAACAATCCTAATATTGTTTCAGAGATCAAGTCAAGAGCAAAATTAAATCATTGTTTGATTCATAATATCGTTTTACAAAAGTTCATATTCATATTTACAAGCCACAAGATTCAAAACTAGAGATATATCCATCTTAGCTTCCAGCTTGTTTAATTCCAACATCTAACATTAGATACATCTACAGAGTGTATATTGAAGCATGTTCTAATGTCAAAAAAAGCATGAAAATATTAATTTAGATTAACGTCTTTAGTTGTACACTACGGGTTTGCCCCGTGGGACCATCAATGTTGTAAGGCCCCGTTCCCGGGACGCTTACAGTTGGATCCTCATCGCACATAAAACATATAATTACACTTAACTTTCATAAAAATTCCAGCGGAATCATCAAAATAAACATCTCATTTCATTACAAATGCTTTTGCAAGCTAATACAATCGTTCATTTCAAAACCTCGTTTGTTCGCATTACAATGCAAAAACATTTAAACAAAAGAATGCCATCCAAAAGAGCTGAGTAGCCGCCCCGTGCCATCCTCAGCAATCATTACCTGCCAACTGGAAACACATAAAAGTCAGCGTTGCTGAGTGAGTTCTAGTTTTATAATAAAACATACTTTTCTTTCATTAAAACCGTTCTTTTCTTTCATGCGATCATACATCATACGTACACATAGATAATATCATTATTATCTTCATCATTCATCCATTAACTTTCATTCATTCATACTTTCTTACTTTCATTCGTTCGTTCATCATTACATATTTTCTTTCCGTCACAACCATGAACTTTTACCCTTCCGTCCGTTGGTACTGGACCGAAGCCTATCATAGACCTTAATCACGGTGCACAGCACCTCATGGCCACAGTACCGAAGGTAAAAATTCAGGTATACCATTGTCATGCGCTATGCCCTTCCGTCCGTTGGTACTGGACCGAAGCCTATCATAGACCTTCCATCACGGTGCACAACACCTCATGGCCATAGTACCGAAGGCAAGCAACAATGGTTCTATACAAATGGTCAATCACAAAGAAGGACCCCGATGTGCATCCTTCTGGGGTAGCTAACCCGCACACCGTTGGGCTAACACCTTACAATGGGGCGTGTCCCGACATCCAATGCTTGCAAGACTTTTGTTACATTCCATCGTTTATTAATGCATGCATTCATTCATCATGTTCCTCTTTTATTATCTTCCACTTTACGTTACATAATACTTTCATTTCATTCATTAACATCCCACGTAAAGCCAAGGGAAAATAATCATACATGATAACAAGGAACATCAACATACACTAGTCAACATCATCATATAGAGCATTATCATACATACATAACATACATCATGCATAAACATACAACATCATACATCATCATCACCATGACCAACATAACTTTATGGTCTCAAATTCAACTTACATGAATAATGGGAACCTTCCACGTCAAAATTTAATCTGCCACTTTCCCCCGAAAGTCAGTAAGTAAACTATGTTCTTTCGGGCGTATGAGCCCTACTTGGGCGTATGGACACCCTCAGTCGCATGGCCTTCCAGGCGACTGAACACTTAGGCGAATGGATATCATGCGAATGGACCTTATGCGAATGGACCTATGCGGATGGACCTATGCGGATGGACCTATGGGCGAATGGACACCTATGCGTATGGACTCTCAGTCGCATGACTTCCATGCGTATGGCCTTCAGTCGCATGACTTCAGGCGCATGGGCTTCAGTCGCATACCCTTCGTACGTATGGGCCTCAGTCGCATGACCTCCAGGCGCATGGACCTCAGTCGCATAACCTTCAATCGCATTCCTTACAGGCGCATAAACTTCAGTCGTATGACTTCCATGCGTATGGACCTCAGTCGCATGGCAATCGTGCGCATGGACCTCAGTCGCATGCCATCGGCCGTATGGTCTCCAGTCGCATGCCATTCGGTCGCCTAGCCCTAGCTGATGCAGAATGCAATTCATCCCGAATCCAATCTGCCGTTTTCGACCTCCAAGCTCTTCCAAACTCATTCTAAGCCCAAATCAACCCTCCTAAACCTTAGGAAAACATACCACAACACCATTCAAGCACACACAAGCCCGAAAATATACTCCACTCGCATCACACACAAACACATACACACGGGTCAAACACACACATTTCAAAAACGGGTTTCACTATGTGTTCCAGCCCCAAATCAGTGAAAACATGTAAAAGAAGGGTCCAGTCTAGAATCACACAAACGACCACAACGAGAACCTAGAACTCACACAAACGAGCACAACGAGAGAGCTTCGAATCAACACACTACACTTTAACTTTCACGCCCGAAATCACGAAAACAAGCCCGAAAACCCTTTTTCTCCTTCTCCTCTTCTCTTGGCTGATTTTTGGTAATTGTGGGGAGAGTGAGGGCTGCCCTCTCCCCTCAAATACTCTCCCATAACCCAACTTTCTCTCTTTGGCTGGTTTGGTCCCCAACTTTGGACTTTATTTCTTTTTCCTCATTCGCCAGCTTCAAAATAAATAACCGGGTGTTACAAGTCCACCCCCCTTATATAGGTTTCGTCCCCGAAACCTATATTCCTCGAACAAACGTGGGTAGTGATGCCTCATTTCTTCTTAGTCTCCCACGTTGACTTGGATCCCTTCCTGTGCTTCCACTGTACACGCACAAGAGGAACCACTTTATTCCTCAGCCTCTTCTCTTTTCGATCGATGATTTCCACTGGCTGCTCCACATAATTGAGCCGTTCATCCACTTCGATATCCTCCAGTGGAACAATCATATCTTCATCCGCTAAACACTTCCTCAGATGAGATACATGGAATGTCGGGTGAATTCCATTTAACTCATCTAGTAATTCCAGTCTATAGGCCACCTCTCCTACTCGAGCAAGGATTCGGAAAGGCCCTATATACCTTGGGCTCAACTTGCCCCGCTTTCTGAATCGGATGATCCCCTTCCACGGTGAGACCTTCAACATAACCCGGTTACCCACCTTAAACTCAATCGGTCTGCGTCGTTTATCAGCATACGACTTCTGTCTATCTTTGGCTGCCTTCATGAAGGCCTTGATCTTTTCAAGCTTCTCAGTCGTAGCCTCGATTACCTCGACGCTCCCTAACTCCTTCTGACCAATATCACCCAAACACACAAGAGTTCTACATCTCCTACCGTATAACATCTCATAAGGAGGCATACCAATACTGGCATGATAACTATTGTTATATGAGAACTCAGCTAACGGTAAGTGGTCATCCCAACTTCTTCCAAAATCGATAAAACAAGCGCAAAGCATATCCTCCAACGTCTGAATGGTCCTTTCGGACTGACCATCTGTCTGGGGATGATAAACTGTGCTGATATGTAACCTCGTTCCTATCGCGTCATGGAATTTCTTCCAAAATTTAGATGTAAACCAGGTGTCACGATCAGACACCATAGACACCGGCACACCATGACGAGTTACAATTTCCTTGATGAATAGATCGGCCAACCTCTCGGATGAATATGTCTCGCGGATCGGCACGAAGTGAGCACTCTTCGTCAAACGGTCAACTATCACCCATATGGCATCATATCCTTTCGGAGTACGTGGTAGCTTCGTAATGAAATCCATGGTGATGTGCTCCCACTTCCATTCCGGTATATCCAAAGGTTGGATCTTCCCATACGGCTTCTGATGCTCGGCCTTCACTTGTAAGGAAGTAAGTCACTTACTCATATACTCCACCACATCACGCTTCATACCCGGCCACCAATATGTCTTGGTACATCTTTGTGGCACCGAGATGAATGGAGTATCGATTCTTGTGAGATTCGTCCATAATCTTCACCCGTAGATCCCCAAAACGAGGAATCCACATTCGTCCAAATCGGGATCCTAACACCAAGTGTGTTTTCACCCAACTCCGCGACCAGACCTCTCATTCTTTCAGAGTTAAGATGATCTTCTTTCAATGCCTCGTCTTGAAACTCTTTGACTTGCTTCATCACATCCGAGGTCATGATCAACTGGTATGCTTTCACCCGAATCGGCTCGGGTCTCTCCTTTTGGCTAAGGGCATCCGCCACCACGTTGGCTTTTCCCGGATGGTAATGGATCTCGCAATCATAGTCCTTTATGAGCTCCAACCATCGCCTCTGCCTCATGTTCAGGTTTCTCTGCTCAAAGAAGTACTTCAAGCTCTTGTGATCAGTGAATATGGTGCACTTCGTCCCATATAGGTAGTGCCTCCAAATCTTTAACGCAAAGACCACAGCTGCTAGCTCCAAGTCATGAGTAGGATAATTGACCTCATGAACCTTCAATCGTCAGGATGCAAAGGCTATAACCTTTCCTCTCTGCATTAACACACATCCCAACCTCGAGTAGGAAGCATCAGAATAAACCACCAGATCTTCACTTCCATCGGGTAATGACAGAACAGGAGCTTGAGTCAATCTCGCCTTCAATTCCTCGAACGCCTTCTCTTGAGCTTGACCCCATACAAACTTCACATCTTTCGGGTCAACTTAGTTAGTGGAGAAGCGATCTTAGAGAAGTCTTGAATGAATCTTCTGTAGTAGCCCGCCAAGCCCAAGAAGCTACGAATCTCGGATGGCGTCTTTGGAGACTTCTATTGCATCACCGCCTCAACCTTTGCAGGGTCCACCATAATACCTTCAGGATTCACCACGTGACCCAAGAATTGAACCTCGCGCAACCAGAACGCGCACTTGGAGAACTTGGCGTACAACTTCCCCCTTCTCAATGTCTCCAGAACCTCCCAAATGTGACCGGCATGCTCTATCTCGCTCTTCGAATAAATCAGGATATCATCAATAAACATGATCATCGATTTATCCAACATCGACCGACACACTCGATTCATTAGATCCATAAAAGCAGCTGGCGCGTTGGTCAAACCAAAAGAAATAACGAGAAACTCGTATCGACCATAACACATGCGAAACGCTGTTTTAGGAATATCCTGCTCCTTCACCTTCAACTGATGGTAGCCCGATCGAAGATCTATCCTCAAGAACCAATTGGCGCCCTGGAGCTGATCAAACAAATCATCAATCCTCGGTAAGGGGTATCGGTTCTTTATCGTCAACTTATTCAGCTCACGGTAGTCAATACACATCCTCATACTACCGTCTTTCTTCTTCACAAACAGGACCAGAGCACCCCAGGGAGAGATACTCGGTCTAATGAACCCCTTATCAAGCAGCTCTTGCAATTGCTCCATCAACTCCTTCATCTCCGTCGGAGCCAGCCGATACGGTGCCTTGGCAACAGGTTGGCCACCTGGTATCAAATCGATCTGAAACTCGATCTCACGGTTAGGTGGCACTCTTGGTAAGTCTTCGGGAAATACATCTGGAAAGTCACACACAACCGGTACATCGGATAGTTATGGTGTTGGCGTATCCACATCCTTTACATAGGCCAAGTAGGCACTACATCCACGCCTCATACACTTTCCCGCCACCACCATCGAAATTACTTTCGGAGTCGTCATGACCCGATCACCATAAACCGTCACCGAACTCCCGTCAGGCGCTGTTAACCGAATCATCTTCTTGCGACACACAATGTTCGCCTCGTAGTCCGCTAACCAATCCATCCCAAGAACTACATCGAAACCACCTAAGGTCATCACAAATGGTTTAACAGGAAACTTATGACCTTCTAATTCCACATCACAATCTGTTATCATCTCAGAAATCCGGGTAGACTTACCTATGGCAGTTTCTACATCAAAGGGCGCATCAACATATCTACTACTAACAGGCTGCTTAGCACAGAAAGCAGCAGAAATAAAACTTTACTAGCACCAGAATCAAATAACACAGAAGCTAAAGTTTGGTTCACTAGAAACGTACCGGACACAACGTCAGGGTCCGTCCTAGCCTCCTCCTGTGTCATCGTGAATGCCCTGGCGCTCGCCCTTGGTCCCTCTCCTCCAGCCTTCTTCACCCTGGAACCCTCAGCCCTCGGCTTCTTACAATCCCTACTCATGTGGGCCTCCACGCCACAGTTAAAACACCGGACCATACGACAGTCCCTTGCTACATGCCCCATCTTCCCATATTGAAGCACAAGTTTGACCCCAGCCTGCATTCCCCACTATGCTCCTTTCCACATCTACCACACTTCTTTGGTCCTGAACCAGATGTGACCACACGGCGGTCATCCACCCGTGCGCTCTTGTTACCCGTCGGGGCACCACCCCGACCAAACCTCTTCCCGTTCCAGTTCCGGTCTCCACCACTCTTCTTACTGCCTTCAGGCACCACCATCATTCTTTCATCATACAACCTCCAGGCCAAGTCAAACCGCCGACCTAAATGTGCTCGGTCGGGCGGCGATCATGTGCCTGCGAATATCCGCTGGCAAACTCTGAATGTACCTCTTGATCTTTCGCGATAGAGGCGTCACCTGATCCGGCACCAACCGTGCCATCTCATTGAACTTAGTGGTGTACTGTTGATGTGTCATCGTCCCCGCCTCCAACTGCAGAAACTCCCTCTCAACCTTATCCATCTCCCTGTGAGGACAAAACTCCTCAATCACCAACTTCTTCAACTCTGACCATCTCATCCTTCCGATAGCCCGACTACCCTTAGCTTGGACAATATTGTCCCACCAGCATAGAGCTGAGTCCATAAAAGAATGGGCAGCAAACTTTACCTTCTGATCCTCCCGACACTCGCTGATATTGAGAACAGCTTCCATTTCTCTCACCCATTGGTGAGTAGCAGCAGCAGTGCCGTTACCATAAAAGTAGAGGGCTTACAACGTTGAAATGCCCCATAGTTACAGCCTCGTGCCGCCTCCGGCGCAGGCTCTTCTTCTTCCTCTTCTTCATTATCGGAGATAACCGTTTCAGGCTCCGGTTGCTCCCGTCTACCGAGGACCTGTTTCTCTCCTTTCTTTCTCCTTCCCTTACAGCTTTGATAACTTCGGTCACCACAGACGGTAAGATTGTCTGCATGACCTGATGTACCTCTTCAACAACAGCCTCCTTTACCGAGGCCCTTAAGTTCTCACTCTCATCCCCAGCCTCCGGATGAGGGGTCTCAGGTTCTTCAGGAACCACCTTTTCGACTCTAGGCCTTCCTCTTTTGGGTCGCGGTTCAGCACCCGGCCCACCACGACCTCCACCCCTTGAAGCTTTTGAAGATCTACCACCGGCCATTCTCTAATACATTGAAAGATTCAAACACCAACACGGTCATTCAAGGGAACAACTCAGTTTATGTCAAGTATAGTAAGTCCCTAATTACAATGGCCAATTGTGATTAGCCACTTACTTTACTCTTCATACCCCGAGCATTACCTATCCTGACTACATCAGTATCTAAATCTACATACAACACATAAACCACATAACATGCGCACGTAATACCGGTTAACATTAAGAAAATACCTGATGGCACGCAGCTACTCAGATTGGCATTTCTTCCCTTTCCGTCCCATTTTCAGTTTAAGTTAAGGTTTATTTTGAAAATTTACCCGTTTCACTTAAACTTTGGCTCTGATACCAACTTGTAAGGCCCCGTTCCCGGGACGCTTACAGTTGGATCCTCATCGCACATAAAACATATAATTACATTTAACTTTTATAAACAATGCAGCGAAATCATCAAATAAACATCTCATTTCATTACAAATGCTTTTGCAAGCTAATACAATCGTTCATTTCAAAACCTCATTCGTTCGCATTACAATGCAAAAACATTTAAACAAAAGAATGCCATCCAAAAGAGTTGAGTAGCCGCCCGTGCCATCCTCAGCAATCATTACCTGCCAACTGGAAACACATAAAAGTCAGCGTTGCTGAGTGAGTTCTAGTTTTAAAAAAAGCATACTTTTCTTTCATTAAAAATCGTTCTTTTCTTTCATGCGATCATACATCACACGTACACATAGATAATATCATTTTTATCTTCATCATTCATCCATTAACTTTCATTCATTCATACTTTCTTACTTTCATTCGTTCGTTCATCATTACATATTTTCTTTCCGTCACAACCATGAACTTTTACCCTTCCGTCCGTTGGTACTGGACCGAAGCCTATCATAGACCTTAATCACGATGCACAACACCTCATGGCCACAGTACCGAAGGTAAAAATTCAGGTATACCATTGTCATGCGCTATGCCTTTCGATCCGTTGGTACTGGACCGAAGCCTATCATAGACCTTCCATCACGGTGCACAACACCTCATGGCCACAGTACCGAAGGCAAGCAACAATGGTTCTATACAAATGGTCAATCACAAAGAAGGACCCCGATGTGCATCCTTCTAGGGTAGCTAACCGCACACCGTTGGGCTAACACCTTACAATGGGGCGTGTCCCGACATCCAATGCTTGCAAGACTTTTGTTACATTCTATCGTTTATTAATGCATGCATTCATTCATCATGTTCCTCTTTTATTATCTTCCACTTTACGTTACATAATACTTTCATTTCATCCCACGTAAAGCCAAGGGAAATAATCATACATGATAACAAGGAACATCAACATATATAGTCAACATCATCATACCGAGCATTATCATACATACATAACATACATCATGCATAAACATACAACACCATACATCATCATCACCATGCCCAACATAACCTCTATGGTCTCAAAAGTCAACTTACATGAACTACTGGGAACCTTCCAAGTCAAAACTTATATCTGCACTTTCCCCCGAAAGTTAGTAAGTAAACTATGTTCTTTCGGGCGTATGAGCCCTACTTGGGCGTATGGACACCCTCCAGTCGCATGGCCTTCCAGGCGACTGAACACTTAGGCGAATGGACATCAAGCGAATGGACCTTATGCGAATGGACCTATGCGGATGGACCTATAGGCGAATGGAAACCTATGCGTATGGACTCTCAGTCGCATGACTTCCATGCGTATGGCCTTCAGTCGCATGACTTCAGGCGCATGGGCTTCAGTTGCATACCCTTCGTACGTATGGGCCTCAGTCGCATGACCTCCAGGCGCATGGACCTCAGTCGCATAACCTTCAATCGCATTCCTTACAGGCGCATGAACTTCAGTCGTATGACTTCCATGCGTATGGACCTCAGTCGCATGGAAATCGTGCGCATGGACCTCAGTCGCATGCCATTCGGCCGTATGGCCTCCAGTCGCATGCCATTCGGTCGCCTAGCCCTAGCTGATGCAGAATGCAGTTCATCCCGAACCCAATCTGCCATTTTCGACCTCCAAGCTCTTCCAAACTCATTCTAAGCCCAAATCAACTCTCCTAAACCTTAGGAAAACATACCACAACACCATTCAAGCACACACAAGCCCGAAAACAACCTCCACTCGCATCACACACAAATACATACACACGGGTCAAACACACACATTTCAAAAACGGGTTTCACTATGTGTTCCAGCCCCAAATCAGTTGAAAACATGTAAAAGAGGGGTCCTAGAACTCACACAAACGACCACAACGAGAAGAGCTTCGAATCAACACGCTACACTTCAACTTTCACGCCCGAAATCACGAAAACGAGCCCGAAAACCCTTTTTATCCTTCTCCTCTTCTCTTGGCTGATTTTTGGTAATTGTGGGGAGAGTGAGGGCTGCCCTCTCCCCTCAAATACTCTCCCATAACCAACTTTCTCTCGTTGGCGAGTTTGGTCCCCCGACTTTGGACTTTATTTCTTTTTCTTCATTCGCCGGCTTCAAAATAAATAACCGTGTGTTACAAATGACTAGGGAGTCATAACCCTTTGAACACCTAACCATTACTAGCCATGTTAGGCATAGTGTCCTTTTCATAGTCCAAGCCTTCACATGTGTATTGTTTTTTACCAGACCACATGTAACATTTGAACTATTTTAAATTGTAAACCCAAACATTGTTGGGCTCAAGTATGTAAATGAAATTCATTATTGAATCACTTTATTTATGTTGGGGTTCAAATGCATTAATTTAATCATTTATTCAAATTATAGTAGTTGTATAATTTATAAGAGTTTTCATATTGATTATGAGATTTTTTAATTATATAATTAAAATAAATAACAAAAAATTACAAGTTTTCAATATTTATAAATGTTTATAAAATCAATAATTAGTTAATTATGAAAAATTTTGGGTGTATTAAGTTTAATGTTCAAATTGTAATTTTTAAAACTTAGTTTAAAAATGTTTTAGCATGAAATAACAAGCATATAGAATGCAGGGACCAAAGATGTAAATTCTTTTTAAACACTTTTCATTCCCGTTGATCACCTTTTCAATTAACTCTTTGACCATCTCCAGCGACCACCAAAACACTTAAAATTGACAGAATAAAACCAACTGTTTTTCATTGCTCGCAACCTTGATTCAAACTTGTAACCATGAAAAAGTTCAAATTAATGTCGTCTGTTTTGATCTTGATAACCTGACACCAAACTCATTCAAACCAAATCTGTTTCGACTCAAAATTCCATCAATTGGTTTAAGTAATTGACCTAAAACGCACACATAATCTCTATGAATTCAAACTCCAACGTAATTGCATTAGAAATCATACAATCGGTATCAAATCAGACTCGAAACTCTCAAATCAAAGTTATAACTCATGGATCTTGAAACAACTCAAATTGTATCTATTTAACCGAGGGGGAAATATCATCTCACCCCTTTAATACTTTCTAAAGACTCAATTTCCCTTAAACACACACACACACACACACACCCCTCAACCATCATCGAATTTTCGTTACCTTCTTATTATTCTTAATTATTTTGAATATAGAAATAAATATGAATTTTCCAAATAACGATTTTAAAAACAATGGTTTTAAAACAAATGACTTTTTACAAAAAAAAGAAATATTTTAAAAAGAATGATTTTAAAAAGAACAGTTTAGAATATAAAAAAATTAAAACTTGTTCCTTTATAAAACGTTCTTTTTTAAACTTTCCTTTATAAAATCGTTCTTTCTTATATCGTTCTTTTCAAAATAGTTTTTTAAATCGCTTGTTTCTAAAACCGTTTTTAATCATTCTTGTTTTAAACCATATATTTTAAAATGCTTTTTAACAATTGTTTTAAAATCGTTCCATTTTAAACCATTATGCTTAGAATTTGCGTCGGTTGAGTGGGTAGTTTACCTTGAGATTCTATCTTACTTATAGAATTGTCAAGTTGAGCCATTTATTGCTCTAAGTTCTTGAAGATAGCTCTTGTTTCTTGTTGGAATATGTGTGTTGATTGCTACACCTTTGACAATGTCTTCCAAAGACATCCCCAAGCTCCTTGCTTGTCGTTGTTGTCGAGGCTGAAAGTGGTTGATTATTTTGCATCTGAAATAGAGGTCTTTGGTAGAGTTATGGAGGTCTTTGTGGATAACCAACATTAGCTGCTTGTCCTCAATTTTGATTATTTCTAGTTTATTCATAAGGTCTTGAATTCTGTCTCGGATAACCTCTTATTGCTTGTGCCTCTTTCACATCTTCTTGAAGTGTGGGACACATATTAGGGGAGTGTCCAAATCGTAGGCAAATTCTACATGCTTGAGGTTTTGGCTCAACATCCATTCCTTTTGTAAGTTTCATTACAACTTTCAGCAAGTTGACTTTCAATGTGAGGGGTGCTCACTTCTTTGACCATCCGTGGTAAATATTATACATCCATCTAGAGGTTATTAATGCTCTTTGAGTCGGTGTTTTGTCAAGTAAAGCTATCCTACTATAAGCATTTATCAAATGTCTTTCTAGTGGTGTTAACCCTTCACAGAAGTACTTAATTTATTGATGTGATGAGATGCCATATTGTGGGCATCGAGCGCATAACTTCTTGAATCTTTCTTAGTAGGTATGCAAAGTTTCTCTCTTCGCTTGCTTAATCTCGATGATCTCTTTGCATATAATGGAGGCTTTGACTTGTCTAAGAATAGTTTTGCAAGATCTTTCCATGCGTTTATTGACCCCGTGGTAGGTAATATAATCATTCTTTATTCGAGTCTTACATAGCGAAGGGGAATGCCCGAAGCTTGATTTAATCTTCAATAACATTGTGTGGCTTCATTCCGGAACACACAACATGGAATTCCTTGAGAAACATCCTTTCCTTTTATAAGTTTCATTACAACTTTAGTTAATTTAGCAAGTTGACTTTCAATGTGAGGGGTGCTCACTTCTTTGACCGCCCATGTTAAATCATCATACCATCCATCTTCTAGTGAGAAATGTTTGCTATCTTCAACTACAGAGGTTATTAAGGCTCTTATTTGAGTCAATGTTTGTCAAGTAAAGCTCCCCCACTATAAGCATTTATCAAACGTCACTCTAGTGGTGCTAACCCTTCACATTAGTACTTAAGTAGTTGATGTTCCTTGATGCCATGTTATAGGCATCGAGCACATAACTTCTTGAATCTTTCTAAGTAGGTATGCAAAGGTTCACTCTTTTCTTGCTTTATCCCGATGATCTCTTTGCATAGAATGGAGGCTTTGACTTCCGGAAAGTACTTGTCTAAAAATAGTTTTGCAAGATTATTCCATGTGTTTATCGACCCTGGTGGTAAGTAATATAACCATTCTTTAGTCGAGTCTTCTATAGCGAAAGGGAATGCCCTAAGCTTGATTTGATCTTTAGTAATGTTGTATGGCTTCATTCAAGAGCACACAACATGGAATTCCTTGAGAAACATCCTTTTCTTTTGTAAGTTACATTATAGCTTTAGTCAATTTAGCAAGTTGATTTTCAATGTGAGGGGTGCTCACTTTTTTGACTACATGTGGTAAATCATCATACCATCCATCTTCTTGTGAGGAATGTTTGGTATTTTCAGCTATAGATGTTATCAAGGTTCTATTTTGAGTTGGTGTTTTGTCAAGTAAAGCCCCCCACTATAAGCATTTATCAAATGTCTCTCTAGTGGTGCAAACCCTTCATATAAGTAATTAAGTAGTTGATGTTTTGAGATGCCATGTTGTGAACATCGAGCAAATAACTTCTTGAATCTTTCTTATTAGGTATGCAAAGTTTCTCTCTTTGTTTGTTTAATCACGATGATCTCTTTGCGTAGAATGGAGGCTTTGACTTCCGGAAGTATTTGTCTAAGAAGAAGTTTGCAAGATTACTCTATGTGTTTTTGACCCCGGTGGTAGGTAATATAACCATTTTTTAGACGAGTCTTGCATAGCGAAGGGGAATGCCTAAGCTTGATTTGATCTTAAATAACGTTGGGTGGCTTCATTTTGGAACACACAACATGGAATTAATTGAGAAACTTATAAGGGTATTTTTTCTCAAGGCCATGAAAGAGTGATAACAAGTGGATGAGACCGAATTTCAGCTCGAAGTTCACCATAGCAGGATAATTTATTAAAAGGGGTTATTGGGTAACATCATGGGTTGCCCACTGCCTAAGGGTTTGTTCGGCTTCAGCTGCCATGGTTGGTTTACGTAAGGGTGGTTCTTGATGGATAGGTAATTGTGGTGGAGTGATGGTTGTTTGTGAGGGTTGTGGTGATTCGGTTTCAGATTCAGATTCACCTGACAAGGGTATGTCTCGCCAAATGTTGGTGTCCGGAAGTGAAGTAATAGATGTTGAGGAACTTGCTAACTTCTTTCTGTTGATACATATGTACCTAGTTTATAAGCTTAATGTTAAATGTCTATCATGTCTTACATATATGTAATGAATGAGTTGAATGAAATGAAATATGTGTTTGATGCTTATATTGTTTAATGTTTCATTGTTTATTGTGTCATAACGCATATTGAACTAGCTATATATGTTTGTGGTTGTTTACATAGTTCTTAGTCAAGAATGGTTGAGAAATGTGTTTAAACTTAATCGTATGAAGTATTCATGCGAATGGACCATACGCATGAACACTTCATGCTAATGGACCAGTCGCACGACTGAACCAGGAGACTGGATCAGTCGCACGATTGAGACATAAGATTGGCTCAGTCGCACGACTGAACTTTCAGTCGTGCGTATGGAACAATCGTATGATTCAGTCGCACGACTGAACCATACCAATGGTTCAGTCGCACGATTGACAAACCCTAACCTATAAATACCACTTAATTCGTGAAAAAAAGCACTTGAAGAATTTCGACTCACAGACGTACCCTAGCCGTCCAGAGACTCCAGAAAACCTGTTCCAACTTCTTAGATCGCAGTTGATCGTGTTCTAATCGTTCATAACGTTTCTTTAATCTCTAGATTGATCAAAACTGCTTTCTCACTGATTGGATCGCCAATCAAATAGGATTCCACAGTATTTGATTAGGTATACACGCATTATCAGTTAGTACTCCGTCCGTACACGGTCCTAACAAGTGGTATCAGAGCTTTGGCTCTTGATTTTGCGTGTTGATTCGATTAGTTTTGGTGCAAAAATCAAGTTTTTCATTCAAAAGAGTCAATTTTGAGTAAAAACAGTGTTTTCAGTGTCTCCAGATCTAAAAGTTTATGTTTTTCGGCATACGACAGATTAGGGTTCGTGAAAAATCGTATTTTTGTGTCAAAGTACCAAAAACCTTCAAATTTTCAAATCTAGCAGCCTCAGTCGCACAATTGACTCAATCGCACGACTGAACTCAATCGTACCTCCCATTCGCATTGTCCATCCGCACTTGTTCAATCGCACGATTGACTCATCCGCATTGGTTCAATCGCACGATTGATTCATCCGCATTAGTCCATCCGCACAATTGACCCAATCGCATCTCTCCATTCGCACCAGTGAAACAATTTTGTTCTAACTCTCAAAGTTTATAGAAATGGAAGATCAGCACTCTGCGTTTACTGCCAGTAAAGACTCTCGGATCCAGAACCTTCTGCTTCTGGAGAATGAAGTTGGAAATCACAATGAGCCACCTAAACTTATAACGTTAGATGAGTACTCTCAATGGAAGCAAAGGTTTGGGATTTATCTAAATGGAGTTGATCCTAATATGTAAGAAGCAATCGAGACAGGTATAGCATGCTGGTTGGTGCTGATGGTGTTAAACTTACCTTGGGTGGCATGACTGATAGCCAGAAGGTGAAGTACAATGCTAAGAAGAAAGTGTATGCTCTGTTGACTCAGTCGATACCTAAGGATATATTCCACCAGTTTTCTGAGAACACACAGGCAAAGAAGCTATGGGAAGCCTTGGAGAAACAATACGACGGGAATGCATCGTTGAAAGCTCTAAAGGCAAAGGCTTTGAAGAAGGAGTTTGATAACTTCTCGTCAATGGGTAAAGAGAGCTTGGATGATGTCATAGACAGATTCTACCATTTAATGAGTGAGCTGCACACTCATGGAGTCACAACATCAATGGAAGATAAGGTCTCAAGCTTTGCCGATGGTCTGCTAGAGAAGTGGGACTCGTTTGTGTCAAATTTGAGACAGAACAAGTTACTGGAAAAATTAGACATAAACGACTTCATCCTGAAATTGAGAGAGGAGGAACTGAGGATGAAATACAGGTCACAGAAAGGATCCTATGACCAGAATCCTTCACTTTATAGATCCTCTTCCACTTCAACAAGTTCAGGAGCACCTCTTCAAACGGCATTTGTGTCTAGTTCAACTGTTCCTTCTCAACCCACTACTTCGGGATCTGAAACGTCAGGGTCGTCTTGCACCCAATATATAGTGCCTGAAGCAAATGCTACTAAGTTAAAGACCGAGAATCTCGGGAATATCACTGTGGAGGTTGCAAAGGAGCATATGGACCTTTTAGCTGCGGTCGTTCATTCTTATGATGGTCTAGTTGCAGGAAAGATCGGGAATTGCCATCTGGCTGATGAGGATTACGAGCAGGTGGACGAGAATGAATTAGAGAGAATGGACATTATGTGGGCTCTTGCAAGTGCTGTTCGAAGGGCTAAGAAGTTTGTGAAGAAGACAGGACAGAACTTGATAGCCACAAAGGATACAACCTTTGGTTTTGACAAAACCAAAGTTACTTGCTTTAACTGTGGAGAAAAGGGGCACTTCAAACGTGAATGTGTAAAGCCCAAGAAGACAGGTAATGGGAATCCATTTTCTTTTGACTGTTCTAGACTACTGATTGTTGTGATCTAACGATTTCTAGTGTTTATCCAGGTAGTGCGCGACGCTATTCACTCCAAAGTTCAATCAATTCGTGCCCTAATGATCGAATTTAAGCCCTAAACTTAACCGAGACTCAGTTTGCCTAAGAAACCTATAAAACTAAGTATATTGTTCAAATAAAGGCTATTAGGTGTTATGTCAGTCATTTGCGAAACTAATGAGCCAAACCACGACGTCTAACATCAAGTTTTGCTCAAAATTTGAATTTGAATGGAAAAACAGTCTGTAATGCGAATGGACACCCTGATGAACTTCAATCGCACGACTGAGATGGGCGAATGGCTCAATCGCACGACTGAACCATGCGTATGAGTTCATTCGCACGACTGGTGTAAACGCATGGGATAGCATACGACTAAGCCCAGTCGCATGCTCAGTCGTACGTATGAGCTCATTCGCACGACTAGATCTCAGTCGCACAGTTCATTCGCACGATAGAACAGAAGATTTCAAGTCCAATAAATCAAATTGTTACTCATTGACACACACTAACGTTTATTTGCATTGTGTAACAGATGGCGAGTCGTTGGACTATGAGCACAAAGCATAACATTTGTGCTCATCTGGATCTGACCTCCCGGAACGCGGCTGATTTCTCGGGTATTATTACATTCTTACGGAGATCGAGGATCTTCCGTGCTATATCGACTCCGTGCACTCCGTACCGTTCAGTTCAGCAGGCTTTCTGGGAAAGCGCTATTGTCGACAGGTCCTCAGAGCCCCACTGCATCAGGAGCTCCATTTTTTGTCAGGCTATAGAGATCACTGAAGAGGATCTCAGGAGAGTCTTGGAATTTGGGGATGATGCTGACTGCCCTACACGACTACACCCACTGACTGTACGAGGCTGTTTTCTGCGGGCCAAGTACTCGGGGGATATCAACGCAGGTGTGCTCAACAAGAGAAACCTGTGCCCCCAATTTAAGTACTTAGCCCATGTGCTGCTTAAGTGCATTGCCTCAAGGAAGGGAGGATTCGATGAGCTATCTGATCAGATTCAGAACGCCTATGTGGCGTTGGTGCTGAACCATCCGTTCAGCTTCTCGAGGATGATCTTCACCTACCTGGTGGAGAACATCGAGGCGAAGGGCAATGAGGGCTTTTGCATGTACCCTCGCTTTATACAGATGATTATTGACCAGAAGCTCCCTTTGCTGCCAAAGGAGAAGGAGGATGTCGTGGTACTTGAGGTGATGGATGATACCACCTTAGGCAGGATGAAGGTGTACAGGGGGAAGCAGGTGAAACCCCCTGTCAGGCAACTGTTTGGGCATCTGGCCCGTGAGGATTATGTGGCGCCAGCTCGGAGGAAGTGGCGCCACGATGACAGTGACTCAGACACTGAGCAGATTGTGCTCCCCGCTGATGATTCTGATGATGATGATAGCAGTGATGGTGGAGATGCTGGCCCCACCCAATCCAGGGCCACTACTACTGATGTGACATCTCCATCATCCACCCGAGGAGGAGCAGAGACTGCGGGATTCCATCAGGACTTCCGACCTGATGAGGAGGAGGAGTCGGATGAGGAGCCGTTGACTCGAACGGTGGGCAGCAAGGTGGTTGCCACCGAGAGAGGGATTCGGGCGGTTGGTGAACGCCCGGGCGAGTCTGGGGAGACTACGACTGATCCTACCTACACCCCAGGCCAGCCCAGCATCCCAAGGGGAGCATCCTCCTCGAAGGGTTCGAGGAAAAAGAGGATGGCTCAGCCCCACGGGATGAAGCCCAAGAGACGGAGGTAAACGTTGATCACTACCTTTTCCCCACTGCCACCACAGCTACCACCACCACTACCTCACTCACTACCGCTACTACCACTCCACCCACCATTACTACCACACTCCACCTTTCACTACTACCACTCCACCCACCATTACTATCACACTTCCACCTTCCACTACTACAGCCACCCCTCCACCATATACACCTATGCCACCACCCATCTACACTACAGCCACCACCACTACCACCACCCATAGAGCAGGGACCTCATCTCCGGTCCCACTGACTTTTGGATCCTCTCTCCCCACAGTTGGGTTAGGGAGCAGCTGGCCAATCTTAACCGGATTGTGCTTAAGCTGTTGGCTACTGATGAGCAGCGAGCTACTCAGCTCAATCAGCTGATGGAGCTCACTGTCTCCCAGGCTCGGGAGATAGCTGAGCTTCGTGAGCAGCAGAACTCGTCCGTACAGAGGATACAGGATCTTGAGGTGAAGAACAAGAAGTTGATGATGAGGCTCAAAGGCTCTAAAGATGAGCCTCTCAAGATCAGAGAGGGAGGTGATGATGGTGGTGATGACGACGATGATGAGGATGAGGATGATGAGGATATGATGAGGATGAGACAGAAGAAGGAGGTGATGATGGTGCGGAGAGGAGAGGAAGAGGGAGGAGATGATGAGGAAGGAGATGATACGGGTACATCGGCTGCCACACAAGCCAGAGAAGGGCGCACCAAGAAGGCGCAGGATAAGGGAGCCTCGTCCTCAGCCCCGGCTGCAGAAGAGCCCATGATCAGGATAAAAGTAATGTTTAGATGTTTATGTATTTTTAAATCTTGTGTATTGAATCATGTATTAAACTTATGTACTTAATGTTTTATAAATATTTGATATTTAACTGTCCTGATTATTGACAAATGATTGTTTTGTTAAATGTTTAAATCAAGCAGATCAACCATCTCAGCAAGATGAGTATGATGTTGCTCCCCTACAGCAAATCAAGTCTCAATTTACTATGATACTTGATTTGCAAGGGATTGTCAGGAGGTCTGTGAGTTATACTCCCGAAGAAGGAGAAATAATTCATGATCTTACTGATGAGCAACTTGCGAAGATGTTCCGGCTAAATCTGGATTGAAATTGTTAAGGATGCCCCTACCGTTGACGTGGCTAGTGACGACGAGCTTAATGATGTGGACAAAATAGAGATTGAAGACGTCACAGCCCAGCATTATCCAGAATATACTGATCGAGAGGGAAATGTGGTTCCTAACTTTGGGGATACTCTCGACAGTGGTACATATGACAGTCTGGATACGATGGAGAAGGAGGCAGAGAAGTCAAAAAGCCAAGCCCAAGCCTCGGACGCCAATGTGAAAATAAAAAAGGCTGAATGGCGGCTTGTTTTGCAGAGATCCGAGCCCAACGCACTGCTCCAAAGTCGAGTGCCTACACCAAGCTCTACAAAGTGAAGAATCATCTAAATGTGTCAAGAAAGATTATAGCGTGGGCATATTTAAGGATCTAAATGTCTATGCTGTCAAGAGGGAGAAGGGAATAGAGTACTTCAGATTCCCACATGATCTGAAGACTCTCCCTGGTTTTGAGCTCAACCAGCTGGCCAAACTGAAGTTGCTATATGCTAACCCAAAGAAAATGTCAGGCTAGTTTGAGGCTGCACTGAGGAAAGAGTACCACACCAGGTGGGTTAACTTTAGACCTCAACAACCGAAGAGGTACATCAGACGGTCTGAAGTTGATCCCATTACTGGAAAGCCAAAGGTCGTGCTGAAGTGGAGTCCTCCGAGCACTATGTCTAAGATTCCCTTACGGAAAATGCCACAGGACTTCACTCCACACTTTAAGTGTGTGGTACTACGATTTGAGACAGGTGAAGCGGTCATAGTCTTACAAAAGGAGAGCAAATTGATACTATCCGGGTATTTGACCCCATATGGCTGACCAACTGTCTGCAGACGTGGTATACATATACAAGTGGCCACTATTCATCACTCGCAGGATATTGTACAAGCCCTCCAGTTCCAGAACGTGATAAGACTCTGTTTTGCATTCGAGATACATGCCGGAGTTACAAGAGAGGAAAAGTACAAGAAGTTTGAGGAGCTAATGAAGAATGTTAGACAATGATGTAAACTAGGTCCAAGGGAGAGTTTGTTGATACATACTAATGGTTCAGTCGCACGATTGACAAACCCTAATCTATAAATACCACTTAATTTGTGAAAAAAGAACACTTGAAGAATTTCGACTCACAGACGTACCCTAGCCGTCCAGAGACTCCAGAACCTGTTCCAACTTCATAGATATGTAGTTGATAGTGTTTAAATCGTTCATAACGTCTCTTTATCTCTAGATTGATCGAAACTGCTTTCTCATGATGGATCTAATCCAAATAGGATTCCGCACTATTTGATTAGGTATACACGCATTATCAGTTAGTACTCCGTCCGTACACGGTCCTAACACTTTCGAAGCTTCGCTTGTTTTCTTAACTTTTTTGCGGTTTTTTCTATCTTCGAGTCAATCTTGACCGGTGTACTTGTACGAAAAGATCTTGGCATAAAACGATTAGAATCTTCGTATCTGCGGCAATGATGCCAATTTGATGGGTGTCGAATCCAACAAATAAAATATGTAAATGTGAACCTACCATGCACACACTAAAAATAGTATGAGCAAAGTAGGGTAGGGTTCGTGTTCTTAGGGATACGAGTTAATTATTTAAACACCAAAATATTTTAGCACAGTTACTTTGATTGGTTATGGATTACTTAAGATGTGTTTTTAATTAAAAACTAAATCTAGCAACAAATTGTAAAAAGTAAAAATTTTCCAACAAGCTGACATGGCCGTGTCAAAATTATAAAGGAAAATTTCACGTGGTCGTGTTAAGGTTCCGCCAGAAGAACAAGTTTGACATGTTTTTGTTGTTTTTGATTGTGAAATAGAATTACCAAAATCGTAACTTAATTGTGAAGTAAATTCAAATATGAAAACTAATATCAAAACTAAGCTTATTTCTTGAATGACTTCAGAAGATATTCCAAAGAGTTTAGAAAATTTGCTTCGGAAGAAATTTATTCTCAGAGAATTTTATTCTAAGAAGAATAAAACTTCCGAGACCAAATTGCTTTCGGAAGAAAATTGTTCTTCAAAAACATATAAGTAATCAAGAAAAATTTAAGCTTCGGAAGATATTTCACAAATTTCTTCCGAAGGTAAATTTACTGAAGTTGTTATTTGTTTTCGAAGACATAAGTTTCTTCCGAAGGTAAATATATACCTTAGAAGGATAAAATGATCAAAATTTTTAAAAATATAAGGAATGTCTTTTAAAAAGATTTTTCTTCTAGAGTAAACAAGGGCTTATGAAGGTGATAAAATAGACAACTTTGGACACACAGGTTTTAGAAATAATATGATTGAGTTTTAAGAAAAGCTACTCAAAGTTAATCATCCCAATAGCTGATACAAGATACTTAAATCTCTATTCATCAAAAGCTTTGGTGAACAGATCAGCATATTGTTCATTTGTGTTAACTTTAAATAGTTTGATTAATCCCTTTTCAAAGTTATCTCTAATCAAATGATACCTGATATTGATGTGTTTTGTCCTTGAGCGCTGCATAGGATTCTCTGTAATAGAGATAGCACTGTTGTTGTCTATGTGGATGGGAGTCTCCTTGAAGTTAAATCCATAGTCTAGTATCTGATTCTGAATCCAAAGCACTTGAGCACAACATCAATGTATTCAGCTTTAGCAGTTGATGCAGACACATAGGATTGTTTCTTGCATTACCAAAAGACTATTCTTCCACCAAGGAATTGACACCCCCTGATGTAGACTTTGTAGTCATGTTGCAGCCACCATAGTCACTATCTGTATATACATACAGATTGAAGTCAGAATTATTTGGATACCAAAGGCCAAGTGTTGGAGCACCTTTGAGATATCTTAGAATCATTTTAAGAATAACTAGGTTTGAAATCTTAGGGTTGGCTTGATATCTTGCACAATACATGTGGCAAACATAATATCAGGCCTGCTAGTAGTGAGGTACATAAGAGACCCAATCATAGCCCTGTAAAGATGTTCATCCACACACTCCCCCTCAAGATCAGGTTGAAGGGAGTGATTTCTGGCTATAGGTGTCTTAGCAACCTTACAATCAGTCATGTTGAATCTTGTAAGTATGTCTTGTACATACTTTGACTGACTTATGAATATGCCACTGTCAACTTGCTTCACTTGAAGTCCTAGAAGAAATTAAGTTCCCCCATGGCACTCATTTCACATCTATTCTTCATCAACTTCTTAAAGTCTTTTGCAGAGCTTCAGATTAGTTGACCCGAAGATAATGTCATCTACATATACTTGAACTAGCATTAAGTCATTCCTTGTTCCTTTGATGAAGAGAGTTCCATCTGTAGTACCTCTTTTGTAGACATGCTGACAAAGCGACTGAGATAGAGTCTCATACCACTTTCTTGGAGCTTGATGAAGCCCATATAGAGCTTTGTCAAGCCTGTAGACATAATCAGGATGATCAGGTTCTGCAAAGCCAAGTGGTTGTTTGACATACACCTCTTCATCAATCACCCCATAAAGAAAAGCAATAAGCTGGTAGACCTTGAAATCCTTGGATGCAACAAAAGCTAAGAATATTCTGACAGCTTCAAGTCTTGCCACAGGAGCAAAGACATCTGTGTAGTCAATTCTTCTTCTTGTATGTATCCTTGGACAACTAGTCTTTGCCTTTATTCTGAACACCTATTTAGTTCCTATGGTAGTCTTCCCTTGAGGAAGAGGACACATGTTCCAAATCTTTTGCCTTTTGAATTAAAGTAACTCCTATTGCATAGCTTCAACCCAACTTCCATCCTTTAAAGTCGCATCAACTTTTTTTGGCTCTATCTGGGATAGGAAACAAGAGTGAAGACAAAAATTTGCATCATGGGTTTGTCCTCTTGTTCTCACCCTTGTGTCAATATCTCCAATGATGTTTGTGGTGGGGTGAGACTTGTAGATCCTTAGTTGAGGAATCACAGCAAGTTGCTTAGAGAGATTTAAATTAGAGAAATTTAGATCTGGCAATTGTCATTCACCCACATATCAGCATACTTATCAAGAGAAACTTGATCCAATGAGTGGGTTACATAATTTATGTTGTCTTAAATGGAGTGGTTGTCAGCATCAAGAAATTCTTGATCATTTTCACCACCACCATGATCTCCTACATTTGAAGCTCCTTCATTTGAGTTTTGTGCCTCTGAGCTGGAATTTGAAGGAACTTTAGATGTGGTCAGCTGGATTTGTCATTGTTGTACTGATAGGAACTCCATTTGCAGGGTTAGTTACAATTGGAGCTGAAGTAGTTTACTTGATGGTCTTCTTAGCTCAAACCTTGGGTCAGGATCACGTGCTGATAGTATATCTGTAGATCCTGAAACATGCTCACAAGATTTGTTAAAACAGTTGGAAACTAAAGCAAGATCAAATAGCTAATCAGAACCAGAACCTTTCACACTAGGGGTGTGCTCATTGAAAGTCACATTGGCCGACTCCTCAACTACTCTAGTTCTAAGATTGTATACTCTATAAGCATTCGCTTGGGAAGAGTATCCAATAAAGTGTCCATCATCTAATTTTTCATCAAACTTGGCAATTTGATCTTTGGTATTCAAGATGGTGCAAGGACATCCAAATTGCCTGAGAAAACCAATGAAAGGTTTCCTCTTGTGCCAAAGTTCATAAGGAGTCTTACCATGTGTCTTAACTATTAAAACTCTATTTTGCACATAGCAAGTAGTGTTCACTGTTCTGCCCAGAAGGTGATGGGCAGTTTTAGAGTCAGACAACATAGTTTCTTGTAACTTCAAAAGTGTCTTGTTTCTCCTCTCAGTAACACCGTTTTACTGAGGAGTCCTGGGAGCACTATACTGTCTTGTAATATCCTTTTTATCATAAAATGTATCAAGGATTTGGTTCTTGAATTAAGTTCCTTCATCACATCTTATGGTTTTCATCTTGTGATCACAGTGATTCTGAATCTTTAAAAATGAATTCTTCAGAATCTTAGGGGTCTCATCCTTAGTTCTAAGGAAAAACACCCAAGTGAATCTTATAAAGTCATCTGTGATCACCAAGCAGTAAGAGGTCCTTCCTAGACTCATTACACTGGTGGGGAGAGATCCATATGTAGTAAGTGTACGGAGTATTGATGGAGTTTCTTTCCTTTGGCTTGTGAGATACCTTGTGTTGCTTCCCTTTAAGGCATCCAACACAATGGTCATCACTTGTAAACTCTTTCTTTGGCATTCTAGTTACCAAATCATTCTTAATTAATTTATTCATGTTTTTAAAGTTTACATGGCATATTCTTTTTATGCCAGAGGAAAGACTCGTCACTATTGGCTTTAGATAGAAAGCATGAAACTTCTCCCGAGGGAGATGTTTCTTGCAAGTCCATCTTGTACATGTTCTCTTTCCTGGGGGCTCTGAGCAGGATATGCTCATGAGAATGACCACCCCGGGCCTGAGAACAATGCACTTATGCTCAGCAAAGAGCATGTTATGACTCTGATCACAAAATTGAGATACACTCAAAAGATTGTATCCAAGCTCCTTGACAAAGTTTACCTTCTCAATGCTGAGCTTACCATTTGTCACCCTGCCCCTTCAAGTTATGTAACCTCCAGTATCTCCTCTAAAAGCAACTGGCCGTCCATCAATCTTCTCAAAATTTTGGAGTAGTGACCCATTGCCTGTCATGTGCCTCGAATAGCCACTATCAATGATCCATACATTCCTGTTTGTCTTGAGGTTGCCTACACAAAAGAGATGGTTAGTTACATTGGAAACCTAAGCCTTATTGGTCTTGGGATCATCAAAGAGTTGAGGACAATGCAATAGTAATTGATCCTATTGTCATGTTTTGAGGATCATTTGCTGATGTTGATGGAGAATTTTTTTAGACACACTTGGTTTTCTTGGTCTTCCACCCCATCTTGGAAGCTTAGACTTGAACTTCAACACGTCGGAAGTTTTTACAACTTCGGATGTTTTGATGACTGGATCTTTGGAAGATCTTTCTAACACTGCAACAGGCTTTAGTACTCGAAAGTATTCCTTTCTTTCGAGACCAAATTTTCTTCCGAAGAAAATTTTCCACTTGTCTTCTTCTTCATTTTGGAGCTTCCGAAAAGAAAATTTTCCTTCCGAAGCTTGCTTCTTCTTCAAACTCTCAGAAGTTTCTTTGTTGGTCATGTGGAAAATACTTTTTGGATTGTAGAGGCAAACATTAGCAAGATGAGAAGTACTCCCACACATGACACAGTCCATTTTCTCCTTCCTAAGAGTCTTTTTTGTGAACAAGGCTAAACTTGATCATTTTCCTTCTCCATCTTCATCTTTGCAGATGTTGTGACAATTCTTTTGGGTGAGAACTATCTTTGAAGCTGGATGGTTCAAGTTGTGTAGCAATGGTACACAACTAATCAGCCTTCTTCTTGATACTGGAATGATTTAGACATGAACTAGAGGTTGGTACTAAAGTTCAAGTTTGTGTCTTCAGCCTTAACCACTTCAAAACCTGCAGAGATAAAAACTTGTTTCTGCACAGAGTTAAAAGTGTCCTTGATCTTTTGAGCCTTCTTGAACTTCCTCTTGGCCTTCCTAATCAATTTCTTCCTTCTTGACTTGGTCATCCCAACTCTTTTACTCTCCTTAGAGGAATAGTGACCCTTCTTAGAATGCTCTACTTCACTCTTCTCAGAGGCATCCTTCACTATTTCCTCTTCATCCTCTTCACTCATGGGGTCTATGAAGGGAAGCTCATCTTCACAAGTTCCACACCTAAAGGATCTTACAAACAATATTTTGTGTGGAGGAGCTATTTCACTAGATCCCAGTCCCTGATTATTTTGATAACAAACTTTTGCATGCAAGGATGAGGATATAATGTTCTTGAAGGTCTCTTCTTCAAGAACACATTTTTTTGCCCTGGATTTGCTGATCACAAGCTCAGCCTGGCATTCAGTCAACTCAGTTATGAGATCTTTGATCTGAGTCCTGTAGTTGGTGTGTTCATATTTAAGAGTTGAAATGGTTTTCTCTAGGTCCTCTATTTTTAGTTTGTAATTATTTTCAGCTCTTTTGAAATCAGATTTTAAAATATTTAAAGACTCAAGATCAGATCTCATCTCTAAGTTGTAGGACCTGTATATGTTAACTTTAGCAATGCAATCAGGTGTACAGAGATGTTCCAATACCTTGGCTTCATCATGGTCTGCCATAAGTGCTTGGTTCATCTTCCACCTAAAAGCTCCAGTCAAAGCCTCCTTATTCAATGCAACTGCAGCTTGCTGCTTTGGCTTCTCATTCTGGGTGGTTCTCCCAGTGTAGTTTGGCCTGGCTTATGTTTGGCCACCATTTGTCCTTGGTGCCTTACACTCCCTTGCAAAGTGACCCATCTGGTTACAGTTGTAACACTTTACTTTTCTTTTGTCCAGCCCAAACTTTCCACTAACTGCATTACTTGGAAACTTCCTCCCTGCCCTCCTGTAGAATTTCTTGGCTCTATGAGTGAGGAGAGTCATTTGCTGAACTATCTCCATGTATTCCAGGTCGTCTGGATGGATACAGTCCAGCTCTTCAAGGGTGAAGAGAAAGTTTCCTGTGCTTTCATCAGAAGACACAAAGGCTTGTGAAGAGCTTGTCTCTTGGAATAGGCTTCCTTGAGTGTAGCTATATCTTGGTGTCTCCGGAAAGATGATGAAAGGATCCTTTTGTGAGTTGTCAGGGTAGGAGATAAGATGATGTTGTGGTTCTCTACTATCCCTTTCAACCATATGGAGGGCTGAACTCAGTTGATGCTGGAGCAGATGAACTTTGCATATTCATCTCCATCTGGTATCCACTAAGAATACCATACAACTCTGTCAGAGTAAGAGTCTTAAGGTTCTCGGTTCTCTTGATAACAATATAATAATGTGTCCATTGTCTAGGAAGAGAGGACATAAACTTCCTTACAATGTCCCTATTCTCAAGAGTCACTCCAACATCCATTAGAGTGTCTAAAATCTCAACATACCTGAAGTATTGTTGAGTCATGGTTTTACCTGTTTTGAAAGTGAAGTTTTCAAACTGCTAGTTCAGGAGATCCTTCTTGTTCTCCTTGGCTTCAGTTGACCCCTTATACATCAGCTTCAGTGCATCCCATAGCTGTTTTGCTGTTTTGCACTTCTTGAAGCCACTGTATATGGAGTTGGGGAGAGCAGTTTGAAGGGTTGTCATGGCTTTCTGATCAATCTCTATTCTCTTCCTGTCTTCTTCAGAATAGTCAGCCATATCTTTTGGAATCATACCATCGCCAGCAGCAGCTAAAGAGGTGCTTGGTATATGAGGCTCTGAGACAACAGATTCCCACATCCCGGAGTCTTGAGACTTGATGAACCCTTCCATTCGTTGGCACCAAGTGTCAAAATCTTTAGGAGTGATCAGTGGGGACTTTGTCATGGTTCTAGTTTCCATATCAGCTTTAGTGAGAGCTGCCATTTGAGATGTTAAGTATTTTGTGTGTGAGAGAGATCTTAAGATAGTGAGATCTTACAATCAAGTGCATGGATGCTCTGATACCAATTACAGGACCGTTTAAGGGATGGTCACTTACAACACAACACACAATGAGGAGAGTGTTTTAGAACACTTAACAGATCAAATAGGGAACTGGGAACAATATGGTTTGATACTTAGAACACAACCAAATATGAGACAGAACAAGAACAAACAACACAAGGATAATGGTTTTCAAGAATGTTGTATATTGCTTCTCAAGTTCTTTACAAGTGTTTCAAAGCATAAAAAAATACAAAGACCTGAGATACCTTATACTACATCCTACAGCCGACCATGCTTAGAAAGCCAGCTTAAAACATTTGATCTACACAATAACAAAATCAATTGTAGAGTCAAAAGGCAGATTGTCTTTTGACTAGTGACTATGACATGCCATAGCTCATATCCTAATATATTACAAAAAAGATAAAAGTACATAAAGTAGAAAGCAATAGACTCAAGACCTCAATGTATAGTTACCAAAAGCATGGACCTTTTCACCAACTTGTATAACTTGGTGAGTCTTCAGAGTTGTAGCGGAAAGTGATCCAGCTTTATGGAAAAGTACATCAGATAAAGCATGTGTAAAAGCCTTCAAAAGAAATCAGTCTTCACTTCTTGGCTTCGGAAGACTTTGTCTTTGAAGCTTCGGAAGACTTCACTTTTGGCTTCGAAGATGTTGGTCTTGGCTTCAGAAGATTTTACAATTGAAATAATTCTTATGCATAATGTAAAACTTCCGAAGCATTTCTACTCTGCACTTAAGTGCATACATGCAGGAGAGACTTAGAATGTTTTAGGTGCATAAGCCTTACATTAAACCTTATAGTTCATGTCAACCAACATACCCAACAATGATCAATTACAATCCCAAACATGATTCCCTAATCACTTAACATAATCCATCATCATGTATAGTCATCAAGAACCTAAATTCCCTAAATGATCAATCAAGCATCCATACAACTCAATTAACACATTCCACCTCATTATACATCATCATAAAGCATTCTAACATGATCATAACATCATAACCATACCTAAATCATCATATCTAATGTTCTACATAAATAAAGTTTTCCTTTTGAGAAAGTAACACCCAAACTCAATCTAACACCCAATTCATTCATGAATTATCAATTTTATACCTAATCAAGTTCATAACATTCATCTAAACATGACAAACATCATCCATTCATCATAATTATCAAATCTCAAACATAAAAGTTACTACTTATAGTAAGGTATGAACAACACATCAATTCCTTGAATTTCTTGCATGATCCATATAAACTATCATCAAAATAATACAACTAACATCATACAATCATCAAATCATGGATTCCAAGAGAAAAAAGTTTCCACTTTAGGCAATGTAAGAACTACATGATCAAATCATGGATTTCTTGCATAATCAACATAACCCAACATTCATACATCATAACTAACAACATATTATCATCTAACAATCATCAATTTCAACTTTTCATACATAATTTTCGAATTAGGGTTCATCAACATCAAAAACTATGAAAAACTTGATAAAACTTACCTTTAGGTGTATTTAAATGATGATTAGCACTTGTATTCAACTTGTACAACTTGAATCTCAATCAAAATTGAACTTTAGTGTGTGTGTGTTGATAAAATTCAAAGGAATGGAGAGGTTTGAGGGAGGTTGCGGCCGAATGAAGGTTGTGGGGGCTAGGGTTGGGATTTTCAACTTAACAAAATTAGATTTTCCATATAAACCCTCTTTAAAATTAACTTTTGTAAACATTAATCTCTTTAGCATTTTTTTACAATCTCAAGTACAAACTACAAGTATTATTAATCAATAATAATAATCATAAATATTTTTCAACTAATAACAAACTCGTGAATATATATAACACGTAGTCACGTTATC
>CM046045.1:38974909-38980428 GCA_025215565.1 Flaveria ramosissima | reverse complement strand
AAGGCCTATATACCTTCGGCTCAACTTACCGCGCTTTCGAAAGCGGATGATACCCTTCCAGGTGAGACCTTCAACATAACCCGGTCACCCACCTGGAACTCAATCGGCCTGCGTCGTTTATCAGCGTACGACTTTTGTCTGTCTTTGGCTGCCTTCATGAATCTTTAATCTTCTCAAGCTTCTCAGTCGTAGCCTCGATTACCTCGACGCTCCCCAATTCCTTCTGATCAATATCACCCCAACAACGGTGTTCTACATCTCCTACCGTATAGCATCTCATATGTGGCATACCAATGTTGGCATGGTAGCTGTTGTTGTATGAGAATTCAGCTAACGGTAGGTGGTCATCCTAACTTCCCCCGAAATCAATCAGACATGCCCGAAGCATTGTCTTCCAGCGTCTGAAGGTCCTTTCTGATGACCATCAGTCTGGGGATGATAAGTCGTGCTAATATGTAATCTCGTCCCCATAGCATCGTGGAATTTCTTCCAAAATTTAGATGTGAACCGGGTGTCCACGATCAGACACAATAGACACCGGCACACAATGACGAGTTACAATTTTCGGATGAACAGATCAGCCAACCTCTCAGATGAATATGTCTCGCAGATAGGTAGAAAGTGAGCACTCTTCGTCAAACGGTCAACTATCATCCATATGGCATCATACCCTTTCGGGGTACGCGGCAGCTTTGTAATGAAATCCATGGTGATGTTCTCCCACTTCCATTCCGGTATATCCAAAGGTTGGATCTTCCCATACGGCTTCTGATGCTCGGCCTTCACCTGTAGACAAGTGAGGCATTTACTCACATACTCCACCACATCACGCTTCATACCCGGCCACCAATAATCTTTCTTCATGTCTTGGTACATTTTCGTGGCACCTGGGTGAATGGAGTATCGAGTCTTGTGAGCTTCATCCATATCTTCACCCGTAGATCCCAAAACAAGGAATCCAACACGACCGAATCAGGTTCTAACAACAAGTGTGTTTTCACCCAATTCCCCAACCAGACCTCTCATTCTTTTAGAGTTAAGATGATCATCTTTCAGCGCCTCATCTCGAAACTCTTTGACTTGCTTCATTACATCAGAGGTCATGATCAGTTGATATGCTTTCACCGAATCGGCTCGGGCCTCTCTTTCCGGCTAAGGGCATCAGCCACCACATTGGCCTTGCCCGGATGGTAGTGGATCTCACAATCATAATCCTTTATGAGCTCTAACCATCTTCTCTGCCTCATGTTCAGGTCCTTCTGCTCAAAGAAGTACTTCAAGCTCTTGTGGTCAGTGAATATGGTGCACTTCGTCCCGTAAAGATAGTGCCTCCAAATCTTTAACGCAAAGACCACGTCTGCCAGCTCCAAGTTATGAGTAGGTTAATTGACCTCATGAACCTTCAACTGTCGGGATGCATATGCTATAATCTTCCCTCTCTGCATAACACACACCCCTACCTGAGTAGGAAGCATCAGAATAGACCACCAGGTCTTCACTTCCATCGGGTAATGACAGAACAGGAGCTTGAGTCAATCTCGTCTTCAATTCCTCGAATGCCTTCTCCTGAGCTTGACCCCATATAAACTTTACATCTTTTCGGGTCAACTTAGTCAGTGGAGAAGCAATCTTAGAGAAGTCTTGGATAAATCTTCTATAGTAGCCCGCCAAACCCAAGAAACTACGAATCTCGGATGGCGTCTTTGGTGACTTCCATTGCATAACCGCTTCCACCTTTGTCGGGTCCACCATAATCCCGTCAGGATTCACCATGTGACCCAAGAACTGAACTTTGCGCAACCAGAACGCGCACTTGGAGAATTTAGCATACAACTTCTCCCTCCTCAGCGTCTCCAGAACCTCCCGTCAGGATTCACCATGCTCAATCTCATTCTCGAAAAAATCAAGATATCATCAATAAACACAATCACTGATTTATCAGCATCGGCCGACACACACGGTTCATCAAATCCATAAAAGCAGCTGGCGCATTGGTCAAACCAAAGGACATGACAAGAACGTCGTAGTGACCATATCGCGTACGGAAAGCTTGTTTTAGGAAATCATGCTCTTTCACCTTCAGCTGATGGTAACTAGATCAAAAGATCTATCCTTGAAAACTAACTGGCACCTTGGCGTGATCGAACAGATCATCTTTTTGGCGTAAGGGGTTATCGGTTTTTCACCATCAACTTGTTCAGCTCTCGGTAGTCAATGCACATCCTCATACTACCGTCCTTCTTCTTTACAAACAGGACCGGAGCACCCCAAGAAGAGATACTCGGTCTAATGAACCCCTTATCAAGTAGCTCTGCAACTTCTCCATCAACTTTTCATCTCTGTCGGAGCCAACCGATACGGGCCTTGGCAACAGGTTGGGCACCCGGTGTCAGATCAATCTGAAACTCGATCTCTCTGTCGGTGGCACTCCTGATAAGTCTTCTAGGAACACGTCGGAAAGTCACACACAACCGGTACATCAGCTAGTTGTGGTGTTGGTGTATCCACATCCTTTACATAGGCCAAGTAGGCACTACATCCACGCCTCATACACTTTCTCCCCACCGCCATCGAAATTACTTTCGGAATCATCGTGACCCGATCACCATAAACCGTTACCGAACTCCCGTCAGGCGCTGACAACTGAATCATCTTCTTGCGACACACAATGTTCGCCTCGTAGTCCGCTGCTAAAGAATCCATCCCAAGAACCAAATCGAAACCACCTAAGGTCATCACAAACGGTCTAACAGTAAACTTATGACCCTCTAGCTCACATCACAGTTCTCTATCATCTCAGAAATTCTGGTAGACTTACCTATGGTAGTTTTACATCAAAGGGCGCATCAACATGTCTACTACAAACAAGCAGCTTAGCATAGAAAGCAGCAGAAATAAAACTTTTACTGGCACCCGAATCAAATAACACAGAAGCTAAAGTTTGGTTCACCAGAAAATACCACACACGACATCAGGGTCCGTCCCTAGCTTCCTGCTGTGTCATGGTGAATGCCTGGCGCTCGCCCTCGGTCCTTCACCTCCCGTCTTCTTCGCCCCGGAGCTCTCAGCCCTCGGCCTCTTACAATCCTTGCTCATATGACCATCTTCACCAAAGTTATAGCACCGGACTATACGACAGTCCTTTGCCATGTGCCCCGCCTTCCCACATTTGAAGCACAAGTTCGACCCAAATCTGCATTCCCCACTATGCTCCCTCCCACACTTACCACACCTTTTCGATCCCGCACTCGATGTGACCACACGGCGGTCATCCACTCGTGCCTTCTTATTACCCGTCGAGGCATCACCCCGACCAAACTCTTCCCTGCCAGTTCGTTCACCACCGCCCTTCTTGCCACTTCAGTCGCCACCACCGTTCTCTCATCATACAGTCTCCCTGCCAAATCCACCGCCGACCTAAACGTGCTCGGTCGGGCAGCGATCATGTGCCTGCGAATATCCGCTGGCAAACCCTGAATGTATCTTTTAATCTTCCGTGACAAAGGTGTCACCTGATCCGGCACCAGACGTGCCATCTCATTGAACTTCGTGGTGTACTGCTGGTGTGCATGGTTCCCGCCTCCAACTGCAGGAACTCCCTCTCAACCTTATCCATCTCCGATGAGGACAAAACTCCTCAATCACCAACTTCTTCAGTTCGGGCCATCTCATTCTCCCGATTGCCCGGCTACCCTCGGCTTGGACAATGTTGTCCCACCAACACAGAGCCGAATCCACAAAAGAGTGGGTAGCGAACTTCACCTTCTGGTCTTCCGGCATTCGCTGATATCAAGAACAACCTCCATTCCCTCACCCACCGGTGGTGAGCAGCAGTAGCATTGCCATTTCCATCAAAAAAATAGGGGCTTGCATCTCATAAACGCCCCGTAGTTACAGCCTCGTACCACCTCTTGCACGGGCTCATCTTCTCTCTTCCTCATTATCAGAGAAAATCGTTTTCAGGGTCCGGTTGCTCCCACTCTCCCGAGGCCGTGTTTCTCTCCTTCATTCTCCTTCTTTCACAGCCTTGATGACTTCGGTCACCACAGACGAGTAAGATTGTCTGCATGACCTGATGTACTTCCTCAACAACAGCCTCCTTTACCGAGGCCCTCAAGTTTGCACTCTCATCCCCAGCCTCCGGATGAGGGGTCTCAGGTTCTTAGGAACCACCTTCTCAACTCTAGGCCTTCCTCTTTTAGGTCGCAGATCAGCATCAGGCCCACCACGGCCTCCACCCCTAGAATCTTTAGAGGATCTACCACCAGCCATTCTCTATATCACACTGAAAGATTCAAACACCAACACGGTCACTCAAGGAAACAGCTCAATTTATGTCAAGTATAGTAAGTCCCTAATTACAGTGGCCAGTTGTGATAGCCACTTTCTTTATTCTTCATACTCCAAGCATTACCTGTCCTGACTACATCAGTATTTAAATCTACATACAACACATAACCACATACCATGCGCATATAAAACCGGTTAAGTTTATGAAAATACCTGATGGCACGCAGCTACTCAGATTGGCATCCCATTCCCTTTTCTTCCCATTCTCAGTTTAAGTTAAGGTTCATTTTGAAAATTTACTCGTTTCACTTAAACTTTGGCTCTGATACCAACTTGTAAGGCCCCGTTCGGGACGCCTACAGTTGGTCATTCATCGCACACATAACAAATAACTACATTTAACTTTCATAAAACATTGCAGCGGAATTATCAAATAAAACATCTCATTACGTTATAAAAGCTTTTGCCAAATAATACATGTTGATCAGTTACAAAATATATTGTTGCATTACATCAAAAAGCCCTATATAAATGGATGCCATCAAAAGAGCTGAGTAGCCTCGCAGCACCATCCTCAGCAACATTACCTGCCAACTAGAAACACAAAAAGTCAGCGTTGCTGAGTGAGTTCTAGTTTTATAATAAAACATACTTTACTTTCATTAAAACTATTCCTTTTCTCATGCGATCATACATCGTACGTATACACAGATAATATCATTATTATCTTTCATTACATTCATTAACTTTCGTTCATTTATACGTTAGTTCTTCCGAGTCTGTCGCGACAACAGGGTCGCTACCTCATTAGCAATCTCAATGATTGCACGCTATCCAGTCTGTTGCAACCATAGGGTTGCTTACCTCATTGCCAATCTCAACGATAGCACGCTATCCGAGTCTCTTGCGACAACAGGGTTGCTCACCTCATGGCAACCTCAACGATAGCACGCTATCCGAGTCTCTTGCAACAACAGGGTTGCTCACCTCCTGGGCAATCTCAACGATTGCACGTTATCTGAGTCTCTTGCAACAACAGGGTTGCTCACCTCATATGTGTGCTTGCAAGCCTTTTCTTCGTTCATTCATCATTCAATAATGCATGCATTCTTACTTCATGTTCCTCTTTCATTATCTTTCACTTTATGTTACATAATACTTCATTCATTCATTAACACGATACGTAAAGCCACAAAAAAGATAAACATACATCATAATAAGGAATATAT
>CM046045.1:38827409-38969909 GCA_025215565.1 Flaveria ramosissima | reverse complement strand
AAGAAAGACAAAGTTGTGAAATCGCTAGATCGATTGACATCCGAGCATGTTCTTGACGGAAGGAAAAAAACCATGAGACAAACAAGAGAACGAACAATAATAGAATGGTTTCATTGATAAAACCTAATGATTACAAGCTCGTTAAACAGAAGAATCACGACTCTTGGAAAGGGGAGATCAAGCATGATCTCCCCTCTCATCCGGCAGCACCTAGGCCCAGGCACACTCTCAAAACCTTACCTCTCTACACAATGAAACTGGTATTTATAGGCCTCAGCCCATATCAGATGCGACTGGGCCCATTCGTATGATTGGACCATACGTAGGGTTCAATCGTACGACTAGACCATACTTATGGTTCAGTCTTACGAATGGCCCAATAGCATCTCTCAGTCGCACGACTGGTCCATTAGCATGGCTCAGTCGTACGACTGAGTCTCATTCGCATATGCTCCTGCGAATGACTCAGTTTCATGTGTTTACAACATATCAGGTGTATTACATTAAGCCTAGACTATTCGTCAAGCGACGGACACACTATATATGACAATATATGCTCCAACAAATTCCCCCTTGGACGTTGCTTGCGAATACTAGATAACACCTCTTACAATCTTCAGTCAATCTTTGCTCTGGTTTCCAATAGAATCAAACGAAAAACCATATTAGCCAACATTACTGATCCGTCAGGTTGCTACAGTATCCCTGAAAATAAATTTAGGCACAATAGCTTTCGTTTACTTTGTAGAACACCATCATAGCAGCAAGATTCCCCATTTGACTGATTTTTCCAGATAATGACATGAACAGTTTTCCATTGCTCCAATTTTCACACAGGCTAACCTGATTGTTGGTCCAAGTGATCGAATTACAGTGCAAATGATATGAAGAATCGTTCAATATCCAACAAACATGCTAAACAACAATAATAGAGAGGATTGAACACAATAAGAACTCATTCATAATAAAACAATGATCAATGACAATCAATAACAAAAAGCACAATGATATTTCTGTGTAATAACTGCTTTGAAAAGGTAACTTGCAACAATGATTCACGATTAGGGTTTTGCAAGCTTTTTCAACAATGAAAATTAACATGAGTATATATAGCAGTCTTAGTTTCGCAGACAGTTTCGCTGTCAGCGAAACTGTCCTGCCGAAACTATAGTTTCGTACGGCAGAACATTAAATTCGCCAGGTAAACAAAACAACAAACTGTGAGCGAACTTACAGTTTCGCTCACAGTTTCGCTAGACTGCTAAAATACATAAATCTAAGTACATACAAAAGGAAACTAACAAAAGTCCTATTACAAGTAAAGTAAACAATCTAAACTAAGGTGAGTCCAACCTATACATGATCTTCAATACTCCCCCTAGGTTGGATCTCACCGTCTTCACTCTTCTTGATTTGTCTTGTCAGCTCCGGTTTCCTCTGCTGCATTTGATTTGTCTTCGTTACCTCCTGCAGCTACTTCCTCAGAAGCTTCAGCACATGATTCTCCATGGTCTCTTCCTGCTTCACTAGCTCCCTCAGGATGAGCACTAGCCTTTTCAAATTGCTTTGCCAAATCTTGAATATCCATGTGAAGGTCATCTTGATCCCTTACCCTTTCAGCTAACTTCCTCACCTCAGATCTCACTCCTCTAATCTTGTTGGCAACATTCATAAACAGGCTAGCTTCTTTTCGAGTCTCTTCTCCAGCTCCAGCCTTTATGTGATTCTCACATAACACCAATATATCTTCATCACAGAAACTGAACAATTCCATAGGATCAAAAACCTTAAACTCTTTGCCATTTTTTACCCTAATCACAGCTTCCCCAGTGTTATTATCATAGAACCATTTCTCGAAATCTTGTAGCTGTTGGGGAAGTGGATCAGATAATCTCACTCTGTTAACTGTTTTTGGAGGTTTAATTCTCAGAACAATTCGCCCCTTTCCCGTTTCCCAGTCCTTGTCTTTCTTTGACCTTCTCTGTTCTGCCTTCATGTAACCAAATGATTTGAAGTTGTCATTAAGCCCGTTCTGTATTTCTTTCAGCAGAATGGTGGCTCTCTCACTCAAATGTGCATTTAGAAGAGGTAGAGCTGCCAGACGCCTGAGATCCCATTTAGGCAAGGACTTAAAAGCCTTCCTCTTATGCAGATAACTGATATGACCTCCCCTCCTCTTAATCATAAACATTTTTAGCCTGGGATTGTAGGCCCAGCTAATAATCTTCTTGTCTGCCTCTTGTTTACTCAACCCTCCTAAATGTTGAAATAAAGGAGTGAGTTCTTCTTGTTCCTTCTCCTTTACAAACCATTCTTCTCTGTCCATCTCAAACACATCTTCCGCATCCTCCCCTTTCTTTGCCACATAGATCAGAGGTCGCTCATCAACCTCATAGAACTCCGGTTCAGAATCATAATCTATGAGCTGTTCATCATCCTCTTCCTCATCAACCAATCCCTTTCCTTTCTCAGTAGCTTCCTCAGCTGTTTTCGTAATTATTACTTCTTCACCGACTAAATCCTTCTCAAAGTCAAATTGCATATTAACAAACCCAGCTTCTATAATATCCTCCTCACTTTCCCTTCCAACATCCTCTCCTCTACCTTCACAATCTCTAGCATCAGTGGTTGCTGCACCAGATGTGCCCTCTCCTACCTTGGATGAAGTACCCACATTCAAAAATGGGTACTTTGTCGTGTCAGTCAGATCATCTAACTCAGATTGAGTTAGTTGATCAGGCAGGCCGACTGCAGCTTTCAGAAGGGTAATCTCTTCAAATAACTTTTTCAGTAATCGGTTCTGATCAACAAGCATCTTTTGCATTCCTTCTATTACTTCATCCTTTTGCTTTTCTCTGATTTCTTGATTTGTTGAGTTTTTGGTGGTTTTAGTTCAATATCTAGTTTCAATCAATTTTCATTGGATTATGAGGTGTTTTTGATATGGAAATTGATTGAATTCTGCTAGTTTTTGAGTGAGGAAGATCTTATAATCATCAGATCTCAAATTCATTGAGTATTGGATGATTTCAGATTGATTTTGGGTTGAAAAAGGGTTTTGGGATCGATCAGCGAAATTACTGTTCTTACAGCGAAACTGCCAACCTTCTTCCAGCGAAACTATGGGTTATATTGCTTTTGAAATCGTTTTCTAGTGGTTCTGCGAAACTAGTCTTTTGAACAAAAGTTCATCAGTGATTGTGAACGGTTAACAAGCGAAATTGCTGCTGAAATTGTTTTTGAACGAAAGTTCAAGCTTGTTTCGTGCGAATTTACCAGCGAAACTAAGTCTGTTGTGACTTTGGGTTAGCGAAAGTGCTGCCGAAATTGTTAGCGAAATTAGCTTCCACTGCGAAAGTATCAGCGAGAATAGTTTTTCTGCGAAGTAATCATTTTCTGCGAAAGTGTCAGCGAAATTATTTTCTTTTCTGTCGAAACTAGAATGTCGAAGTTAACCACACTCACACTTGCTGATCTTGAAAGTGTTGCACCCAATAGGCCTCCAAGACTCATTAATGGAGACAATTTTGAAGATTGGAAGAGATGTCTCAAAGCCTTCTTCTTCTACACTGATCATAACCAATAGGAATCGATTACTTCTGGTCCTCACATACCAACGGTTACTGTTGGTGATGTTGTCTCTCAAAACAAGGACCCATCTTCCTATACTGAAAAGGATCTGAAATTGATCGATCGTGACCAAAAGGCTTTTGGTGCTCTAACTCTCTGTCTGGCACCAGACATTTACAACTGTTTTGCAGAGCATAAAAATGTTAAATCTCTTTATGATGCTCTATGTGAATTTTATGATGGTAATGCAGATTTGGTAAAGGATAAGAGCATTCAGACTGAAAAGGAATTCAATTCCTTTGTTGGATACAAGAATGAGAGTCTGACAGATCTCACAAATCGTTTCTTAACTGTTTCAAGCACCTTAAAGAAATATGATGAAAGGCTTTCCAACAGTGAACAAGTTAACAGGCTTCTTGATTCTCTTCCACCTCAGTGGAGTCTTCAGGTGAGGATGCTTAAACAAGAAAGAGGGTTCACAGACTACAAGCTGATGGATATTATCAATAAGTTGAAATCCTTTGAGTTGGACATGAAGAGACGGGAATTTAACCAGACTATGATGCCCACATCTGGTTTTTCTCAAAATGTTGCTTTATTGTCATCCGCTGCAAACTCTCAAATACAGAATCCTTGGAGCTGTAAAAGATAGTCTATATTATCAACACAGTGAAAGTCAACAAAAGTCAACGTCAAGGTCAAAGTCAACAAAAGTCAAACCCGACACGTTCGAGACGAGGAACCGAGACGAGACGTTGAAGATTTAGATGACTAGGAGTTATATTGTAATAAATATATTTTGTGTGAACAAAATATATTTCAACTTGTTTTTAGTCATTTTTATGTTTTATATATAATTTTCATTAATTAGCCTAAGTCTAGGGGGTTAAGTGCAATTAGTGCTAGGCTATAAATAGGTTAATTGTCATTAGTGTTGGTTAATGGTTGTATGACCAATTGATTGAGGGTTTTACTTGTAAACAATATTATTAGCAATCAATAGAGATCAAAGGGGTTTTGATTGTGATTATCATATTTTGATCTAATTTTTCATGATTTGATTCAAGTTTGATCATCCTGGATTTACACTGATTAACATTAACACCTGCAGAAATTCCCCCTCAAATTCAGCATATCCCAATATATAAACATTGTGCTCTCCTGGCGTCTTCATACGGTGTATTGGGCAAAAAGTAGAAGGTTCCAATCCACAGCTGATAATCTCAAACAAATCAGCATGCACGCAAATTCATCATCAGAAACCAGCTCACATCATCACTTTCTGATTGCGTCTTCAATTTCTCTATACATGGATTTCCCCTAAGAATCAGAATCCTCTCTGTGCGGATAAATATAACTTGATTGGCCAATAATAGTCGGATGCTCCTGACTACCCCACAAAATCAGCACCGACTGCTGACATCTTCTCTTCTCTCTTTTGTGTTCTAACTACATTCATCTATTCTGGAAGTCCATCGAATAATGGGGTATCCATCGAACTTATTTGACATAAGACCCTCAGGGTGAATGTGCTTTGCTCATCCTTAAATCTGTGCAAGAGGCAGTTCTAGAATTTTTTTTATTGGTCTGGAACACCGTTCATTCGTATGACATGGAGGACAAATATCACATTCGTGTGAATGGATGATACGAATGATATATTCGTGCAACTGGTCATAAGACTGGTCCAGTAGCATGACTGGACATAAGACTGGTCCAGTAGCACGACTGGACATAAGACTGGTCCAGTAGCATGACTGAACATAAGACTGGACATAAGACTGGTCCAGTCGTATGACTGAACATAAGACTGGACATAAGACTGGTCCAGTCATACGACTGGACATAAGACTGGTCCAGTCGCATGACTGAACATAAGACTGGTCCAGTCGTACGACTGGACATAAGACTGGTCCAGTCGCATGGTCCAGTCGTATGAGCGGATCTGCACGCAGATTTTCAGATCTGCAGCCGCCATGGCTGCCAAAAACCCTAATCTGATGAATTTTACATTAATTGAAACAAAATAGACATCATAAGATTCACAAGGGTGATAAGAACGTGATTCCGAGTTTGATTTTAACCAAGAAACAACACACATAACAAGATCCGAGCAAACACGAAGAACACGAAGTGGGTTTAACGTCAAAGAACATGAAATAGATCCAGAAATCAAGAGCTCGGGTTGCTAGAATGATTGTTAGATCATTCTAGCAGTAACCGGCTCTGATACCAATTGTGAAATCGCTGGATCGATTGACATCCGAGTGTGTTCTTGACGAAAGGAAAAAAAAACCAAGAGACAAACAAGAGAACGAACAATAACAAAATGATTTCATTGATAAAACCTAATGATTACAAGCTCGTTAAACAGAAGAATCACGAATCTTGGCAAGGGGAGATCGAGCATGATCTCCCCTCTCATCCGGCAACACCTAGGCCCCGGGCACACTCTCAAAACCTTACCTCTCTACACAATAAAACTGGTATTTATAGGCCTCAGCCCATATCAGATGCGACTGGGCCCATTCGTACGATTGGACCATGCATATGGTTCAATTGTACGACTGGACCATACTTATGGTTCAGTCTTACGAATGGCCCAATAGCATCTCTCAGTCGCACGACTGGTCCATTAGCATGGCTCAGTCGTACGACTGAGTCTCATTCGCATATGCTCCTGCGAATGACTCAGTTTCATGTGTTTACAACATATCAGGTGTATTACATTAAGCCTAGACAATTCGTCAAGCGACGGACACACTATATATGACAATATATGCGCCAACAAAAGTTGATGACTTGAAGGCTGAGATTGTGATAGAGAGTGAAGATGAGAAGATGCTGAAAGCTGGAAGCCAAACTGAAGAGCAAAGGAAAGAGAAAATTGATGCTGCAACCACTGTTGAGGGAAACAAGAAGAGTACTCCAGTGTGTCAATGCAAGAAGGCTTTAGCGGCAGAGAAGGTGGTGATGGGTCTTCCATATGAGGTAATACAAGATATGTGCTCTTCAGCATGCAAAATAAGGCTTTTTGGTGTGTATAAAGCAAATCGTCTGTTACTCGATAACAAAAAGGATTTAAATGGATTAATGAAGAGCTTAAAATTAACAAGTCAAAATATTTTGTTAAATTAAATGAAGCTTTAAAAACAAATGAACACTTAAAAAGAATTGTCTTGGAAAGAAATGTTGAAATTAATACTTTGACTGAAAGAGTTGCACTTGCTGAGTTTGAAAGAAGTAAACTTCAGTCAAAGCTTGATAAATGGACAATTTCTGGGATGAAACATGATGATTTGTGCAAATCACAGAGGGGGGCTAGGGTTAAAACGGGTTTGGGTTATGAAACCGCTGCGGTCTATCCTCCTCCTAGTACTTATTGTTATTCACCTATGCTTGTTTCACACCCTTCTAATTTGATTCAAATAGATTCTAACAGTCTGTCTGCAGGTTTAGAAGGGGTGAACTATAAGGACGTGCGAGAGGAATATGGTTATGGACCGACTAGCAGGCTTGGATGCAATAGCTTTAGTACACCTAAACCCCAACATTCTGTTTTAGATCATAGCTCTAGCTTAAGTTCTACTTTTGTTTCCAAAAAATCTGTCTCTGACATTGATGTGACTTGTTCTAGTGATATTTCTATTTCTTCCTTAGATAATTTGCATTGTAATGTTGATGTTTCTTCTGATTGTATTGATGTTGTGAATGACTCCAAAGTGAAGAGTGAAGGGAAAATTAAAAGTAATTGTTTCGAAAAATTCTTTTCTCAGCCCATCCTATCTTTTACCCCAATTAATATTTCACCATCTAGTGAAATGGGTATGCCATCATCTTGTGCAAGTACGAGTGGTACAAGTACCACATGTACTTCTGATGAAAATGTTTTATTTTTTGTAAATAATCATTCTTTTATAAATAAAAAACATACCCAGAGACATGTACAAGACTTATAGTGATAATGATTCTAGATTGTCTGAATGTGATGAGGAAATATTCATGGATAAGATCCCTGATTTGCAACATAACAGACCTAGATTAAAATCACATTGTTTCAGGTGTGGTAAAGATGATCATATAGTTAAAAACTGTCCTGAGCTTCATTATAGACATTTCATAAGAACTCTTTTGGCAGTAGATTAACTCATCTGGTTAATAATTTCTTTGGTAAAAAGTCATCTACACCAAAGCCTAAAGTTGTTCAAACATGGGTTCCTATTTCAACTGGTTAATATGTTTATATCATTATTTTAGGGGTCATCCACTAAAGTTGTAAATAGTGTTTGGCATATTGATTGTGGATGTTCCAGACATATAACGGGGCTGAAGGATTTATTGACCAACTATCGCATTATCAATGGAGGATATGTCGCTTTTGCCGGCGACAAGAAAGGAGGAAAAATAATTGGCCAAGGGGAGGTTTCCAATGGCTCTCTTACGCTGGAGAAAGTCAATTATGTGCTAGAACTAGCTTTCAATCGGTTGAGTGTCTCTCAGATCTGTGATAAAGACATTCCGGTCTTGTTCAAGTCCAATCAATGTCTATTTCTGAAGTCGGAGATTGATATTCCAGAGGAGATGGTGCTTATGCGGGCTCCGAGAAGAATGACACATATCTTCTTGACATGGGTTCTAGAGAGTCAACGTCTACCATCACTTGTCTTCTGTCAAAAGCTTCCACATTTGAGTCTTTCCTATGGCATCGCAGATTGGGCTACGTTAATTTTAAAAATATAAACAAATTAGTTAAAAACAATCTTGTTAGGGGATTACCTTTAAAAGACTTTTCAGTGGTTGAAAAATGTATGGCTTGTGCCAAAGGAAAGCAACATAAGAAACCATATAAACCAAAACTTGAAAATAGTATTTCTAATCCCCTCGAGTTGTTACATACTGATTTGTTTGGCCCAATCAGCGTTAAATCAATTGCTAAGAAATCTTTTTGTCTTGTTGTTACAGATGATTTTTCCAGGTATTCCTGGGTGAGATTTCTTGCCCATAAAGGAGAAGCTGTTGAGGAGCTGTAAAAGTTGATTCTTTCTATTGAGATGATAAGCAAGAGGAAGGTTATGGTGATTCGAAGTGACAATGGTACAGAATTCAGAAATCAAATCTTTGATTCCTTCTGTGCTGGTAAAGGTATTCTAAGACAGTTCAGTGCAGCGAGAACACCTCAACAGAATGCTGTTGCTGAAAGAAAGAATCTCACCCTCATTAAAGCCGCTCGTACCATGCTGATTGAGTCCTCTTTACCCATCATCTTCTGGGCAGAGGCAGTAAACTGTGCTTCATATGTTCTTAACAGGGTGCTGATCGTCAAAGACAAAATGAAGACTCCATATGAACTGTTCCATAAGAGGAAGCCTTTGATTGATTTCTTTCGACCATTCGGATGCTCGTGCACTTTACTGAATACCCAGGCACAAAAGACGAAATTCGATGCTGTGTCTGATGAATGTTACTTCGTTGGCTACTCATCCTCTCAGAAAGCTTATCGGGTGTATAACAAGAGAACCCGTATTGTGCAAGAGTCCTTTTATGTTGATTGGCAGGAATCTAATTCCTCTGATGTCTGATTAGAACCAGCATGGTTCTTTGACTCCAATATGGTGTTCAACTCATTTAATCTTTCAGTTTTTGATGATGATACGTCCATCTCCAACGTCCAAACAAACATCATTCCTCCAGATCCATTACCTATCGTTCCTCCTATTCATTAAGCCCCTTCTAATTCATCACCTGATAATGCTACATCAATTGACATTGCATCTTGCTCATCATCCTTTGACATTCCACCCCCACCTGTTTATGCATCTCTTCCCTCATCACCTACATCTACCTCATCCCAGCCTGTCCCATCCACATCACCAATTGATTCTACCCTACCATCTTCCTCTCCATCATCTACCCATCCACAACCCATCAGCCAACCTTCTTCAAATACCTTACCCTTAACCACTGATTTCAAAACCTTGAAAGATCACCCCCATGATAACATTATAGGATCTATCACCGATGGAGTTTGGATGCGGAGTCAATCTGGTTTGATTAATGTATGCCTATTCTCTTGTTTTATATCCCAAATCGTACCGAAGAACGTTCATGCAGCTCTTCAAGATCCTTGCTGGGTTGAATCGATGCAATTGGAGCTGCAACAGTTCTAGAAGCTCAAGGTGTGGACCCTGGTTGATCTCCCACCAAACAAATGCCCAAGGTGTTCAAGAACAAACCTGATGACCATGGTATTGTGGTAAGAAATTAGTTCAGATTGGTGGTACAGGGCTTTGCTCAAGAGGAAGGGATTGATTACACGGAAGTCTTTGCTCCCGTAGCCCGTCTTGAAGCTATTCGAATTTTTCTGGCACATGCCGCCAACAAGTAGTTCAAAGTCTATCGAATGGATGTCAAATGCGTATTTCTCTATGGAGACAATGACGAAGAGATATACGTGTGTGAACCACCAGGGTTTGAGGATCCTGACCTTCCCGACAAAGTCTACAAGCTTGATAAGTCCCTTTATGGTCTTCATCAAGCTCCTCGCATCTGGTACGAGACTCTAACACAGTATCTTCTAAGCAATGGTTTTTCTCGTGGCACCATTGATATGACTCTTTTCAAAAAGGAAGTGGATGGCGAGATGCTGATTGTGCAAGTCTACGTGGATGATATTATTTTTGGCTCCACCAATCCAAAGCTGCGTCGGGAGTTTGAGGAGATTATGCGTAGTCGTTTTGAAATGAGCATGATGAGGGAGATGTGCTTTTTCATTGGGTTGTAGGTTGAACAAAAGCCAGAGGGAATTCTCATTCATCAGGAGAAGTATATCAAAGAAATTCTAAAGAAATTCAAGATGGATGATGCTTCTCCTGAACTGACTCTACTCACTACTCAAACATGTCTCACTCCAGACGAGAACGGGAAACCGGTTGATCCTCATCTCTACAGATCTGTGATCGGTTCCCTTATGTATCTTACAGCAAGCCGACCCGACATAACCTTTGCTGTAGGATACTATGCTCGATACCAATCTGTCCCAAAGGAATCTCATGAAAGGCTCTAAAACGAATATTTCGTTATCTTAAAGGCTCTTCTCGTTTAAGGCTTTTGTATCCTTATGGTGGGAATTTTGACTTACATGCTTATTCTGACAGTGATTCAAATGGTTGCAGTTTAAACAGAAAATCGATTACTGGAGACTGTAAGTACCTAGGAAATTGTCTTGTATCATGGCAGAGCAAGAAACAGACTACTGTCTCTCTTTCCACGGGGGAGGCAGAGTACATTGCTGCTTCAAGATGTTGCTCAAAAGTGCTCTGGATACAACATCAGATGGTTGACTACGGGATCAACTTTCTCCATACACCGTTGTTTTGTGACAACGAAGCAGCCATTGGCATCACAAAGAATCCTATTCATCATTCCCGAACCAAGCACATTGAGACATGGATTCATGCAATCCGTGATGCTCAGGAAAAGGGTTTTATTGATATTATTACATTGACACTAAAAATCAAAAAGCATATCTTTTCACTAAAACATTTGATAAACCTTGTTTTTATGAATTGATCTCTATGTTAGGATTAATATCATTTTAAAACCTATTTTCCTTCAAATTATCTCATGTACATATTTTTTATACTTCTTTTGTTATTCTCTTTCTTTCTTTTTGTTTTTCTGCATGCTCCAAAGTCCTTCATCATTTTACATATAAAAAAATAATATAAAAAAATAAATAATATTAAAAAATAATATATATATATATATATATATATATATATATATATATATATATATATATATATATATAATTAAGAATTTTCTCCATCTTGCTGATTCGTAGAAATTTCAGGGAAATGTTTCTCTTGTTTTCATTTGCAAAATTCTCCTAAATAAAATTTGCTGCCTGGATGATGTGAAGGAGGTCAACATGTGTTGGGATATGCTTGATAGGTTCAACCAGAAAGCGAAATAGACAGTAATCTTGTGGCTTAACTAACAGAATAAGAAACTTGATGACTCGGATAATCCCCTTGACATTTTTGGCCTTCACAAAGATTCAAGTCCTTGTTCAAAAAGGGTTGAGAACGTGAATCTCTACGTTGATTTATTTTTAACTAAAGTATCATTGTTTCTCTTCGCCATCTTATCGCAAAAGCTATATGCTTGCTCATCTTTGTATCTAAGAAGCTCCTTGTTGTATTCTTCCTCGTGCTTATCTCCTCTGCTATATGCGAACATTGACCTGGAGTGATGATCTCCTTTGTTGTACAATAATACTGACCTGGAGCTCTCATCAGCATGATATGATGATCTTCTCTGTTATACGTAAGTATAGACCTGAAGCTCTCATCTGTTAGACTCAATTGATCAACTCCTCTGTTATACGTAAGTATAGACCTAGAGCTCTCATCATTTGATGTCTAGAAGGACTGTGCTTCTTTTGTAAAAGGATCTTTGTTGCTTTCTAAAGGGAACAGTCAGGTCGAGCGTGTCATTTGTTCAGAATATCATGAGGACAGGATAAGTTTCTTTGCCAAATGTCTGTAGGGACTGAGTCATTCAAGGGTTCTTTAAATAAACCAAAACATGATAACAGTAGCTGCGGTTCACTTGTTGAAAAGAAGAAGGCATGGACTTAAAAGGACAAGTATATCAACAATCCTGCCGAACTACGACTCTCCAGAAGATCTCTTCAGCTTCTCGTTCTTCTCTACCCTTTATTTTCTTTTCTTTTATTATGTTAAAAGTATGTGAAGTTTGGTGAGGTCTTGTGGGGCAAATTCTTTTTAATTTCTTTATTTTGCTTTTGTTTTGTTTTAATTCTTTTCTAAATAATTTTATTTTATTTTATTTTAAAAGGAAAATAAAAATTTTAAATTTTTTAAGTTTTTAGCTTTCCAGCGAAACTATATTTTCGGTGATAGTTTCGCAGTGTGAAACTATAGATTCGCCGACTCTTTCACTCATTGTAGTGTTTCTTCTGACCAAAAGATGTACGGGCGGAACTATAGTTTCGCTGCCGGCGAAACTATATTCTATTTATCGCTTTTTGCGAAATTAAGATCTCATTTTCGCACAATCGGGGTTTTACATTTCAAAGAGCATTCCGTAACCTTTTCGAGCGATTTTGAGATTCTAAGTGTGTGTCTTATGTTTGATGGTTATTTAAGCATCTAATGTGAGTTTCAAACCTTAGACAATAGTTTAATATAGGTTTAATCAACTAGTTTTGGACCGATTGGGCTGAGACTCTTCGACACCTTTGCAGTTCTTACTGCGAAAGTATCGATAGTCCAGCGAAACTGAACGAAAGTTCAAAGGTTTTTCAGCGAAAATGTGAAGTTATGCTGTCCGAGCGAACTTAACAGTTTCGCTGGTCATGTTTCAGTTTCGCTGCGCTGAATTTATAGTTTTGGCATGCCGAATCTATTGCTCAGGCATGCCAAAACTACTTCATGCTTCTTGCCGAAATTACATTTTCGCCTGCCGAAACTATTGTTTCGGCTAGCGAAACTATACTTTCGCCCAGCGAATTTAAGTAGATTTTCTTTATTTTTATTCTTTTTAATTATTTTTCTCTATTATTCATTTTAATATATCTTTCTAATGCGTTTCATCAGCTTTTCAGATTAAATGGCTAATCTAAAGTTTGACGAGAGGAATAACATCATGGCCATCTTGGATGATACACACCCCAAAGCCGTGGGATTTAGATACTGTATCCGTTGGCTTCAAAGATCACCCATTGCTTATGCGGTCACTCATTCTCCTACAATCTATGACCTACAGATCAGTGATTTCTGGCGTACTGCCGAGTACGACACTAGAGCCAATCCTTAGAGGATTGTTGCGAGAGTGCTGGAGAACGACATTGTTATTATTGCAGAGATCATTTCACGAGTGTTGAGACTCCAAGAGGACAGTGGAGATGAGGTGGTGTTGACAGATCAGGAGGTTTTTGATGCCTTTAGGAGTATTGGATACGAGGGCCCTCCTTTTGGGACAAGAAAGGAGATCAAGAAGTCCTTTTTGTCCAAGGAGTGGAGGTACATCGCCCATGTCTTTATTTTGTGCTTAGATCACTGCAAGGGTGGATCAGATGGGCTTAACTTCGATTGGGCCAAAGCCATGATCATATTCTATAGAGGGCAGAAAGCCAATATGGCCAAACTTATCTTTGATTGCATGGTAGAGAATGTAATGGCCCTGAAGAAAGACAAATGGATGTTGTATCCATGATTTCTGCAGATGATTATTAACGATCTTATTCCTAATGTACCGAGGCACGGGGAGATAAAGAGGTTAGTGTAGATGAACACTCGCATATTTGCCGACTGCTATGCGATAAGGCACGATTTCAGTAGGAAGATTACACATTTATGGGATAACATGTACCTTCCTGAAAGATGGAATTATATTCGGAGGGTGAATGACTCTGAGGAAAAGCGGGTTGAGGAGACAAGACATAAGCAAGCTGAGTCGGTGAAGAAAAGAAAGAGGTATGCTAAAGAGAAAGATTATGACTTTGAAGATGAAATTCATGAGGCTGAGCAGGAGGTAAGGGCTGAAAAGGAAAGAAGGTCAAAGAAAAGGGCTGAAGAGGGGGAGTTTGAGAGAAGAACTAAGCACAAACATCAGGCATTCACTGAGCCCCAGAGAAGGGGAGGAGAGGGCTGGTCTGGATGAGGATGTTATAAGGAACCTCAACTCCTCTCTAGCAAATGAGCTAAGTATGATAAAGACCAAGCTAACCAATCAGGAGTTTAGAGAGAAACAAAAAGATGAGATGCTTGAAGGGATGACCCGGATGCTGGTGGATCAGCAAAAGTTAATAAAGAGATTACTGACAGAAGTCAATGAGCTAAAGGCTGCAGCCGGCCTGCCCAATCAGCTAACTCAATCTGAGTTAGATGATATGACTGATACTGCTAAGTACCCATTTCTGAATGTGGGTACATCCTCCAGGGCAGGAGAGGGCACTTCTGGTGCAGGAGCTAAGGAGGCTAGAGGTTCAGGTTTGAGAAAGGATGTTGAGACAGAGAATAAGGCAGTAGGGAATGTAAATGTTGAGAATGAGGAGGAGGTGATTGAGGCTGGATTTGTAAACATGGGATTTGACATAGAGAAGGATCTGGTGGGAGAGGAGGTTGTGAGAGACAATCCTGTGGAAGGTGCTGAAGGAGGTTGATAGATGAAGAGGAAGAGGAGGAACAGTTGGTTGATTATGATTCTCAGCCTGAATACTATGAGGTCGATGAGAGACCATTGACCTATATATATGTGTACATATATATATATATATATATATATATATATATATATATATATATATATATATATATATATATATATATATATCATATCTATAGAGATCTATAGATATATATCTATCTCTATCTCTCTCTGTCCCTCTCTATCTATATCTCTCTCTCTCTCTCTCTCTCTACCTCTCTATCTCTCTCTCTATCTCCCTCCCTCTCTCTCTCTCTCTCTATCCCTATCTCTCTATCTCTCTCTTCTATATCTATATATCTATCTATCCATCTCTATATCTATATCCCTATCCCTATCTATACCTCTCCTATATCTATCCTATCTATATATATCCCTATATATATATACATATATATATATAGGATAAGGTTCCAATGGGAACCCTACCTTATTGTAAGAACCATTTTACTAATTTGAGGCCATTGATTATTATCAAAGATTGTAATCTTGTGGATCAGAATATTTTGTAATATTTAATTATTTGGCAACTTCTATTAGTAAGGTAGAAGGGTTAAATTGGTAAATTTGACCTCTCATTAAATGTTCCTGCTCTTTTAGTAAAAAGCAAACATCACATCCATCCATCCTTAATGCATGACCATGATCCCATGTGTTTTTGAATTCTTTGCTATTTCATGCATTTTTGTTTCTCTTATTACATGTATTTAGTTTTCTAGTTAACAGTGGATTGTTTATTTTAATTAATTAATTCTATGTTTGTTTAAGTTATTTTATTTTATGGTTAGTGGTCATTGAGTTAGTGGACAATTAATATTTTAAGAAAAGGATACAATAATTTTGTTTATTTATGGAAGCTACATGAATGCAAATGGGAGAGTTGTTGATGATGAAAATTTTGTTATGTTAATTATCTCAATGGATTGTTAAGTTTCTTAAATATAATGTAAATTAATATAAAATGTATTCTATCTCAATGGATGATAAATTACATCACATGAAGATTAAAATCTAATAATAAAGGTAACTTAATTATAATATAACGTGATAATATGCATTGTAATGTAATTGAAGTGTGATGTAAAATACTATAATGTAATGTAATAACTTAATGTAACCAAAGTCATGTTAGTAACTCAACTTATATTCTTTGTTAATGTAAAAATACAGTGGTGTAGTTAAATTACATGACTTACAACATTCTCATGTTGTAATTAATACTCAATACTTATGTATTATTGTAAAAATAACAAATCTAATATTGCTTAACATCATGTTATAATAGTTAAATGGCTTAAGATAGAGTATACTGCACTTAGTTGTCATAAATTAACAACAATGTAATTTGATGTAACGGTTTAAGAGCACGTAGCATATACTATGATCAATTGATATACTATGATCAATTGACATCGACCATTAGATAAAGGTTACATTGCTTAAATTACATCACATAAATATTTAAATCTAATATAAAATGCCATTTAATTGTAATGTGATAACATGTATTGTAATACAACTTATATTCTTTTATGATATAAAAAATACATTAGTGTAGTTAAAATTTCCTTAAAACAATTTTAAGTTGTAATTAGTACTCAGTACTAATATATTATGGTAAAATAACAAATCTAATATTATTTAACATTGTGTTATAGAACTTAAATGACTTAAGATAGATTACAATGCACTTAGCATAAACTAACAATATTTACATTATGTACATTACATTAAAATAACATCAAGTTTCATTAACATTACATTAATATAATCACAAGTTATGATGGATGTTTTAACTATTAATTTACAAGTTATTTGAATATAAGAGGGCATAAATAAATAATGGCTAATAGCATAAGATACATCCATAGTAATATGATGTAAACTATTGTAATGTATTGTAATAAATTGCAGGACCGTTAAAGGGGGTCTATGTAACAGTTTCACAGTGAGGAGATACTTAGAGCACTTAACAGATCAAATAGAGAACCAGGTTTATAGATATGATACTAAGAACACAAGTAAATATGTGACAAAACAAAAACAAGAACAATATAATATTGGTTTTCAAGACTAATGTATATTGCTCTCAAGTTCTATTACAAGTTTTACAAAGCACACGTAGAAAGACAAGTACTTGAGACACTTTATACTACATCCAACAACCGGCTATACTTTGAAAGCTAGCTGGAAACACTAATCTAGACAACAAGATCAATATATAGTCAAAAGGCAGATTACCTTTTGACTTGTGACTATGACATGCCATACTCACATCCTATATATTACAAAAAGGATAAAAGGTACAAAAGTAGAAAGTTACAGACCAATGTCCTTAATCTACAGTTGACAAAAGTATGGACCTTTACACCAACTTATCTAAGTTGGTGAGTTGTCAAAGGTGGCAACGGAAAGTAGTTCAACTTTTGTCAAAAGGTGATCAGAGAAAGCATGCCTTCTCTATCGTCAGAAGAAATCAGTCTTTGTATTCGGAAGACTTTGTCTCTAAAGCTTCAAAAGACTTTATCATTGGCTTCAGAGGATATGGTTATTTGGCTTTGGAAGATTTTACACTTGGCGTATTTTCCTGAGTTGTGTAAAATCTTCCCTTTCTACTTCATGCATTTGAGAGATCTTTGGCTGTGAATCTTGTGAAATCACTATAATCACCAAACAATATGAGGTCCTTCCTAGACTCATTACATTGGTGGGGACAAAGAGATCCATATGTTAAGTGTAGGGGTGTAGTGATGGAGTTTCTATTCTTTGGCTTGTGAGACACTTTCTGTTGCTTCCCTTTCAGACATGCAACACAATGGTCATCACTTGTAAACTCTCTCTTTGGTATTCTAGTTACCAAATCATTCTTAATTAATTTATTCATGTTTTTAAAGTTTACATGACACATTCTTTTATGCTAGAGGAAAGACTCATCACTATTTGCTTTAGATAGAAAGCAAGCAACTTCAACTTAAGGAGATGTTTCCTGTAAATCCATCTTGTAGATGTTCCCTTTCCAGGGGGCTCTAATTAGTGATAATGGATGTGATATCGCTATCATGATCATCAGTCTCGCAATCTAATAAGGACTTAAGATAGAATCTATATGTTTGATAGAATTGTAGTTAATGTGCTTTGCTTGAAGCGGTAAGATTAGTACCTCAAGATATATATGTTGATATTTATATGTCTTAAACAAGCAACTCGGTCATATGCGGTACAATCGACTCAATAGTTAATTTGAGCCACAAGTTTGATAGAATTGTAGCTAATATTGTAAGGCCCCGTTCCCGGGACGCTTACAGCTGGTCATTCATCGCACATAAAACATATAATTACATTTCACTTTCATAAAACGTTGCAGCGGAAACATTAAAAACAACATTTTTGTTTCATCAAAATACTTTTGCAAAGTAATACAACCGTTCATTACACAATATCATTTTACATTTCATTACAAAAGCATTATAACATTGGATGCCATCCAAAATAAGTTGAGTAGCCGCCCCGTGCCATCCTCAGCAACCTTTACCTGCCAACTGGAAACACATCAAAGTCAGCGTTGCTGAGTGAGTTCTAGTTTTAAATAAAACATACTTTACTTCCTTTATAAAACCATTCGTTAATTTTGTACGCGATCACACAACATACATACATACATATAATATAATTATTATCTTCCATTACGTTCGTTACATTCTTCCATTCATTAATCATCGCACGGTACATTATCATTCACTTCATTCGTTATAACATCTTTTCTTACGTTCGCTCATTTCATACATATCGCACTTTCGCTCAAATCGCACCTTCGCATCATCGTACCCGAAGTACATATCGCACGGATGGCACACATAAGGTAGCCAAAATCGCACGCTATCTCATGGGTTAGCCAAGATCGCACGCTACATAATCCACATGAGTTAGCCAAAATCGCACGCTACATAGCACACAGTAAATACCACATCGCACGTATCGGAGCAGTTACTAAAATTGAGCCCCTACTGTGTCTATAATCCCTTATGTTGTCCATCGTACATATCGCAAAAATCGCACCAACGGAGTGGTCACCAAGACCGACTCCCCCTATGTGTGTGAGAACTCTTGGGGTTTAGCCAGAATCGCACGCCATCTCACGGGTTAGCCAAGATCGCACGCTACATAAACCACATGAGGTAGCCAAAATCGCACGCTACATAGCACATAGTAAATACCACATCGCACGTATCGGAGCAGTTACCAAAACTGAACTCCCTACTGTGTCTATGTCCCCTTATGAGTTAGCCAAGATCGCACGTTATAATACACACACAGTTGAGCTAACAACTCTTAATGAGTCGTGAACCTCCTTTCTTCTTTCGCAAGCCATCCTTACTCTCATTTGCTCGTACATGCTTGCATTCATTCATTACGTTCCTCTTTTCATTATCTTCCACTTTACGTTACATAATACTTTAATTACATTCATTAACGTTCAACGCAAATCACGGGAAGACAATCATACATAATAATAAGGAACATAACAACATACAACATCAATCACACAAGGCAATATCGCACACCCATAACATACATCATGCATAACATACAACATCATACAATTACATAACATCAAACATCACACGAATCACGCGCATCGCATCATACATAACCATACGGTATCACACATCAGCATGCATCGCATCATCATCATCATCATCATCATCATCAGCTCATCATCATAAATCATTTTACATCATCTATGCCCATCACATCATCTACAACCCCAAAGATCCGAGCCTACGTCCGCACTTCCCGAAAGTCAGACTCATTCGGGCGTATGGACCCTATTTGGTCGCATGGTCTCTCATGCATATAAGAACACTCAGACGAATGGACCTCCAGTTGCATAGCCTCTAATCGCATGCTTCCCATGCGAATGAAGCTCAGTCGCATGACATCTGGGCGTATGGACCTCAGTCACATGACCTTCATGCGAATCGCCCTCAGTCGCACACCTTTCGTGCGTATGAACCTCAATCGCACGACTCACAGGCGTATGGACTCCAGTCGCATGACCCTCCTTCGCATTTCATTCAGTCGCATGACCCTCATTCGCATTTCCTCCAGTCGCATAGCCCTCATACGTATGACCCTCAGTCGCACTACTCATATACGAATGAACCTTAGTCGCACTCCTGACATGCGTATGGACCCAGTTGCATGCCATTCGGACGCATGGGCCTCCAGTCGCATAGCCCTAGCTGTGCGCAGAATGCAGTTCATCCCGAACTGCAGCGGGCGTTTTCGGCCTCCAAACTCTTCCAAACCTCTTTTAAGCTCAAATCAACCATTCTAATCCTTAGGGAAGCATACCACGACCTCATTCAAGCACAACCAAGCCCGAAATCGAGCCCCAAACGAATCATACACATACACATACATACATAAACGGGTTTACACCCAAATACTCGAAAAAGACAGCCCTAAAATCATTCAAAAACGTGTAAAAGAGGGGTCCGAGAACTCACACAAACGATCCCGTCGAGTAGAGCTTCGATTTGACCCGCTATACGACGATTTCCACGCTCGAATCCACCCGAACCAAGCTTTTCTCCTCTTTTCTCCTTCTCTTCTCCCTCTCTTTGGCTGAAAATGGCAAGAATGGGGAGGGTGTGGGTTTCCCTCCCCCTTTTATACCCCCATTCATCGAAGTTTCTTCCCGTTTTGCAAGTTTGGTCCCTCGACTTTAAACTTTATTTCTTTTTCTTCTTTCGTTGACTTCAAAGAAAATTTCCGGGTGTTACAAGTCCACCCCCCTTATATAGGTTTCGTCCCTGAAACCTGTTATTCCTTAAACCATCGCGGGCAATACTATCTCATCTCTTTTCCAGTCTCCCACCTGGAGTTCAATCGGTTTACGTCGTTTATCCACACACGACTTCTTGTCTATCTTTGGCTACCTTCATCAAGGCTTTGATCCTTTCGAGCTTCTCGGTCGTGGCCTCGATAACCTCAATACTTCCCATACGACATTTGGTGCTCGGCCTTCACTTGTAAACAAGTAAGGTATTTAATCTCGTACTCCACCATATCACGCTTCATACCCGGCCACCAATAATCTTTACACGGGTCTCGGTACATCGGACAGTTGGAACATCAGTGTATCCACATACCTTACATCGGCCTAGTAGACAATACGTCCACGCCTCATGCACTTTCCTGACACACAGTGCTCGCTCCGTAGTCTGCCAAACAATCCACTCCTAGGATCCCATCGAAGGGCGTATCTATATCCGATACCTGACACAACATCGGGGTCCGCCCTAGCCTCCTCCTGCATCATCGTGTAGGCGTTGCGTTCGCCCTCTGTCCTTCCCCTCCGGTCCTCTTCACTCCAGAACCTTCCGCCCTTGGCTTCTTACAGTCCCTGCTCATGTGGAGTATCTAAAACCATTTGGAGTATCTAGAACCATTTGGAGCACCGTGCATGCTGTTAAAGAAAACTCAGACTAGGAAGTTTTGTGAGAAGGCAAAAGAAGGTATCTTTCTCGGATATAGTATACCAGACAAGAGAGTTTATAACAACTCAACGGGTCAGGTAGAAGTGTGGTGCAATGTTGATGTCCAAAGATACACCACCCCCTGCTGGCAAAGGACCTTCCTTCTTCTTTGACTATGATGGATTCTTCAAGTCCTTCAATCTACCTCTTTCTCATCCTGATGATGAGTTACCTGCTCGAATGACGTACGATGTTCTGAATACTCCTCCACTAGACCCGACATCATCGGTTCCATTAGACGATACTTCTAGCCCTTCAGGGGGAGAGCTTGAAGTAAGTGAGTCTTCCTCTGATGATGAAGAAGTTGAGACTGCAAATGTTGACCAGGAGGAACAGGTTCCCACTACCAAAAGTACACAAGCATCTGATTTTGATGCCTCTGGAACTTTTGAACCCCATACTCCAACAACCACAGAAACTGAACCTGGGATTCAAAATCTGGATAATGAGGTAGCTGTTCCCACCACTCCCGCAACTCGAGTTAATATGCATCATCCCCTGGACAACATCATAGGGAATATTCTATCCGGAGTTCAGACACGAAATCAGCTATACTCAGCTGATTATGCCGTAGTCATGGAAAAAGGATATCTACATGATGGAGCTTATCGATGTTTTGTGTCTCAATTTGAGCCAAAATATGTAAGTGAAGCTTTAAACGATGAGGCATGGGTTAGTGCTATGCAAGAAGAACTCCTTCAGTTCAAGAAGTTAGGAGTATGGACTCTTGTGGACAGACCAAAAGGGGCAAAGGTGATTGGCACTAAATGGGTTCTTAAGTGTAAGAAAGATGACCAAGGGGTTATAATCAGAAACAAGGCTCGGCTTGTTGTTCAAGGGTTTAGACAAGTCAAAGGCATTGACTACAATGAAGTGTTTGCACCTGTGGCAAGGATGGAAGCAATTCGTATCTTCTTAGCCTATGCATCCTACATGAAGATCAAAGTTTATCAATTGGATGTGAAAAGTGCATTCCTTCATGGTGAAATCCGTGAAACGGTGCAAACACTTCATCGGGATAGAGTTTATAAATTGGACAAGGCTCTTTATAGGCTTCGTCAAGCCCCTCGCGCCTGGTATGAGAAACTCTCTACTCATCTACTGAAACATGGTTTTCGCAGAGGGGTTATTGACTGCACGTTGTTCATCAAAGAGAAAGATGATGATTTACTACTGGTACAGATATATATGGATGACATAATCTTCGGTTCCAAAAATGAAGCATTGTGTAAAGAATTCGAATCAGTGATGAAAGCTGAGTTTGAGATGAGTGCCATGGGAGAGATGAAGTTCTTTCTTGGGTTACAGGTGGATCAGACACCAAATGGAATCTTCCTGCATCAGTCCAAATATGTAGGAGATATCCTTAGTCGGTTCGACATAGAGAATGCAACGGTTGCTGGGACTCCACTTGCCACGAACCACAATGTAGCACCCGACGAAAATGGTGATCTGGTAGATGCCACTATGTACCGAGGAATGATCGGATCTCTGATGTACCTCACAGCCTCTCGTCCTGATATTATGTACGCCACGTGTCTTTGTTCCAAATATCAGGCTAAACCAAAAGTGAATCATCTAATTGGGGTAAAAAGGATCTTTCGTTATCTGAAGGGTACTCCAACACTCGAATTGTGGTATCCTCATGATGATGACTTTGAGCTTATAGCGTATAGTGACTCGGACTATGGTGGTTGCAAGATGAATTACAAGTCAACATCAGTGGGATGTCAGTTCTTTGGAAGACGCTTAGTCACCTGGCAGTGTAAGAAGCACACATCTGTTGCTCTGTCAACATGTGAAGCTGAATATGTTGCTACTGCAAGTTGCTGTTCACAAATCATTTGGATTCAACAGCAAATGCGAGACTACGGTTTGAAATTTTCTAACACCCCTATCTTTGTTGATAATTCTGCAGCTATAGTTGTCACCAAAAATCCGGTCCAACACCCAAAAACTAAACACATCGGTATTAAATATCACTTTATACGTGACTGTTTTGAAAATCAATTAATCGATGTTGTTAAAATTAATACAGATTTTCAACGCGCCGATCTCTACACAAAAGCTTTTGACAAACCTCGGTTTTTCTATCTTTTGGAGGTCAATGGTGTGAAAAAGCAAAGTGATGTGATTCCAGAAGAATCGAGTTCTTAGTCCGACAAATTTTCTTAATTTATTTTTATTTTCTTTTTTTTAATTTTCTTTTCCAGTCTTGAAAAAATTCAAAAACACAAAAACATTTTCGGTTTTAGAATTTTAGGGGAGAATAGTTTAGTTTCAGTATTTAATTACTTAAAAAAACGGGGTGGGTAGAAAAGCTGAAAGCAAAGAAATCAAATCTGTGATATTGATTCAAAAATTATGGAAAATGATAGTACACAGGGAACTAATTGTTTGGGACATCAAAAGGATTTAAATGAACAAAATGCTATATTCAAATTACAAGTCTGAGAAGTCTAAGCAAAATAAAGGAAAAATGATAGTAAACTAGTCTGCTACTGAGGAAACATAGAGAAAGTAGGCCTAGGGGTTGCTAGTTCATTATATGATATGTCGGTAGATTCAACACAATAGGCGAGTAGACTTCATTGGTGAATCAAATTAAAACTAATTTGTTCAACTTGTTGTGGGTTCTCATCTAATCCCTGGTTAACACAATCAATGCATTTCCAATAAGGGGTGACGAGCAATATAAACGCCACAAATGTGTGCGGATGACCAAAAAAATGAGCAAAGCACATGGAAAATGTTAAGCGCAATCAAGCTAATGACTAATGTTGTTGGTGCGTTATGTGCAAAAAGAAAAAACAAAAGTGCTCTAACAAGAAGATAGGTTGTGTGCCTCTCTGCTGTGCGATGGCACTGACCTGAGGATAAGCATAACCTAAATATTCTAGAATTTATTGTTGTTTGCGCCTCTCTACTGTGCGATGGCACTGACCTGAGGCTTGGCATCTCTTTGAAAGCTCTTAGAATAGTTTCTTCTTGTCAAATACTCGTAGACCGCTCAAAAATCTCCTGAGGAATGTTGATTACCATATAAGTGTGGGATCCACAAATGCTTGTTGAAATAATAAAACCTAACTCATCACCAATGTGAGTCAAAAATCTGTGTATGGATTTAAGTGGACAAAGATACTGATAATCATCATGGCTACAACTCTCGACAGTCAAAATCATTGTGTGTACCTTATAGCTCTAGTATGATTTCCTGCAAGTGCTATTGACTCTCAGACAAATAAGAATCTAGTATTCAAGTACATATAAAAGAGTCCCAAATGATTATGATATACATGTATGATTCCATATGAATCTTTCCAGATATGATAAAATTAAATTGAAGTTGTTCTGCTCAGGAGGCAAAATCAGTTAAATGACTTTTAAAAGGTTTCAATCCACCTCAAACCAAAAACACAAAAATATGTCTTGCTTTGTTTTAATTCAAGTTGTTTTCTGTTTTCGTTATCTTCTTTGCGTTGAAGTCGGACTATATAACTAGATGAACTCTTTGAATCACAAATTAAAAAGGTCACGTCTGAGGTGACCAATCGGCTTTCAATTAAAAGGATCACGTCTGAGGTGATCAAATGATTTTCTGTTAAAAAGGTCATGTCTGAGATGATCATTTGTCATAATGTTATATATCAAAGTTAAATCTTGAGTGTATGGAAATGTATGAAGTCAAACTCATAAGTATGAGCCAATCGCACGATTAAATCATAAGTATGAGCCAATCGCACGATTGAATCATAAGTATGAGCCAATCGCACAATTGAACCATAAGTATGAGCCAATCACACGATTGGACCATGAGTATAGGTCAACTATGCGATTGGATCACAAGAATGAACCAATCTTACGACTGGATGAAGGAGTCTGAGTTAGTCACACGACTGAACCCCAGTCGCACGACTGAATCATGTGTATGGGTCCAGTCGCACGACTGAAACTTAAAACAGTATAAAAGGGGGTCAGTCGGTCGTTTACCCTACCACCCTTCAAAAACTCTCAAAAACCGCTTAATACACATACACTTTGCCAATTTTCGATTATTGTGATTCTTCTCCGACTGTGATACTAACCGATTTCTATTCATCTTCAGGTACTTTGAAACTGAAATCTAATCAAAAGAATGGATAAATCGAACCCACAATGACCGAAAATGATTAAAATCAAGAACCGGGACAATACTCTAAAATAGACCACTTAAATGGGCATAAACGTTGATTTAAAAGACACTAAGTGCTATTTCGAGTCCCTGCGAACCTAATGAATCTAAACACGAAGTGTAAACGTTTTGACAAAGATTCAAAGTTATAGTGTCGAACAGAGCAAGATGCGAATAGACACGCCATATGAACCTCAATCGCACGATTGAGCCAGGGGCATGATTCAATCGCACGAGTGAATCAATCGGTGACTCAGTCGCACGACTGACTCAACCGCATGGCATAGCATACGACTAAGTTCAGTCGCAGGCTCAATCGTACGACTAAACTCAGTCGCAGGCTCAAGCGTACGACTGAACTCAGTCGTATGGTTCAATCGCACGATTGAACCAGTTGATCAAAATCAGCTAAAATTCAACTGTTATCTCTTATGAACAAATCTAATGTATATGTTTCTTGTGGTGCAGCAATATGGCTGAGAGATGGACTATGAGCACTAAGCACAACATCTGTGCTCATCTAGATGCTGCATCTCGGAACGCTTCTGAGTTCACCGGGATTATCGCCTTCCTGCGTAGATCGAGGATCTACAAGGCCATTTCTACTCCATGCACACCATACCGATCTATTCAGCAGACTTTCTGGGAAGGTGCCACAGTTGACCGGTCGGTTGAGCCCCACTGTATCCGGAGCTCTATATTCGGACAAGACATAGAGATCAGTGAAGACGACCTGAGGAGAGTCTTGGACTCTTTGGCCATCTGGCCAACGAGGATTACGTGGCGCCCTCTCGTAAGAAGTGGCGTCATGATGACAGTGACTCAGATGTTGAGCCAATAGTGGTTTCTACAGATGAAGATGACGATGATGATGACGACCTTGATGATGGTCAAGGTGGTGGAGATGCTGGCCCAAGTCAATCACGGGCCACCAACACGTCTACTATATCTCCACCACCTCCACACAGTACTTCAGCTGCACCTGGTGGATCTAAGCAGGCTGCTTTCCACCAGGATTTCTTGTTAGATGAAGAGGTAGAGACTGATGATGAGCCTCTCACCAGGAGAGTCGGGAGCCGGGTTGTGGCTACCGAGAAGGGGAAAGAGGCGGTTGGTGGACGCCAAGCTGATTCTAAGGGAGGTGATACTGATGTCACAGATCCAACATACACACCCGACCAGCCGATCAGCTTAGGGGGAGCCCCTATAGCTAAGGGTTCCAGGAGGAAGAGGATGGCTCATCCCTATGGCAAGAAGGGTAAGAGGCAAAAGATTACCCTGATCATTTCCTCCTCCACCACAGCCACAGCCACCACCACAGCCACTGCCACCACTACTGCTACCCACACTGCCACTGACACTCCCACCACCACTCATACATTCACACCTACCTCACCCATCATACCCAAATCAGTTCCACCACAATCCACTTCCTTTCCTACTCCCATATACACCACATCCCCCACTACACCCACTACTCACCAAGCTGGCACATCCACCCAATTCCCATCTACACAGGGCTTTACTCTACCCACTGTTGGGCTAGAGGAACAGTTGGCGAGCCTAAACAGACTGGTGCTCAAGCTGCTAGCGACAGATGATCTAAGAGCCAACCAGATGAATCAGCTAATGGCGGTCAATACCGCACAAGGCAAGCAGATTGCTCAGCATACTAAGAAGAACGCCGCTCATGAGAGAGCGTTAGTTCGAGCTCACCATGCCCTGAGTGCTCAAAATGAGCTTGTCAAGGCATCTGTCAAGCGGATCAAGGGGTTAGAGAAATAGAACAAAAAGCTGATGTTGAGGTTGAAGGGAACAAAGGGTGAGCCCCTGAAGATTAAGGGTGATGGAGATGATGGTGAAGATGATGAGGATGAGTTGACAGATGATGAATCAGAAGAAGATGATGATGATGAGGAAGCGGGACCAAGTGGAAAGGGAAAAGGAGATGATAAGGATGATGATGATGATCAAGAAGGTGATGCATCTGCATCAGCCTTAACTCAAGCAGCAACGCAGAGGCGCTCCAAAAGAGCCGTGTCCTCCGCAGCTCCAGCTGAGGAGACACATGATCAGGGCAAAGGCAAAGCTCCACAGGCTGATGATTATGATGTTCTCCCCTTTCAGCAAGTCAAGACTCAACTAACTATGATTCTTGACTTGCAAGGGATTGTGCGAAGGTCAGTGAGCTACACTCCAGAAGAAGGAGAAATCATTCATGACTTGACTAACGAGCAGCTCGTTGAGATGTTTAGATTGAATCCAGATGAGCTTGTTAAAGATGCTCCTGAAGTAGATGTTTTGAGTGATGAGGAGCTACAAGGAGTGGATGAGATTGAGATTGAAGATGTCACATCTGACTACTATCCACAGTACACTGACCCTGAGGGCAACGTTATCCCAGACTTGGGTGAAACTTTCGGCAGTGATACTTTTGCTAAACTTGATGAGATAGAGAAAGAGAAAGAAAAGGATGAAGGTAAAGCCCAAGCTACAGATGCTAATGTTGATCTTAAGAAGGCTGAATGGGCAGCTTGTTTATCAGAGATGAAGGCCCAACGTGCACCTCCAAAGCTGAATGCCTACACCAAACTGTACAAAGTCAAGAAACATCAGAAAGTGTCAGGCAAGATCATCAATTGGGCCTATTTTGAAGATTTGGATGTTTATGCTGTGAAAAGAGAGAAGGGGATTGAGTACTTCAGATATCCACATGATCTGAAGACTCTTTCTGGTTTTGAGCTAAACAGATTGGCCAGTTTAGACCTTTTGTATGCTAACCCGAGGAAGATGTCAGGATGGTTTGAGAAGTCGTTGAAGAAAGAATACCAAACCAGATGGGTCAACTTCAGGCCTCAACAACCTAAACGGTTCATTCATAAGACTGAAGTTGATCCTATATCTGGAAGACCTAAGGTGGTGTTGAAGTGGAGTCCCCCACGCACAATGTCTAAGATTCCTTTACGGGAGATGCCTCAGGACTTCACTCCACACTTCTAATGGTGGTATTATGACTGGAGGACAGGGGAAGCGGTCATAGTTCTGAACAGAGAAGGGAAGATAGAGACTATCAGGGTATTTGACCCAATGTGGCTTACCAACTTGTCTGCTGAAGATGTCTACACTTTATACAAGTGGCCACTGTTCTATGACACGCAAGATATTGTACAAGCTCTACAATTCTAACATGTTATACGGCTCTGCTTTGCATTTGAGATACACGCAGGAGTCACTAAAGAAAAGAAGTACAAGAAATTCCTAGAGCATGTGAAGAATGTTTGAAAATAGGATAAACTAGGTCCAAGGGGGAGTTTGTTGATACATCATGTTCCTAGTTTATGTTCTTAATGTAAAAGTCTTTCATTTCTTACACATGTGTAATTTAACTACTTAATGAAATATAATATGCTTTTGATATTTATTTGTCTTTGAATATTTTATATTATTATTGTATTTGGTATAATTCATATATATGAACATTATATATAGGTTTGAGGTTGTTGTACATGATTCTAAGTCAATAATGATTGAGAAATGTGTTCAACTTAGTCGGGTGATTATTCATGCTAATGGACCATACTTATGGGTCATACGCATGAATGACTCATACTTATGGACCAGTCGCACGACTGAACCAGGAGACTGGATCAGTTGTATGACTGAGACATAAGACTGATTCAATTGCACGACTGAACCTTCAGTCGTGCGTATGAATCAACCGCATGAGTCAGTCGCACGACTGAACCATGCCAATGGTTCAGTCGTATGAATGAAAACTACAAACCTATAAATACCACATAATTCGTGGAAAAACGAAGACTTCGAAGATTTACAAACCCTAGCCGTCCAGAGCGTCCTAAACAGCCTATCCAACTTCATAGTTCGTTCCTGATCGATTTCTAATCAATTCTTAACGTTTGTTTCATCGTTAGATCGATCAGGTTGTCGTTCTCACTGATTGGATTGCCAATCAAATAGGATTCCGCACTATTTGATCTGGCCTCACGCAGAATCCGTTAGTACTCCGTACGAAATCGGTCCTAACAGGAATCACAGGAAAGTGCTAGTAACAATTAACCTAAGAACATAAAACATTGAAAAGTAAATTACTTTATGAGTTTATTTTAGAAATAATAAAATTGACGAAACAAAAGTTTAGGTTTTTAACAATTTTAGGGAAAAAGCAATCCACTTCGGGATTCCGGTTTAGTAAAGTTATGTTTCCTTAGCTAAAGCTATTGAGAAGTCATTAATGGTGATCTACACATGATAAAATCAAAGTGATAATTATGGATTAAAGCTTAAAGGGCTTCATTCACACAGTCACCAATTTGAATTATGTAACCCTAATTCTAATAATCAATCACATAGGGATTAAAGAAAACCCAAGATATAGAAAACTAAATTAGGTTTAAACATAAGCAAATCTTTCAAATAATCAAATCGTGAATAGAATCCAATAGAACTTAAAAGTTTCATGATCCAATTTCAAATGTAAGTTAAAATCTAATAAAAATGAAAACATGCACAAAGTGAATCACAATTGATTTAGCCTTGCATCATAATTGATTCTTCAAGACCATTGTAATTGATCATGTGAATTCGGATTATCTTGATGTTGGAATGCTTTGGAATGATGAAAGATGGAGCTTTTTCATCCAAGAATGTTGTGTAAAGAGGTGTTTTCGTCCTAGGTTTAATCCCTCTTTAAAACCTCTCAAATTAGGTCACAACCCACCAAAACATAGTGTTCGGCATTGGTGATGCCAATAGTGGTGTCGGTGGTTCTAGCTTGGCATCAAGCTAGGCGTAAGATGTGGTGTCGGTCAACATGATTCTCCCTTGTAACTTTTCGAGATCTTTCCGTTGATAGGTCGTGGGGCCCATAACTCTTTTCCTAGCTTAAGTTATACCCGTTTTAAGTTAACGTTGTCTTGCGACTTCTCTTTTACATTTGTTCACCTCCCAAGCTCCAATTTTCGTCCCGTTTCTTCCACCTTCTTCATATACTTTATGTTTAACCTACAAACATATGAATATCCTAAAAGTAACTCTATTTCTCACAAATTAACATGTAAAAACAAAAATAAAACCTTTAAACATTGAACTTTCACCATCCGATCACAGCCGTTAGTACTATTAACGATGTTGATTTTTAATAGTCACACATCAGCCATCGTATTAAATGAATAGTCTATTATCTATAATAATAAGTGTTAATGTCTATTAGTGGACTATACAATCTGTGATTATCAAGGGTTATTTATGTAAATTGAATTTATATAAATAATTGGTAATTAATATTGGATAATAGTTGCAAATAATTAAGGAATTATTATATGGTAATAATTGGTAAATATATATGAGATATATATGTATATTGTAGGACCGTTTAAGGGATGGTCAATACACTTAGTCTTGTAACATCCGCTATTTTTAGAGTTAAAACCAGAAACCCGAACCCAATTTGAGTTTTAATTATTAAGATAATTTTAATAGTTTTAACGGATTAAACGCAACTTACATAGTGAGCTAGTTATTTATTAATTATTTAAAAACAACTTGTAATAATTTATAGATTTTAAAATAATTCTTTTGTATAGTTAGAAAGTGTTATTAACCATTTTACAATAAATAATTAAATGAAAAAAAGTTTACTTAAAATTTATTGAGTTATGAAATGACTTTTAATAACTCAAAAGTTTTATTAGTAGTTATGAAGTTATATTATTAAAATTAAATAGTTAAATTGTGAAGTTTATAAAAGTTTAACAAATAATTAATTTGATTTATTATTTAAATTAGTTTTAACAAGTCAAGGGTCTAACTTTTAATTTCTGAAACTTAAAATAAGAGTTTGGTCATAAAATACTAACTAATAAAATCTCAGGGACCATTTGTGTAACTATTGTAAACCCAAACCAAAACCCCCCATCCTACCCGTTTTTCCGGCCACCGGCCGGCCAAGCCCGGCGCGGCGCCGGCGAGCCTCGAAACCTCACGAAAACAACTGAATTTGTTACCCAAATCGTTCCAAATCCTTTCGCTTACACGTTTCGAACTTAATGGCCACCTTAAATTCGTTTAAACATCGGTTATTAACATCAAATAAAACGCATAACCGAAACCTTAAAATTGTATATCCGTTTGAGCATTTAAACCTAATAATAATCTAATTAAATCAATCTGAACGATCATCTATCAAGCACTAATCGAATGCAACTCATAATTTCATCCAAGAAACACACAAATCTCTCGTTAGTTTACCAATTCAGTCGCGAAACCACAGTTAATCGAACAACAACATCGGGGACTCTTAACCTGAAATCGACAGAGGGGTTTCGTCCATCACAGTCATTGGAAGCTTTCTGTGCAAGGAATTTGGAAAACATCAACGATTGCAACTCGAACCACTTCCACCACAGCCGCGATTTGTTCTTCATTCGTGCACGTCGATTTCGTTTCAAAACTGGTAAATTAGACACCTTCATAAACTCGAAATTACATGGGGAACAAAAGCCCCATGATTACAAGCTCCTACATAATCGAATTAAGGTTCAATTTCGGAATTTTCGAATTAGGGTTCATAGGAAATGTCGGGTTTCTTTCTATTCATGTTTTAAAACTTCAAAACCAAGTTAAACCAAGGCTGCGGCCCTGGTCTACTGGTTACACACACACACATCAACCTTGAGGTCCCGGGTTCGAACCCGGGCACCCTCAAACATTTTTTTAGGCTTTTTAGCTCTTAAATTAGTTATAGAAAATGTCTAATAAATAAAAAAAATAGTTTTGTAAACTTTAAATATTTTAAAGGCACCAAATAATTTTCTGTAATTTTTTCTAAATTAAATAACTAAAAATCTTTTTAATAAAACATTTTAAAGATTATTCTTGGGTTATTAATATTAAAATGGATTTTAATAATTAATAAATTATTAGTGGTCCAAACATTTTCTTTAAACATTCATCGTTCAAATCATGTTATTTTAAATGGAGATTATTCTAAAACATTATAAATCTATATTATAAATGTACAATTATTCAAATAGTTATTTAAAGAACTATTTAAATAATTAATTATTCATTTATTCATTTAACCATGTCATATATAATTAGTTAATAACGTTATTTCTTAAACTTTATTTAAGTTTTTTTTTGGAACTTATAAAACAATATAAATTTTTATTATTTTCTTATTATTGTCTTAAAGTTTTAATATTATAAGATTTTTACGAAGATCATTTAGAACGTTTAAAAACCTTATAAAATGATAGTTTTACGGTCATTTAAATATTAATTATTTTACCTTTATCAAATTCCAAACAATTAGTTATTGATTTAATTATCACTTTTCACATATCGTATTTAATCATTATTAATTCAATAAGTTAAATCATTGAATTCTTATTTTTTTTAATTTAATTGATTGATTCCAACATTATGAACCCAAAACATAAACGATTGTTTTATTTATTAAAAATCCTCAAATTCCAATTGGAACCCTAGTTCATGTCCAATTGATAATCTTATTAACGAACATAATCTTGGAACATATCCGTTTAGGCATCTTGTAAGAGAAATCGTTGGAGCCTCGTTTACTTTCTTATCATCATCTTATTTATTTCATGTGAGTATTTCCATACCCCTTTTTGCTTATTTTCACACTTTGGGGTGAAACATGTTAACTTAGACTATTGCACTTGTAAACTTATTTGAGACTTGTAAACCTATGGCAATTCATCTTGTAAAGTTGTGGTTAGTTGAACTTTCGTGGTTACCATGTTATGGCGTTATATGTACAATCATTAACTATTGCTAGCCCAGCGAAGTCATAGATCTATGGGCAAGACAAGCCTGCTTTGGTTGATCCAAGTACACTTAGCTGATCGTATATACTTTTAAACGTTTGAGACTTGTAAAACTTTGTCGAGGTTTGATTGTTGCATTGTTCATAACATCCCTAATCACTTTATTCACTAACTTATGACTTGAATTGCCATCTTTTATATACTTATGTAATGAAAACTATGGAATACTCACCAACATTATTATGTTGACCCTTTATTTTTTAACATGTTTCAGGAATACCTCAAGTTTGATATCTACACTTTGAAGCTTGCACATCTAGGAATGGACCTAGATAAATAAATAAAATAAGAATGATTTGTTACATTCGATGTTATGCTTTTATTTGCTTTGAGACTTATGTTGTAATGTGACAATTGAAACTTATGTTTAAATTATATTTGGATTATTAATAGCGTTATGTGGCTGTGAACGATCTTAACTCTCACTCCTCGACGTTTCCGCCGTCAAGGTTGGGGTGTGACAGATTGGTATTAGAGCCCATAACTATAGGGATTTAGGTTATTAGAAATGGTGACCTAGACTATAGTTGCATGAACCTCATATAAAGATCCTTATACCTTTGTGCTTACATGTTGTTTGCATGCTACATAATGCTATGCCTTTTGTGCAACTTGATGCCTTAGCATAGGATTGCCTTATGTATGCTTAAACTTAGTTACTTGTCTCCCTAAACTTAACTTTGACTCTTTGACCCTCCCCGACAAATGAATTTCCTAAACTTATTCTCAAAGACATGTGGAATCTACACTTATCGTCGTGGGTTCAATTCCTTAGACTCTATGTCTAATCTATGAAAATCTCATCAAGGTTTTGATTTCATAAACCAAAGAAATTTGTGTGACACATAGACACTTGTATTCTGGATTTCCTGGCAAAAGGCCTTCGGGCTAAGGCAAGCATATCGTATAAATCTCATTGCGAGACCAGTTATGCTTACCTGGGGATTTTTGGGATGAGTGATAAACTATGGTCAACATACACAAGTCTCTATGGCAAATGGGTCAATTTACCTTGACGTGTCAACGATTCCAAATGGTAATGCGTTACCAAATGGAACCATCCTCTTTGTATCTTAAAAATCTTTGATTTCTTGAACTGGTATCTCTTCATTCTTATCATACGTAATGTTCCTGTTAATATTGAACCTACCCTACATTTCAACTCTTACGTTTAAACACCATTACACGTTGAGCGTTTCATGTAACTATCTCTATATCTTGACCAACGTGAACATGGAACTTAATATACCCAAAGATATTGGGAATCTAAACCGAATGGTCTTCAAAAATTTAAACCGTTACTTATGGTTCTCAAGTCTTCTTAAAGATGTGTCCCATAACTAAGAACATGAAATGCTGTAGGTGGAATTCCTACATCTCGGGATACTTTGTCTAGGCAAAGTGTAAATGGTGATTTGACTCGATCATTGAATCCATTTACTTGACTCGAAATCTTTGAGATGAGGGATCGCTTATAAGTACGCATGTCTTTAATAAGGTTATGGTTGACTTCATGTCTTGAGGAGTTCATGTATTTCCTTTCGATTGTGAATCGAATGTTCACATCTCATTTTGGTGTCGAATAATTCCTGCCCTTGATTTCGTCTTCTCGATTGAAACCATCCAAGATTTGAACACCACAACAAATTCTGTTATCTTGAACTTTGATCTTAAGCTTGTAAGCATGATTTTTCCTTTTGTTACATTGATGTAACTTGAAATTTTCCGAATTTCTAATTGATATTATTTTCCTTTCATCGTTAAGTCAAACTCCGTACCGTCTGCACCGTGAGAGATGCAAGTGTTTGCAAGCCAACCTATGACTAAGAACACTCGTATCTTCTAAATGATTCTAACTAATCAAAACAGGGATGATTCTCTTACTTTGATGAATCCCTATTCGTTTCAATAAATGGTTTCCAATTGTGATTTAAAAAAAATTTCATCCTCTGGATCGGGGTGATTTCCTTATCCCGAGGATTGACTTCAGTTATTTTCTTTGGAATGGCATTTTCACAAATGACATGATCTCACCAAAATAGGATTGAAACCCGTACTTTGGTGACAAATGTCACTCTTCGATTGTTTTCTTGCTATTATGAAATTCAATCATCAAGATAGGCGTGAATTCCATACCTTGATGATAATATCATCTTTATGAATTGTATTTGTTCAAATGAGGCGACTTCGTCAAAGTAGGAGTGAATTCTGGATTTTGATGAAGAAGTTCATCTTGTTATATTTTGTTTTTGTAAAACTTCACCGTTAAGATAGGTGTGATTTCCCTTACCTTAATGGTGAGTTACCTCGTCTTATTTTTGTGGATCCTCAACAAGGAGTTGGGATCGAACTTTTTGATTGGTAAGTTAGTGGTCATACCTTGGGAATACACCATCAAGTTAGGAGTGAAAACCACACCTTGATGACTATTCTCATTTCTTGATCTCCAACTTACCAAGGTTTTAAGACTTCAATTGACAAGAAACATGAAATAACTTGAAGGGTGAACACGTTATCTGGTTTATCGACGATAGTGTTCCAGCCAATTAAGCTAAAGCATGAATCTTGAACTCAAAAGGGGTCGTTGTTACTTTGGGGTAACCCTAGTTCCAAGCCTGGAACAGTTAAATTTTAAATCGACTTCTTCTCTCAAGCTTTTATATTTCAATTTGACGTTTGATCTAGTTTATGGAACTTTTTTTTATTGATCTTCATTCTGAGTTATCATCAAAACCTAATTGCACGATGATAACACTCCTAATACAATGTTTCGTACAAGATAAAATTTATTATAAATTTATGCCATGCCTTTTTGGTTATAGCAATGTATGGTTGAGTTCATGAGTTTGATGAACCGCGTGTGCAAGCCGTACTTGGAAAGCTATTTGGGATTGTCTGCATCATCGATATTCTGAATTATTTAAATTCCAATCCGATCATGAACGATGTCTTTGTTTAACTCTTTATACCATTTCTCTTAATGACCATTGAAAATCTTTCTAAACATCTTTCCCTAAAAATTACACTTGTCCCGAAAGCCTATAATGATGCTTTCATTCTAAATTGAATCCTTAGTCATAACGAACATGATTCTCGTATCAACTTTAAGCCAATAAAACTTTGAAATCTCAAAGACATAAGTAAACAAGAATCAACCATATGAAAACCCCGTAAAATTCATTACTTGAAAAGCCCTTATGAATTCCTTATCTCATTCAAAAGCATCTTGAACTTATCCCCAAGCCTCGTATCACACTAATACTTAGTGTTTCATTCATGGTAAAACCTACCTAATAGTCTTAAACCGCTTGAAATGTAAAAGTCTATCCATTGAATTTTTAAATTTATAATCTTGTACCCTTTTCCAAGAAGCGCATGAAATCATGTAATATGAAATTTAACAAATTTAAGCTTAGTAAAACATTATAACTAAACTCATTGAATTTAAACATTCCAAGTCTCACCGGCAAACGTGACATGAAAATCTAAGTCTCCCCGTATCCTTGAATTAGTCTACTTGTAATCAAATTTCGGGACGAAATTTCTTAAAGTAGGGGAGACTGTAACATCCGCTATTTTTAGAGTTAAAACCAGAAACCCGAACTCAATTTGAGTTTCAATTATTAAGATAATTTTAATAGTTTTAACGGATTAAACGCAACTTACATAGTGAGCTAGTTATTTATTAATTATTTAAAAACAACTTGTAATAATTTATAGAGTTTAAAATAATTCTTTTGTATAGTTAGAAAATGTTATTAACCATTTTACAATAAATAATTAAATGAAAAAAAGTTTACTTAAAATTATTGAGTTATGAAATGACTTTTAATAACTCAAAAAGTTTTATTAGTAGTTATGAAGTTATATTATTAAAATTAAATAGTTAAATTGTGAAGTTTATAAAAGTTTAACAAATAATTAATTTGATTTATTATTTAAATTAGTTTTAACAAGTCAAGGGTCTAACTTGTAATTTCTGAAACTTAAAACAAAAGTTTGGTCATAAAATACTAACTAATAAAATCTCAGGGACCATTTGTGTAACTAATGTAAACCCAAACCAAAACCCCCCCTCCTACCCGTTTTTCCGGCCGCCGGCCGGCCAAGCCCGGCGCGGCGCCGACGAGCCTCGAAACCTCACGAAAACAACTGAATTTGTTACCCAAATCGTTCCAAATCCTTTCGCTTACACGTTTCGAACTTAATGGCCACCTTAAATTCGTTTAAACATCGGTTATTAACATCAAATAAAACGCATAACCGAAACCTTAAAATTGTATATCCGTTTGAGCATTTAAACCTAATAATAATCTAATTAAATCAATCTGAACGATCATCTGTCAAGCACTAATCGAATGCAACTCATAATTTCATCCAAGAAACACACAAATCTCTCGTTAGTTTACCAATTCAGTCGCGAAACCACAGTTAATCGAACAACAACATTGGGGACTCTTAACCTGAAATCGACAGAGGGGTTTCGTCCATCACAGTCATTGGAAGGTTTCTGTGCAAGGAACTTGGAAAACATCAACGATTGCAACTCGAACCACTTCCACCACAGCCGCGACTTGTTCTTTATTCGTGCACGTCGATTTCGTTTCAAAACTGGTAAATTAGACACCTTCATAGACTCGAAATTACATGGGGAACAAAGCCCCATGATTACAAGCTTCTACATAATCGAATTAAGGTTCAATTTCGGAATTTTCGAATTAGGGTTCATAGGAAATGTGGGGTTTCTTTCTATTCATGTTTTAAAACTTCAAAACCAAGTTAAACCAAGGCTGCGGCCCTGGTCTACTGGTCACACACACACACATCAACCTTGAGGTCCCGGGTTCGAACCCGGAAACCCTCAAACATTTTTTTTCGGCTTTTTAGCTCTTAAATTAGTTATAGAAAATGTCTAATAAATAAAAAAATGGTTTTGTAAACTTTAAATATTTTAAAGGCACCAAATAATTTTCTGTTTATTTTTTCTAAATTAAATAACTAAAAATCTTTTTAATAAAACATTTTAAAGATTATTCTTGGGTTATTAATATTAAAATGGATTTTAATAATTAATAAATTATTAGTGGTCCAAACATTCTCTTTAACCATTCATCGTTCAAATCATGTTATTTTAAATGGAGATTATTCTAAAACATTATAAATCTATATTATAAATGTACAATTATTCAAATAGTTATTTAAAGAACTATTTAAATAATTAATTATTCATTTATTCATTTAACCATGTCATATATAATTAGATAATAACGTTATTTCTTAAACTTTATTTAAGTTTTTTTTTGGAACTTATAAAACAATATAAACTTTTATTATTTTCTTATTATTGTCTTAAAGTTTTAATATTATAAGATTTTTACGAAGATCATTTAGAACGTTTAAAAACCTTATTAAATGATAGTTTTAAGGTCATTTAAATATTAATTATTTTACCTTTATCAAATTCCAAACAATTAGTTATTGATTTAATTATCACTTTTCACATATCGTATTTAATCATTATTAATTCAATAAGTTAAATCATTGAATTCTTGTTTTTTTTTAATTTAATTGATTGATTCCAACATTATGAACCCAAAACATAAACGATTGTTTTATTTATTAAAAATCCCCAAATTCCAATTGGAACCCTAGTTCATGTCCAATTGATAATCTTATTAACGAACATAATCTTGGAACATATCCGTTTAGGCATCTTGTAAGAGAAATCGTTGGAGCCTCGTTTACTTTCTTATCATCATCTTATTTACTTCATGTGAGTATTTCCATACCCCTTTTTCTTATTTTCACACTTTCGGGTGAAACATGTTAACTTATACTATTGCACTTGTAAACTTATTTGAGACTTGTAAACCTATGGCAATTCATCTTGTAAAGTTGTGGTTAGTTGAACTTTCGTGGTTACCATGTTATGGCGTTATATGTACAATCATTAACTATTGCTAGCCCAGCGAAGTCATAGATCTATGGGCAAGACAAGCCTGCTTTGGTTGATCCAAGTACACTTAGCTGATCGTATATACTTTTAAACGTTTGAGACTTGTAAAACTTTGTCGAGGTTTGATTGTTGCATTGTTCATAACATCCCTAATCACTTTATTCACTAACTTATGACTTGAACTGCCATCTTTTATATACTTATGTAATGAAAACTATGGAATGCTCACCAACATTATTATGTTGACCCTTTATTTTTTAACATGTTTCAAGAATACCTCAAGTTTGATATCTACACTTTGAAGCTTGCACATCTAGGAATGGACCTAGATAAATAAATAAAATAAGAATGATTTGTTACATTCTATGTTATGCTTTTATTTGCTTTGAGACTTATGTTTGTAATGTGACAATTGAAACTTATGTTTAAATTATATTTGGATTATTAATAGCGTTATGTGGCTGTGAACGATCTTAACTCTCACTCCTCGACGTTTCCGCCGTCAAGGTTGGGGTGTGACAAGTCTCACGATGAGGAGAGAGTTAGAACATTTAACAGATCAAATAGGGAACCGGGACTTATATTATGATACTATGAACACAAGTAAACAAGAGACAAAAAACTTAAGAACACAACGAAGTAAAGGTTTTCAAGATTGTAGTATATTGCTTCTCAAGTTCTTTTACAAGTGTTACAAAGCATAAGAATAAGATACAAGGACTTGAGACACTTTATACTACATTCTACAGCCGACCATACTTTGAAGGGCAGCTGGAAACACTAATCTAGACAACAACAAGATCAATGTAAAGTCAAAAGACAGATTTGTGTTTTGACTAGTGACTACAACATGACATAGCTCACATCCTAATATATTACAAAAAGGATAAACATACATAAAGTAAAAAAGTTACAAACTCAAGACCTAATGTACAGTTACAAAAAGCATGGACCATTCACCAACTTGTTTAAGTTGGTGAGTCTTCAGAGTTGTAGCGAAAAGTTGGTCAGCTTTATGAAAAGTACATCAGAGAAAGCATGTCCTTCAAAGTCTTCGAAAAAAATCTGTCTTCACTTCATTGGCTTCGGAAGACTTTGTCTTTGAAGCTTTGGAAGACTTCACTTTTGGCTTTGGAAGATATTGGTCTTGGCTTCGGATGATTTCATACTTAGAGTATTTTATTGTGCAGAGTATGAAACTTCCGAAGCAACTTCTACTTAGTACCAAGTACATGCATGCAAAAAGCACTTGGGTTGTTTTGGATGAATCAACCTTTCTATAAGCCTTACATATATATCAAAACATATATATATTTTTATCTATATACATATATACTGTATTAATTAAATAATTTAATTAATCACTAATATAATTATCGTGTGATAATAATCAGGGTAACGTTATAATACAATGGTATTTAATCTAAAAAATCTAATAATTATGGGCTTGACACATGTCCTTTTATTGTTTTAAAAAGCATGGCTTTTTGATCATGATGTTAAATACGTCAGCTCATTGGTTATTATATGTTCATTGTGCTATATATCACTTCATTATGTCATATATTTTACATCATATCTTATATATGATCTTATTGTGTTTTACGTTTTAAATTATTTATCATTGTTTCTATATATTATATAATTTTGTTATCTATCATTATGTCTTAAAATTAGAAGTACACAATTATATATTTTCACCAATGTATTTTTCAAAACTCATAGTATTAAAGATAACACAATGTGTTATTTTTGTAATTGTTTTTATAAATTATATAAACTTGTTGTTATTTATCATTGTGTCTGACAATTAGAAGTACACTATTTCACCAATTTATTTTTCAAAATTCGTAGTGTTCGAGATAATATATCGATCAAGAAAAACAATAAGACATTGTATTATTTTGTCATTTTTGTAATGTATTAGATTATATAGTTGTTAATTTATTATTTTGTTTTAAATACTAGAAATACACAACAATGTTATTCCATCATTATATATCTTTTTAAAAAATTTATCCTTTTAGAAAGACACCAACTCTTCCTTCATCTTCAATACAATTTGACCAGGATGCGTCTAACCCTTGACAAGAGTTAACTTATAGCCATTCAATTCCATATACCTAGTTCGACCTCCCCTCTACGAACCGTTTATGAACCCCGCTTTTTATAAATTATCCTTTCCCTTCCCCCTTCTTTATCATTTTTATCATTATCCTCCAACCTAAATTGATAAGATAATCAATGGATAAATTGATTGGGCCGAATCGTTGCATAGAAATTGATTTGATTGATCTAAGTTCATACAATTTATTATTTATTAATATTTTCGTTTGGTCAATCGGTGAATAAAATCAACTCAAAAGGGGAATCATTCTATAGAACATCCTTTTTTATTTAATAACATTTAATAACACGTCGTAATACCACAAGACTTCTTTGTCAAATTACGACTTCGAATAGTGAATATTCGGTTTAGATTGGTCATCGAATTCGAATATTCACTATTACTATTTAAAAAAACTTAATAACTAACGAAAATACACAATGACCTATTATAAAGATATAATGACGAGCAGAAACATAAGCTTAGAAATATATAAAAAAAATATTATCTTTTTATATAATAATACTATGCTCGTTTTAAAATACAAATTAATTCGTTTTTATGATGTAATTTTTATAAAAAAATTCATATTTAAAAGTTGCGAACGTTTAAAAAAGGGGAACTTGAAAAAGGTCAACAAAAGTGGCTATAACTAAAATAGCATTCTAAAAAAAATTTCTTATAATTTGATTTTAATAATTGATTAAAAAAATTGATGGTTGAGATTATATTTTAGACTATTTAATTTTAAAGGACATTTTCTAGAACTCTTCCCTAATAATTATCTCATTGTATATACTTTTAAATTTATTAAAAGGTTTAATTAACTACTAGGTATATTATAATAATAATTAGCTGGATGTTTAGATACATATATTTGAATTATTTATTAATAATAGATAATCATTAATATCATTATGGATATTATTTAAATATATATTTTGGTTTATACTGAAAATATTTTTATTTTTTATTGAATAATCACAATTAGTTTAGAACTAATAAACCAAACAATATAAATAGCGGTTAAGGTTTCAATAAACAAAACATAGTAATAACCCTAATGCACCTCTGCTCTTTCTCTCTCTCTCTCCCATCCCACCAGTCGTCATCGCTAAGGCCACCATCGATTTCTTGCGGCTTCAATCGCCACTGCCACCTGCATTGGCCACCTTCGTCATTCCACGATGCTACTTGCACGTAGTCACCACGCGTTCCACCCGATCATTGTCGTGGATTATCGGTTATCAGGTTTCATTTGAAATCGTGATTAGATCGTGATTCTTGATGTGTTGTACAAAAGTTAGAACTTTTGATGTGGAGAAAACGAATCATAAAATGTTTGTGATTCAAGATTCGTGAACATTGGACTAGCATTCATATACGGTTGTCATCGTGTGACATATTTTTAGTGGTGATCTTGACTTGCCAAGCATGGTAATGTATTTTGAATACCTTATGGCGTGTTTTTAATTTGGTTTTGTTTTGTTTATCACTGGAATAGCTTTTACCATCTTGATATGATTAAAACTTACGCCGCGTGTAGTGATTTGGTTTTTGAAACCTAAAAATGAGTAGGAAAAATTCTAACACAACAACCATAATTAACTATTGATGATTTTGTGATAAATGACTCTCTTGATTATTGTTAGCAGTAATTAACCATCAAACTCCCACTTAATCACTATTTATTTTAATTAACCAAAACTACCTTAGTTTACTATTAATAACTTTAATTAACTATAACTAACCGTCAATGACATTAATTGATCAATAATGATTCTAACCAATAATCATTGAGTTTGGTTTACTAATAATCACTCAAAGTGATCATGAATGACCCTAATTAACCGTATGTGGTCATAAATGATAATACTTGATCATTAATAAGCTTAATTAACTCTTAACGACTCAAAGCCATGATAAATCTTGTTTGACAATCAATTAACCTAGTTGAGCATTAATGGCTCTAAATTACCAACAAGAACTTTAGTTAAGCTATTTGTGACTCTCATTGATCATTATTACCAATATCGACCAAAATTGAGCGTGATTGATCTTTATTAACAAATAATGACTCTAATCGACCATCATTGGCCTAGTCCTTTATGGCTACAAATCCCCATAAATGATGTTGCTTGACTATCAATCTCGAATATATTTCATTAAAATAGTAGAATGTTGGCTTAGAGACTGAATATCAGCTCCTAGTTTAATCAGTTTGGGATTATTAAGAACTAATTTGTTGTTTCTAATATGTTTCCTCCATGTTGTAGAATAAGGATTGATCACCAACATAAGTCGTATAAAAATTATTCCACAATATCATTAGCAACTAATAAATCAACCATGGAACTAATTTACACCCTAGTAAATTGTGATTGAATATTAGTCCCTAATTACTTCAGACATCAAACTCTTTGGAGACTAAATATCAGATCTGAAAAAAGCCATGTGAAAGACCATGAAGATTGATTTTCAATCTTTGATACATTTCTTAAATTGATATAATTCGCACCAAATAAGTGTAGACTAACATCAGACATTGACTTTTTTGTACGTAAAAGGAATTTGAGACTAAATATCAACCCTTAATTCAATCCGCTAGGAATACTAATAACTATTTTTTTGGTATTTAATATGTTCTTTTGAGTTTTGAGACTATAGGATGTATGCTGATTATTAGAGAATGAATATTAGTTCCTAGTCATTTCATCTATAAATCTATTTAGAGACTGTTAGTTCCTAGTTATTTCATTTACAAAACTTCCTACAGACTAAATATCAGTTTCGAATAAGGTTACTTAGAAGATATTTAAGTCTGTTTTTAGTCTTTAATATCTTTCTTAAAATGACATGATTTGCACAAAATAATTAGAAACAAAGAAATTTGTCATGGAACTTCTTTTACACAAATGGCATTCGAGACTAATCATAAGTCCTCAATTCAATCCATTGTAATATAATTAAGGACTAATTTTAAGTATGTAACATGTTCCCTTTTTATCATATACTGAATATCAGTTACTCGTATAATATCATCATTTTTTATTAATACACGCACTTATTTGGGACTGAAATTTAACTTACCAAAACTTCTACTACAAAACTTTCATTGTGCAGACCTATTTGTGACTGAAATTTAGTCTAACTTAATTTGTAAAATTTAAAATAATGTACGGGTTCGATTAGTTGATGTTGTCAATGGAGGTATGGCCCGTAGGAGTTAAACCTTGGTCAACGAATGCTAAAGTCCACTTAATTTGATTAATCGGGTTTTAATAATTTATAATTGTTATAAATTATTTAATTAAACATTAAGTTATTAAAAGTTACTTGTTTTGGTTTGGGTTTCAATTGTTCAAGTGAGTTAGTATTAATCTAAACAGGCACGGAGCCCGCGAGAATATAAATATTATTTGTTAATTTAAAAGGATCATAAGAGATTTTTATCCTCTTATCTTTTACGTTTGTTTTGGCCGAGTAACAAGGGTTATTCCCTTGTTAAATATAAAATCCCACAACAAACAGAATAACACACATAATTCCATTTTTAATTGACCCATTCACTAAAGAAAAGGAAAACAATTCAAGTCTATTTGTGCTATTTCTTTGACCACCGGATACTGCCAACAACAACACACAGAATAACCTATTTCTTGAAGTGTATATTTTCTTGCAGACTTTTGTTTTTTCTTGACAGTTTATTCAAGGCCAATGCATGCAATCGATGCTTTCAAGCATCCCCGGAAGGCCGTGGACTTCTTTATGCACCTCGTATATTCATTGAATATTGCTCCACGTTGGCTTCCTAAGATATCTCTTCGCGTATATCTGAATCACACCTATATACACCTATATAGAATATTAATATTATTATTATAAAAGACAAATAACAATAACAACAAACAAACAACAACAAACAACAACATTTAAAATATTACCTTGGCAAACATATTCAAGACTATCGCATGATATTTTTACGGACATCTGCAAGTATTCGTCCCATGAGTCCAGTGAGGTCACGGATGCGAGTTGAAAATACCCGAAGTACGTTTTTGTATGCTCAAAAAACCGAGTACCCCTCTAGCGTCACGTCTTTGTTAAAAAAATCTATACTAGTTTTGAAATCTTCAACAACTCTTAGAAAAAGTCGCCGACTCAAAGAAAAACGTCGCCTAAAAAGAATTTCATCATATACCGTTTTTTTTAGAAAAGTAGTCATGTACCAATAAGTTATGAGCCTTCTCACAATCCTGATCAATATGTCGTCGTCTTCTTAAGGATTGTGGAGTTAAACCTTGGATTACTTCACTCATAAACTCAATTGTCAAGTTGACTAACTCCACTCTTTTGAATCCAATGATGAAGATGAAAAACCATAATTAGAGAAGAGTGAAAGTAATTGATTTTTAGAGTAAGGTTTGTATGTGTGAAAAATTTGAGTTTATATAGATATTTAAATTGAAAAAGTTAATGCTGGTCGGTGGAGTGAGGTTAATTTTAATGTTTCAATTTCCTGAACATGTAATAACTAAAAACAATACAAATGACTTAGAATAAAAATTACAAATAACTTGAAAAACTAGTTCATCATCTTCTTCGTTTAGGTGGTCAATATTCATAGCCAAAAATTTCATATCCGAACATCTTTGTTGATTTTTCTCAACTGGGACGAGGGAGGCTAAATTTGTAGTTAAACGTTCTATGCATTCTTTGAAGTAGACGCCACATCACCAACTTGTGTACCTTTATTGTTAGCCCCTTCTTTGTTGTTCCTCCCTAGTGGGCATGGAAGTTCCATGTCCAGATTGAACTCGTCACTAGGGTTGTTAAGATCGATCCTCGTATGAGATTCGGAACTACCTTGGCTAACATCTTGAGACAACGAACTCTTCGCTCATTTCGATGGTTAACCATTGAGGACTATATGAACAAAGTTCCACTTTGTATCAAAATCACCTAAACGAGCCTTTGAGAAAATATAACGTTCATCTTTGAAAATACTAGTCCATTGCATAGTTACAAACGTCAAAGTCACTTTCTCTACTTTTGCGGTTCGTCCAATTTTTATTGAAGATTACCAAATAAACCCATTTTCTGACATATCTCAGTCCAATAACCCGAAAATCATGTTGGCGGTATGACTTTTGTTCCCTATACTAGCTCAAAATAACTCTCGAATCCGGCTCCAAATTATTGTTTTAGTTTTGTTGTTCCCTACACACAAAAAAGTAAATTGAACTATAAGTTATTTTAAATATTTTAATAAATAACTAGTGTATTGAATATAAAACAAATAAACTTGTTAGAATAGAAAACTCACAGACACGTTGATTTTCCGAGACGTCAACTCAATCTCGTGCTAATGCACATTTTTCATGGACCGTCAAACGCTTAGCCCTTCGTTGTTTGGATCCTCATGGATCACCAACTTGTTTTTTCTTGTGTGAATGCCTTTTTGGTTGTGGTTCCACCCCGTTCACGTTAGGGTTCGGGTTCAGTGAGGCTAACTGGAAAGACTAATTGTTTCAATTGGGCTTGTGTTTTGGGTACCCGTTGTCTTTGTGAATCGGGTAAATCCCAACCATTGGTGTGACAACCCTACGTCAAGGTTAGGTAAATTAAACGTTATTAAGAATTACTCTAAATAGATAATGTAGACCTATATACTTATATACCTTATTAAAATTATTAAGTCGATTTTATGTGTTAACTTTATATAAAATTTTTATATATTTTTGCATTGTAGTATGTGAGCATGCATGTATAAGTGTTTACGTGTGCATATATATAAATCTTGTGATTGTTATTTTAGGATTATGTGATTAGTTACTTGAGTGTTAGATGCTTTAAATTGCACGTAATGTATTAATACTTGAAACTTAATTACTAATCAAGTTAACAACTATAAACTTTATGTCAAAAACAAAAACTAAACCAATCTTAAACACTAACTAACGTACCTACTTAACACTAGTATCGGCTCATTAGGACATTAACTAACCTAGATTAGTAACAAATTAACTAACTAAACAAACTTAACCACTAAGAATGTCATTAACACCATTGAATGACACTTAGCATTGCCATGACACAAATCACCACCATAACCCGCCACCTAGCCACTCATGGACACCTATCACCTTCCTAAATATGACACTTAACACCCTTTAAACCTTGACACCTAATCCTAAGATAACACCTCACTACTATAAATGATGAAAATCATGATGATTTTCCTAAACTCCTTGAACTCTCGGCCGATGGAACTGCAAACCATCACAACCGCCTCTATCCTCACACCTCTCGACACTCTCTTGGTTTTCAAGTCACCTCCACCACCACCCTCATACTTTCGGTTCTCACCTCATCACCATCCCTTGATCACTAACAACCTCAAGAACAACATGGGCCAAGTTACTTTTCCAAGTTTATGATCAATCTTTAAACAAGAACCCTAAACGGATCATCAAGAGTCTAACCAAGCAATTCCCTTAAGTTTTCATTCATCCAACAAGGTATGATCCTCAAATCTATAACTAACGAATTATATATGTGTTTAACTAACACATACGGTTAACCCTTTAGCTAAATCATCAAGGTTCTTTGCAAAAACTCATAAACACATGATTTTTATTAAAAATCAGTATGAAAAGATTTAAAAACAGAAAGTTTGAAGGTTTTATAAAAATCAAGGATTTAATACAAAAATAAAAGGGTTAAAACATAGATATTCATGATGAATCAGATTAAATACTTAAATGATTATGAATTTGGGAATAAAAATAGAAACTTGTTAGAAAATATTAGAAATAACATTCTGCAAAATTTAGTATGATTAGGATAGGTAAAATAATTTATATAATTTATTTAAGTATTTGAAAGAAAATTATCAACTGGAAGAACCAAACCTGGTAAAAAGCTAGAAAACTATATGATGATTCTTATGCTTTATAAGACTTGTAAAAAAAGGTTTCATGGCCTAATTCGAAGTTATGCATAAGTTACAAATTTTAAAAGTATCTATAAATCAAAAATCAGGAAAAATATTTAAACTATAAGATAAATTATGAAAATTTTATACAAAGTATAATAATTAGATTAGAACAGTTTGTATAAAATTTAGAAATTTTGAATATATTTTGCTATTTTTACAGAATATTGTCAGAATAATAAAAATCATTAAAAATAGTTCTGCTATGATCTAGCACTTCAAGAAATTTTGAAGTAGTATACATTTTGGTATGTAAATCCTGATAAATTTTGGTGAATTTTAGAGACCGGTAGGTATTTTTGCTAGTTTATACAAATATTATTAAAATTCCAGAAAATAAACTGTAAATAGTTAATATATGAAACTTTGGTATGTAACATTAGATTTCTGTATGTATCTACTGTCAAAATGTCATGACATATGAATGATTATAACTTCTGTATTTATTTTTATAATCTGAGGTGCTAAAAAATTTAAAGAAAAGATATTCCTAATCTATAAATATTTTGTTTATAGGTTACCCATTGGAGTAAGAGGTGAGACTCATAGCCCCATTTTATATTTATAAACTTTTGGGGGAAAAAGTATACTGTTATAAGATTAATGCATATATAAGAATTTTTGAGATTTACGGTCATTTATGTTACAACCATTAATTCGGATGTGGAACCGTTGGATAATATAGGTAGCGCTACTTAGGAAAAACATTTCCTGCACCAACAGGATGAGTGTTGTGATGCTATATTATCTGATATTTATGAATTATGTGCAGGGTCAGGTTTTGTCACTTAATACTTAGATTTCTCTCAAACTCACTTATACTCCACTCAGATCAGATGAAGAAGAATCTCTTCTAAGAGTTGATAATAATATAATAAGTAGCAAAGAACACAAAGAAATAATTTTCAAGACACTTGTATATATTACTTCTCAACTCAAAGTATTACAAGACTCTTACATGCATGAAACAAGAGTTACAATGAGAAACTATATATACTAGATCCTATAGCCGGATATACTTTGATACCAGCTGGAAACCTAAGACTAAAACATATACTACAGTGCTAAAGTTAAGGTATCTTTGATAAAGTATTATCTAAGATATGGTAGTCATGACATGTCCATGACTTACCTTTTGTCACCAACTAAAGTTGACAACTGTACTAACTAGTAAAGGTAAATAGTAGAATAAAGTATGGTCAACTACATGGCTTTTGAGAAAACGCCATGCAGTGTCTCAGAGGTCTGCAGCGGAGTGTCAGAGAAACCATACTTATGTCCACTAATTAATAGTAGTGTCTTCCGAAGGTTAGTTAGCTTCGGAAGAACAAGTTCTTTCGAAGCCACTTATAGTTCGGAAGAGGAAACTACCTTCTGATATTTCCTTCTAAGTCTTGATCTTCGGAAGTGAATACTTTATCTTCGGAAGTTGGAGTTTTCCTTCGGAAGTTGGAGTTTTCCTTCGGAAGTTGATCTTACACCTTGTCTTCGGAAGAACTCCTTTTCCTTCGAAAGTTCCACACTTAGCTTCGGAAGTCCTTTATTAGTTGCACCAAAATAGTCTAAGTGATTTGGTTTTGGTTGCACCAGCCTTTCTAGATCCAACAAACTCCCCCTAGGATGATGCTACCAAAACCTCACTTGTCTCTGCTTCTCAAAACCTTCAACACCAGGGACAAAAGATATTTATCTGTTTCCTTGTTCTTTCCCGAAGTGGTGCTGAGAAGTTTGTACAAATCATTAGTGGATAGGAGATCCAATCTATCACTCTGAATGACATGTACCCTTTGTTGTGCCCCCCTAAGAAGACTTAGTTGACGGGAGTTATAGTCATACTACCATCTAACTATGGATTTAAGTTCAGGACCCTCAACCATTTGTAGAAAGGCTTTGCCTTTGGTTGCTAATCCCTTCTTTGTCTCCTCCTCTCTAAGTTTCAACTCTTCTTCAATCTTGGTCCTAGCAGTTAGCTCGGCCAGATGAAGACTGCTCAGGTGATTTCTGATGTGAGCAGCTACTTCAGAGTTAGAGGGGTTGGAGAGTGGCTTCTCTGCTAACTCAGCAATATCAAATCTGCTTAAGTGTAGCAGAGATGAGGCATTTGTTAGGATCGTGTATTGCACGAAATACTAACTAATTAACGTGTATACCAACTCAAATAGTGCGGAATCCTATTTGATTGGCGATCCAATCAGTGAGAACGCACGTCGAATCAATTATCAATTGAATCTAAACGTTAAGAACGATATAGAATCGATCTAGTGCGATCTGTGAACTTGGAACAGGTTCTTGGAGGTTTCTGGACGGATAGGGTACGTCTGGAGTCGAAGTAATATCAATTGTTACGTTTTTCCACGAATTAGGTGGTATTTATAGGTTAGCGTTGCTCATTCGTGCGACTGAACCATTAGCATGGTTCATCCGTGTGATTGAGCCATGCGGTTGATCCATTCGCACGACTGAGTGTTCAGTCGTGCGACTAAGTCAGTCGCATGAAGTTGTTCAGGCGTATGGACTATTTAGGCGCATAGACACTCAGTCGTATGGCCATTCGGACGCATGACCACTGTTGGGGCGCATGGTCCAGTCGGACGCATGTGAACTTCACTTAACCAAGTTTGAATGCATTCATTATTATAACATTATGTGTATTCATCCAAACAATCACAAACTTATATAATCAAGTCAATATACATTACACAACTCATTAATGAAATATTAAACATTATAAATCACAACCAAACATTCTCATTTCATTAATCACCCAAGCATTACATAAGTGTAAGACATTCATGACATATTACATTAAGATCCACATCTAGGTACATATGTATCAACAAACTCCCCCTTGGACCTAGATCTATCTAATGTCTTTCTTCTTTATTACCTCCTCATACTTTTTGTACTTCTCTTTTTTTGTGACTCCTGCGTGTATCTCAAATGAAAAGCAGAGTCTTATAACGTTCTGAAACTGTAGAGCTTGTACAATATCTTGAGAGTCATAGAATAGTGGCCACTTGTATAATGTGTAGACATCATTTGCAGACAAGTTTGTGAGCCACATCGGGTCAAATACCCTGATAGTATCCATTTTTCCTTCTTTGTTTAAGACTATGACTGCCTCTCCTGTCCTCCAATCATAGTACCACCATTTGAAGTGTGGAGTGAAGTCCTGTGGCATTTCCCGTAGTGGGATCTTGGACATGGTGCGCGGAGGACTCCACTTCAGCACTATTATAGGCTTTCCAGTTATGGCATCAACCTCAGACCTTCGGATATACCTCGTAGGTTGTTGAGGTTTGAAGTTGACCCATCTGGTATGGTACTCTTTCTCTAATGCAGCCTCAAACCAGCCTGACATCTTTCTCAGGTCAGCATATAGCACCTTCAGTCTGGCCAGCTAGTTGAGCTCAAAACCACGTAGAGTCTTTAGATCATGTGGGAATCTAAAGTACTCAATACCCTTCTCTCTCTTTATCGCGTATACGTTAAGATCCTCAAAATGGGCCCACGCGATATTCTTGCCTGACACCTTGTGATGTTTCTTCACTTTGTAGAGCTTGGTGTAGACATTTGGTTTAGGAGTAGCGTGTTGGGCTCGGATCTCCTCAAAACATGCAGCCCATTCTGCCTTTCGGATATTAACATCAGCGTCTGAGGCTTGGGCTTGTTCATTAATTTTCTCTGACACTTGCTCCATTTTATCCAATATTTCAAACGTTTCACTGACCAGCGAATCACCCTGGTTGGGAACCACATTTCCCTCCTGGTCAGCATACTCTGGATAGTGCTCTGCAGTGACATCCTCGATATCTATCTCATCAATGTCGTTCAGCTCGTCGTCACTGGTTGATTCAAAGGTTGGAGCATCCTTGATAATCTCATCAGGATTCAGCTTGAACATTTCGGCCAGTTGCTCATTTGTAAGATCATGAATTATTTCTCCCTCTTCAGGGGTGTAACTCACTGATCTCCTGATAATCCCTTGCAGATCAAGAATCATAGTTAGTTGTGTCTTGACCTGCTGAAGGGGAGCAACATCGTATTCGTCCCTTTGAAAGTTTGGATCTGCTTGATTTAGACATGTAACACATCAATCATTAGTTAATAATCAGAACAGAAACTCATTAAATATATATATATAACATTAAGTACAGAAGTTTAATACATGATTCAAGTACAAAAGCTATCAAATACATAAATGTCTAATCATTACTTTTGTCCTGAATCGCAGGCTCATCACTAGGTGAAGCACAAGACGAGGCTCGTTGGTCTTGATTTCTCTTTGAACGTCTCTCTTGACCCTGAGCTGAGGCAGATGCAGCTGCATCTCCTTCATCATCATCATCATCATTCTGCCTTTCCTCTGTCTTTTCTTCATCATTTGCCTCATCATCATCACTATCTTCATCTTCATCCTCATCCTCATCCTCATCATCATCATCATCACCATCGTCATCACCATCCTTTTCTTTTATCTTTAGAGGCTCATCCTTAGTTCCTTTGAGCTTGAGCATGATAGTCTTTTTGGCATCCTCCAACTCCTCTATCTTCTTTGCTGATAGATCTTTATGCTCCTGGAGTTATGTAATCTCTTGGCTCTGAGCAGCCATCGGCTGTGCCTGCTGCTCAATCAGTTGAGCCTGCTGAGAAATCTGCAGAGATTGTGCAGCTGTAAGATCTACCAACTGACGAATCTGAGCTGTCTTCTCATCATCGGCTGCCAACAGCCTCAGCACCATACGGTTTAGTGCTGAGAGCTGTTCCTCTACCCCACTGGGAGGCGGTGATCTAGATGTATAGGAGGGATGTGATGATGGGCCGGCTTGGTGGCTAGTAGTGGTGGTGGTGGCAGTGGTGAAGATTGGGGTTGGTATAGATGATAGTGGTGGTGGAGTGGGTGTGGTAGATATGGTGGTAGATGGGATGTATGTGGTGGTGGGTGGTGTGGTGATAGTGGTAGGGGGTGTGGTAGTGGTGGTGGTAGCTGTGGTGGTGGCTGTGGTGGTGGCTGTGGTGGTGGCTGTGGTGGTGATCAAGGTAAATCTCCTTCTCTTACTCTTCATTCCATGAGGCTGAGCCATCCTCTTTTTCCTCGTTCCCTTTGAGAAGGATGCTCCCCCTTGGCTGCTGGGCTGGTCTGGGGTGTAAGATGGATCAGTAACAGCCTCCCCAGACTCACCCTGGCGTCCACCTACTGCCCTAATCCCTTTTTCGGTGGCAACCACCTTGCTGCCCACCGTCCGAGTCAACGGCTCCTCGTCCGACTTGTCTTCTTCAGCAGCTTGAAAATCCTGATGAAATCCCGCTATCTCTGCTCCTCCATGGGTGGATGATGGTGATATAACATCTGAAGGAGTGGCCCTAGACTGGGTGGGACCAGTATCACCACCATCATCACTGTCATCGTCGTCCGAGTCATCAGAAGGAAGCACAATCGGCTCAGAGTCCGAGTCACTATCATCGTGACGCCACTTCCTCTTCGCTGGCGCCACGTAGTCAACTCTACTCAAATGTCCAAACAGTCGTCTCACAGGGGGTTTCACCTGCTTTCCCCTGTAGACCTTCATCCTACCCAAGGTGGTATCATCCATCACCTCGAGTACCATCGCGTCCTCCTTATCCTTTGGCAAGGAAGGGAGCTTCTAGTCAATAATCATCTGCATGAATCGAGGGTACATGCAGAAGCCCTCCTTCCCTTTCCCCTCAATGTTCTCCACCAAGTAGGTGAAGATCATCCTAGAGAAGCTGAAAGGGAATCCGATCTTAAACTACCAATCAATTTTTCTTGAGTGGTTCAGCACCAACGCTGCATATGCGTTCTGGATCTGATCTGACAGCTCATCAAATCCTCCCTTCCTAGAAGCTATGCACTTCAGCAGCACATGTGTAAGGTACTTGAACTGGGGGCACAGGTTGCTCTTGTTGAGCACCCCTGCGTTGATGTCCCCAGAGTACTTAGCTCGCAAGAAACATCCTCTGACAGTAAGGGGGTGTAGTCTAGTGGGACGTCAGCATCGTCCCCAAACTGCAGCACCGTCCTGAGATCATCCTCAGTGATCTCAATGGCCTCTCCAAAAATGGTACTCCTGATGCGATGAGGCTCTGAAGATCTATCAACAACTGCGCCTTCCCAGAAGGCCTGCTGAATGGAGCGATACGGTGTACACGGAGCAGATATAGCATGAGAGATCCCTGATCTCCTCAGAAATAAGATAATGCCAGAAAAGTCTGAAGCATTTCTGGATGTCAGATCCAGATGGGCACAAATGTTGTGCTTAGTGCTCATAGTCCAGCAACTCGCCATCTGTTACACAATGAATATAAACATTAGTATCCATTGGTTAATAATATCTTGAATCACTTGGACTTGAAAATATTCTTTTCTGTCATGCGAATGAGACTGTGCGACTGAGATCAAGTCGTGCGAATGAGCAGTGCGACTGAGATCCAGTCGTGCGAATGACCTCATACGTACGACTGAGTGTGCGACTAGGCTCATACGTATGCAAACTCATGCGTTTACACCAGTCGTGCGACTGAACTCATACGCATGGTTCAGTCGTGCGGTTTAGCTATTCGCACACCTCAGTCGTGCGACTGAAGTTCATCAACCTGTCCATTCGCATGACCTTTTGGCTGTTCAATTCAAATTCAATTTTTGACCAATTTTTAAGATTAGACATCGTGTTCTGGTTCATTAGACTCGCAATCATTTAATTTAACACCTAACGACTTTGATTTCATTATTTTACTTAGTTTTGTTAGGTTATTTGTCCAAACATGTTTCGGTTCTTGGATAGGTCCGACTGTCCAGATTTGGACTCAAATTGAGTGAAATAGTGATGGATTTGCACCGCAATATACCTGTATAATCAGCGCAGATAGTCAGTACACAACAATCAATGATTTATAATGATCAACCGAAAATTTGGCAGAGTAACACTTAGTCGTGCGAATTAGGGCTAATTTGGGAGTGATGAGTCTCTGCGACCGACTCCCCCTCTATTTATACTAAACCTGAATTCAATCGTACGACTGGACTCATTCGCTCATTTCATTCGGGCGAATGGACCTCAGTCGTGCGATTGGATCAGTCGCTCACCTTCAGTCGTCCGACTAGAGTTCAGTCGTGCGACTTGTTCATTCGCTCACTCTCAATCGGCTGAATGGGTCATTCGTATAAGCCATTCGGTTGAATGGTCCATACTCATGTCCATTCGGCTATAAAAGGCATGAGTATTGTCCATTCGCACGGTTGGTCCATACTCATGGTCCAGTCGTGCGAATGGGTCATACTCATGAAATTTTCTGCCTTTATGACCATTTGGCATTTAAACCCTTTTAAACTGTTGAATTAACATTATAAACATTTGATCATCTCAGACATGATCATTTTAACTTGAAAGACTTTTGATCACCTCAGACGTGATCCTTTTAAACACTGTTTCACCTCAGACGTGACCCATTTACCTTTTGAAAACACATGTGGTCACCTCAGACATGACCCTTTTTAGTGATTTACTCCCTTACTGAATTCCATGATGTAGTTCGATATTAAACAAAACGAATTGACTAAATTTAAATAAAATAAAAGACTTAAGCTGAAGTACAAAACTAAACTTGTTTTTGACTTTTTGTGAGGTGTAAATCCTAAGATAGAAATCTACTGGATTCGGTTCCGGAATAGGCAGCTTCAATTTATTTTGACCATAACTGGACCAATTCAATTTGGAATCATACAGGCAAGTCAAGTCAGTTGGGACATCTTATCAAAAACCTTTTGATGCACACTTCTTGTTTTACATCTAGAGTCGTTAGCAAATTTAGGAAATCATACTGGTACTATTAGATCCCCACATTGATTTGGACTTTCAAGGATTGTAGCCACGATGATTGACAGTATGCTGGTCCTCTTAAATCCATACACAGACTTTTGACACAGATCGGTGATAGTTTAAGGTTTAATTATTTCAACCAACATTTGTGGATCCCACGCTTATGTGGTAATCAACATTCCTCAGGAGATTTTGAGCGGTCTACGGGTATTTTGACAAGAAGAAACTATTCTTAGAGCTTTCAAAGAGAAGCCAAGCCTCAGGTCAGTGCCATCGCACAGCAGAGAGGCGGCAAACAACAATGAATTCTAGAATATCTAGGTTTTGCTTATCCTCAGGTCAGTGCCATCGCACAGCAGAGAGGCACACAACCTATCTTCTTGTTAGAGCTTCTTTATTTTTCTTTTGCACATAACGCACCAACAACAAAAGTTATTAGCTTGATAGCGTTTGCTTTTCATTTTTTTCGTGCTTTGCTCTATTTATGGTCATCCGCTCACATTTGTGGCGTTTATTTGCTCGTCACCCCTTATTGGAATATTATTGATTGTGTTAACCAGTGATAAGATGGAAACCCACAGTCAGTTGAACAACTTAGTTTGATCTTGAGATCACCAACCAGGTCTAATCATCTATTGTGTTGAATCTACCGACATATCATCTGTGGTCTAGCAACCTCTAGGTCTACTTTCGTTGTGTTACCTTAGTAGTAACCAGCTTTGCTATCATTTTTCCTTTTATATTGCTTAGACTACACAGACTTATACTTTGAATTTGGCATCTTATCTAATTTAAACTTTTAAAGTCCCACTTGATTTGTTCCTGTGTACTATCATTTTCCAAAGTATTTGAATCGGTATCACAGATACGATCTACTTTCTATCAGCTAGCCTCTCCTTCTCCCTCGTTTTTTTTAATGTTACTGGCTGACCTATTCTCCCCCTAAAATTCTAAAACCGTAACCGATTTACGTTTTTTAGGATTTTAATAGACAGCTAAATAACATGTATTTAATTTAAACAGAAAATAGAATAAATAAAGGAAATAAAAAGAAAAAATAAAAAAAAATTAGACTAAATGCATCGGACTACACATGGTCATCATCTGGAATGACATCACTTTTCTTTTTAACGCCGTTGACCTCTAACAAATATAGAAAACGTGGTTTGTCAAAAGCCTTTGTATAGAGGTCAGCGCGTTGAAAATCAGTGTTTATTTTTACCACATCGATTAAATTCTTTTCAAAGCAGTCACGTATAAAATGATATTTATGCCGATGTGTTTGGTCTTAGGATGTTGTACCGAATTTTTAGTTACTGCAATTGCAGCAGAATTATCAACAAAAATAGGAGTAGAAGAGAAATTTAAACCGTAGTCCCGCATTTGCTGTTGAATCCAAATGATTTGTGAACAGCAACTTGCAGCAGCAACGTATTCGGCTTCACAGGTTGACAATGCAACCGAGGTCTGCTTCTTACACTGCCATGTCACTAATCTCCTCCTAAAGAATTGACACCCTGCTGATGTAGACTTGTAATTCATCTTGCAGCCACCGTAATCCGAGTCACTATACGCCGTGAGCTCAAAATCATCATCATGAGGATACCACAACCCAAGTGTTGGAGTACCCTTCAAATACCGAAATATCCTTTTGACCCCTATCAGATGGTTTACCTTTGGCTTAGCCTGATATCTTGAACATAGACATGTAGCATACATGATGTCAGGTCTTGAGGCAGTGAGGTACATGAGAGATCCAATCATTCCTCGGTACATGGTTGCATCGACCAGATCACCATTTTCATCGGGTGCTATATCATGGTTTGTAGCAAGTGGAGTCCCAGCTGCAGAAGCATTCTCCATGTCAAACCGACTGAGAATGTCTCCTACATACTTGGTCTGATGTAGGAAAATTCCTTTTGGTGTCTGATCCACCTGTAACCCGAGAAAGAATTTCATCTCTCCCATGGCACTCATCTCAAATTCAGCCTTCATTACTGCTTCAAACTCTTTACATAAATCTTCATTCTTTGATCCGAAGATGATATCATCAACATAGATTTGAACAAGCAGCAAATCACCATCTTTCTCTTTGATAAACAGTGTGCAATCAATAACACCTCTGCGAAATCCATGTTTCACAAGGTGAGTTGAGAGTTTCTCATACCAGGCCCTTGGAGCTTGATGAAGCCCGTATAAAGCCTTGTCGAGTTTGTAAACTCTGTCCCGATGATATGGATCTTCAAATCCCTCGGGTTGACTGACGTACACTGTCTCTCGGATTTCACCATGAAGGAATGCACTCTTCACATCCAATTGATAAACTTTAATCTTCATATACGATGCATAGGCAAGGAAGATGCGGATGGCTTCCATTCTTGCCACGGGTGCAAACACTTCATTGTAATCTATGCCCTCGACTTGTCGAAATCCTTGAACTACAAGTCGAGCCTTGTTCCTGATAATGACGCCTTGGTCATCCTTCTTGCATTTCAAAACCCATTTGGTGCCAATGACCTTAGCACCTTTAGGTCTATCCACCAGAGTCCACACGCCTAACTTCTTGAACTGAAGAAGTTCTTCTTGCATGCACTCACCCATGCCTCATCATTCAGTGCTTCACTGACGTATTTTGGCTCAACCTGCGAGACAAAACAACGATAAGCACCGTCGTGAATGTATCCTTTTTCCATTACCGAGGCATAATCGGCTGAGTACAGCTGATTTCTTGTCTGCACTCCTGATCTGACATCCCCAATGACATTGTCTAGGGGATGATAGACATTTAGACGTGATCCTGGAGTGGTGGGAACAACTACCTCAGAGTCAAGATTATGAACATTTGGTTCTGTATCTGAGGTAGTAGGAGTTTGAGGTTCCGAAGTCGAAGAGGCATCACTGTTAGATGCTTGTGGACTTGCAGGAATTTGAACCTGTCCCTCCTGATTGTTCTGGTCATTTTCCTCAGCTTCATCTTCTGAGGAGGAGTCACTTGCTTCGAGTGCTCCCCCTGAGTGGTGAGATGAGTCACCTTGTGAACCAGATGATGCTGAATCTAGTGACGGTGAGTTCAAGACATCATACATCATTCTGGTTGCTAACTCCTCGTCAGAAGTGGAGATAGGTATGTTGAAGGACTTGAAGAATCCATCATAGTCGAAAAAGTAAGCGGGTCCTTTTCCAGTAGGTGGTGTGGTGTATCTCTGAACATCAACATTACACCACACTTCTACTAGACCCGTTGAGTTGTTGTAAACTCTCTTGTTCGGTATGTTGTATCCTAGGAAGATACCTTCTTCAGCCTTCTCGCTGAATTTTCCTTCTTGAGTCTTCTTCAGTAGGGTGCACGGTGCGCCAAATGGTTCGAGATACTCTAGATTAGGTTTACGTCGTTGTAGTAACTCGTAACATGTCTTGCCATGGCGTTTGACTACCAGAACTCGATTTAATGTGTAACACGCATTTGCCACTGCCTCATTCCAGAATTGGATAGGCAGTTTCGAGTCTGCTAGCATTGTCCGTGCTGTCTCTATCAAGCTGCGATTCTTTCTCTCAGCAACGCCATTCATCTGAGGCGTGTAGGCAGAAGTGAACTGGTGCACAATTCCCTTTTCCTTGCAGTAAGCCTCCATCCACTGATTCTTGAACTCGGTCCCGTTGTCTGAGCGTACCTGTCTTACCTTCAGCTTGTAGAGAGATTCCAGTGTAGTTACTAATTCCTTGAAAGACTCAAATGTTTTGATTTGGACTTCAGAAACATTACCCAAGAGAATCTTGAGTAGTCATCAGTAACCACATAGCAGTACAAGTCGCCTGCAATGCTTTTTGTACTGACTGGACCAAACAGATCCATGTGAAGAAGTTCAAGAGGAAGCTCGATGGAATGAACTTTCTTTTCCTTATGAGACTTCTTCGTCTGTTTGCCTTTCTTGCATGCTACACAGAAATCCGGAAGTTGGAAATTTTTGACGTTAACTCCTCTCACTAGATCATTCTGGATCAAGTGATTCATCTTCCGTTGATTAATGTGTCCCATTCTCCTATGCCAGGAAATGGAGTCCTTCTCAGTAGCTTTTGATAAGAAGCACTGAACTTCATGATCCGTTGTGGAAGCCGTTGAGAGATCCAAAACATAAAGATCTTTATATCTTGAAGCTGTCATCAAAACTTGGTCCTCCGGAATCACATAGTCCTTTTTCAGGACATAACACTTCTTGTTGTCGAATACAACCTTAAATCCTTTGTCACATATTTGGGAAACAGAAAGTAAGTTGTTTTGAAGTTGTTGAACGTAGTTCACTTTATCAAACTTAACTTTCTGATTTCCCACTTCCCCTTGAGCTGTGATATAACCTCCTTTGTTACCAGCAAAGGAAACATGCCCTCCTTTTATTTGTTTGACGTTTGATAAGAGTGCCATGTTCCCTGTCATGTGCCTGGATGCTCCGCTATCTACAATCCACGTGAACACCCTGCACATTCAATTTAAAACATTAGTTCAGGTTAGGAACCCAAGCCTTTACTGGCTTGGGTTTCCCAGAGGCATCACACATCATGAATTCAACCCATTGACCTTAGAAGGTGAGGGTAGCTCAGGTGACTTCTTGTCCTCATTATCAGACACAGAGGCTGACTTTTCTTTCCATAAGCCAGATTTGTGTAAGGCCTGTTTGTGATAAACAGACGACTGGCTAATGGGTTGAACTTTGGGTTCACTAGTTCTTCTAGGTGGAGTCAATGAGCTCCTCTTAGAAGACCTAGGTTTTGATTCCTGAAGTTCAACTTTCTTCCTAGGTGTCTGATAGTAAGGACAGTAAGAAGCAATGTGTCCACACTCTCCACAGTTGTAGCATGACCTGCTATCAACTTTATGATTGAACTGTCTATGTGGAGACGTGTGTGACACCCTAGTGACATTGTTATGTTTGGGTTTTGACTCTACTTCTTTTGATGTTTTATCTTGTTTAACAAACTTAATTGTTTTAACATTCTTAACATCTTTTCCATTTTGGTTATCTGGACTTTGACATGAAACTCGTGATAGGTTAACATTAATAGTCTTTTTAGGTTCAGATTTGACTTTGTTTGACCCTGACTTTATATTAACCTTTTCAAACTCTTTTTCCAGATTAACACAAGGCATTTTACCTTTTGCCTTTGAAGTGGCCTCCTTTTGTTTTGTTCCAGATTCATTTGAAGTACATGAGGAATCTGGATCACTTACAAGAGGAGTAGACACCACATGATCCTTGATTGGATTGTTATTTATTGGTTTACTCTTAGTGTTCATCAAGGTCTCAGGTGGTGGTGGAACCACTTTATATCCCAAACCCTCCCCATTGTTACGCTCTCTCACTAAGTGTTGGACAATATGAGATGAACTTGTCCAACTGTGCAGTTTTTGCTTTAATGAATTGACTTCTACTTCTAAAACTGCTTTTTGTTTCTTAGTGTCTTCTAGGGAGTTAAGATAGTACCTAATGTCATTTGCTTGGTTAAAGGCTACTACTTCTGTTTCCCTAAGCTGTTTATTCAAAAGGTCTATCTTTTCTTTGTAACTATGCTCATTTTGTTTTAAAACTCTGTTTGCCTCAGTGCACAGTTGCAAATCCTTTACTAAGCTATCATTATGATCTAATAACCTAGCAAATTTCAGATCTATGCTTTCCCTAAATTTATTACAATCAGAACAAGCATGATTTTTGAAAAGTTGGTCAGTAGTACTTACCTGAGGAGGTTCTGATGAATCAGCCATCAAAGCAGCGTCTGATGTTTCTGGTTCTGGTGATTCTGTCTTTGTTGTAGTTGTCCCTTCTTCAGGCTTGTAGTTGACCTCAGTTGCAGTCTCTTCAATGTTTGACATCGCGAGTTCCACTGCAATATCTCCTTCACTCGCGGAATCATCATCTAAGTCTTCCACACTAGCAATATTGGATTCTCCCGGAGAGACAAACCGAAAACTCCAGTCCTGTCCCTCATCATCATGAGCAGTCAAGGCTTTTGGATCCTTGCTTGATGAAGTAGGACTGCTAGTTGGCTTATCTTGACGAGTGAAGGACGAGAATGGATTCCCGTTTCCAGTTTTCTTGGGCTTCACACACTCTCGTTTGAAGTGCCCCTTTTCTCCACAGTTGAAACAGGTCACCTTGCTCTTGTCAAAACCAAAAGTAGTGTCCTTAGTAGCAACCAAGTTTTGTCCGGTCTTCTTCACAAACTTCTTAGCTCTCCGGACAGCACTTGCTAAGGCCCACATTATATCCATCCTCTCCAGCTCTGTCTCATCTACCTGCTCGTAGTCCTCGTCTGCCAGATGGCAGTTTCCAATTTTCCCAGCAACAAGTCCATCATAGGAGTGGACTACTGCTGCTAAGAGATCCATGTGCTCTCTTGCTACTTCTACCGTCACATTTCCGAGATTCTCGGTCTTCAGTCTTGTAGCATTTGCTTCAGATGCAATGTATTGGGTACTAGAAGACCCTGACGTTTCTGACCCTGAAGTAGAGGCTTGTGAAGGACCAGATGAGCTTGACACAAAGGCTGTCTGAAGTGGTGCTCCAGACGTCTTGACTTGTGGAGTCGCATTGTACAGAGCTGGATTCTGAGTATACGAAGACTTTTGAGCTCTGTACTTCATCCTTAGTGCTTCTTCTCGCAGCTTTAGAATGAAATCATTTATGTCCAACTTCGCTAGCATTCCATTCTGTCTGAGATTTGAGACAAAAGAAGCCCATTTTTCTGGCAACCCGTCTGCAAAATTCGACACTTTGTCTTCCATGGTCGTTGTGACACCATGCGTGTGCAGCTCGCTCATCAAATGGTAGAATCTATCGATGACATCATCCAAACTCTCATTACCCATCGATGAGAAGTTGTCAAACTCTTTCTTCAACTCTTTAGCTTTTATAGCCTTCAATGACGCATTCCCGTCATACCTTTTCTCCAGCTCATCCATAACTTCTTTGCTTGCTTGTTCTCAGAAAATTGATGGAAAATATCCTTAGGAATTGACTGAGTAAGCAACGCATACACTCTCTTTTCAGCATTATATTTGACTTTCTGTGCATCAGTCATGCCACCTAATGTAAGTTTAACTCCATCAGCACCTACTGGCATACTGTACCCCGTCTCAATGGCTTCCCACATATTGGGATCTACTCCATTTAAGTAGATCTCAAAACGTTGCTTCCAGTGTGGGAATTCATCTAATGTTATTAGCTTAGGGGGTTTATTGTGATTCCCTACTTCACTCTCCAGTAGCAGTAAGTTCTGAATACGTGAGTCCTTCCCTGCTGTAAACGCTGAATACTGGTCCTCCATTGCGATTAACTTTAGTCTCTTAAACAAACTGTTTTACTAGTGCGAATGGAGCTGTGCGATTGGGCTATTCGTGCGATTGAACAATGCGAATGGTTCAATCGTGCGGCTGAACTAATGCGGTTGGTCCAGTCGTGCGAATGAACTGATGCGGTTGAACAATGCGAACAGTCTGCTCAGTCGTACGAATGAAGGTACGAATGAGTTCAATCGTACGTCTGAGGGATGCGAATGTGTCCAGTCGTGCGATTGAGTCAACCGTGCGACTGAAGCTGCTGGATTTCGAAAATTTCTAGGTTTAAGGTGTTTTGGCCGTAAAAACCCGAATTTTCACCAACCCTAATCGCCGTATGCCGGAAAACCAAAACTTTATGAGCAGGAGACGTCCAAGACACCGTTTGACACGAAAAGATTGCGTTTTTAGTGAAAAAACACAATTTTTGTATCACAAAACGATTGAATCACACGTAATCAAGAGCCAAAGCTCTGATACCACTTGTTAGGATCGTGTATTGCACGAAATACTAACTGATTAACGTGTATACCAACTCAAATAGTGCGGAATCCTATTTGATTGGCGATCCAATCAGTGAGAACGCACGTCGAATCAATTATCAATTGAATCTAAACGTTAAGAACGATATAGAATCGTCTAGTGCGATCTATGAACTTGGAACAGGTTCTTGGAGGTTTCTGGACGGCTAGGGTACGTCTGGAGTCATGTAATATCAATTGTTACGTTTTTTCCACGAATTAGGTGGTATTTATAGGTTAGGGTTGCTCATTCGTGCGACTGAACATTAGCATGGTTCATTCGTGCGATTGAGCCATGCGGTGATCCATTCGCCAACTGAGTGTTCAGTCGTGTGACTGAGTCAGTCGCATGAAGTTGTTTCAGGCGTATGGACTGTTTAGGCGCATAGACACTCAGTCGCATGGCCATTCGGACGCATGACCACTGTTGGGGGGGCGCATGGTCCAGTCGGACGCATGTGAACTTCACTTAACAAGTTTGAAGCATTCATTATTATAACATTATGTGTTATCAATCCAAACAATCACAAACTATATAATCAAGTCAATATACATTACACAACTCATTAATGAAATATTAAACATTATAAATCATAATCAAACATTCTCATTTCATTAATCACCCAAGCATTACATAAGTGTAAGACATTCATGACATATTACATTAAGATCCACATCTAGGTACATATGTATCAACAGCATTTAGCCTGTTTAGCTCTCCACACTCTCTCTCAACAACAAAGTTGTGAGAAGATTCTTCGAACATCCACTGGATAATCTTCTTCCTAGGCACAAGGGGTTGACTTGGTATCTTGTCTCCTTTCTTTGTATCCAGCAGAGTCACCAGCTTTCTCCTTAGCTTCTTTTCTTACTCATTCAAAGTATCTGAGTTCAAGTCAAGGAGCTTTGTAGCTTGGTCCAATATTCCTCCGGGCAGATCAAGAAATTGATCTGTAGTGAGGGAACATGAGGATCCATCAACATAAGTCAGTTTGACAGAATCCTCCTCACAAGAGATGTCGCTCAGGGTTGTACAGTTGATAAGCTTTGTCTTGATTGCCTTGAACTCCTCTAAGGAGAGATGTTTGGAAGGCTGAGGGGATGGTTTGGGAGGTTGTTGGGTAGGTTGTGGTGTTTGGGTTCTGGCGAGTGTTTAGGTTGGAGGATGGGTAGTTTAGGGGTTGAGGTGAGGAGGTTGGTAAGGTTGATAGTGTAGGTTCAGGAGTGTAAGGCTCAGTGGTTGGTTCAGTCTTGATGGGGAATGGAAAAGGAATTGATTCAGGTTGTGATTGGGTTTGAGGTTGGGGTTGAGTGGTTTGTTTGAAGATCATCCTCTGTCCCCTTCTTTACATCTCCTTCCTCTTCCCCGAGCGAACGTCAGCCTTTATGTCACTGACATGTCGCTAGAGGGTCTTCTCAGACATAGGACCCACCTGCCTGCCAGAGAAGCCATGAGCCTGGAGATAGTCTTTCATCCAGGCCTTTTCACCTATCTTCTTGGCAGCAGCGAGTCCTGCTTCCTCTTCCTTCTTCCTCTTTAACCTCAGCTTCTCCTTGGCAGCTTTCTTTCTCTCCTTCTCCATTTGATCTTGCTCTTTGTTGAAGAGCCATAAGATCGTATCATTGTTATGTGGAGATATTCTTCTAGAGAGAAACCCCTGGAGGTTAGGAAAGTTATCCTTTCCCTCCCTGCTGATCAGCTTCTCTTTTCTTCCTCTCCCTTTCTTCCTCTAAGGCCAACCTTGCTGCTTCTTCCTTTTGTTGTATTAGCAGCAAAGTTGCCTTTTCCAACTCAACTGACTCCTCTAATGGTAGTAGGAGTAAATCTTCATTCACAGCTCCTAGATTGACAAGTCTGTCAATGATTTCCACTCGTATTTTGTTGTTGACGGCCTCCTGGTTGGCTGCAGCTGCTTTGCTAGTCTTCTTTTGTCCCTGAACAGTCTCCCCCTTTTTGGTAGCAGCATCTTGAGAGCTTGATGAGCTAGAGGAAGAGGTCAATGAGACCTGAATTGGTACATGCCTAACAGACCTCTCAATCTGTTTCTCTGCTAGTTTGGCCTTGAGATTTTCAATCTCAAGTTGCAGAGTGGCAGCCCTATCCTCCAAAGTCCTAACCTTAGATTCAAGGTTTGAGACTTTAGAAAGTAGGTCGTTAATGGTGAGTTGTAGTCTTCCCTCATCTTCGTTTGAAGAATCATGGGGAGATGAGGTAACATATCTAGTATGTTCATCCTCACCACCAGATATGGTTTCTTGGCACCCTGGTTTCCCTTGCTCAATAATGTCTCTTCAATGTCATCAAAGGGCATGGTCGCCGTAGATTCAGTCTCAGTGATGTTACCACTGTCATGAAGGTCCATTGAGGCTCCTTCAGTAGTGACAGCTGAATCTACATGAGTCCCCTCCACATCAGTGGGACTTACCTCAGTAAAGGCTTGCTGATGGAGGCTAGAGATAAGAGGTCTCTCTAGGCTCTGTTGATCCTTGAGAGGGTGTTGTGGATCACTTCATTGCCTTGAAGAGACATAATCTCTTCATTAGTTCCTCTTAGTAGGTGTGTAAAGGATATAGAGGTTAAGCCTAATGACCCGGGACCTTGGTCAATGTCTAATGGCATTGAGACTATGGTGGGGTTGTCCCTTTTTGGCTGCTCAGGGGAGTATAAAGACTCACCTTGAGGTTTTCAGCTTGGGTTTCGGGCTCATGGGTTTAAGAAAAGCTGACTCTAGTCCAACTCACAGTTGATTATGTGCTGAAGGAACCTGTGATACATGAAGAATGCATCCCCCTGGAGGTTCCCCATAAGATTGGTCAGCACAAACCTTGAGTAATTAAAGCGGAGGCTTCTCACCAATCCATGAACTATGCACCTTAGTTCATATGCGATTTGATCCCATCCCCCAGATTTGTTGGACAAGCAATGAAGAATAACATGCAACAGGAACTTCCAGTTGTAAGAAAAGTTAAACTTGTAAATGGTTGACCTGCTTACATCTCCACCATTTCCCATTTAGATATAGGTGTTGTCCAAATCTGTCTTGGGGAACTCTGTAGGAGCGCCCTCATCATGGAGCTCGAGATGCTCCCTGATGAGTTGTTCGGAAATGACCAACTCCTGGCCACAAATGCTCGATCTTATTACCCGAACCCCATTTAGGGTTTCAATCTGACCATTGGCCTAAAATTCAGCCATGTGATTTGAGTAAACGGTGGGGTTAACAGTTAGAGCAGTGTAATAAGATGATTGGGTAAGAAAGGACATGATATCAGAGAAGTCGGCATCCCTTGAAGAATCAAGGAGTGCGACTTGGTTGTGCAGAGGGTTAAGTGCCATTTGAGAAAGTTGCAGGAAGATAGTTTGGAATTAGGTGAATTGGGGATGAAGGAAGCTTTCAGGGCAGTAAATTTTGGTAAAAAGATGAAAGTGATTAGTCGGGGTTATTTAAATGGGTGAAATGGCGGTTTAAGGGGTTTGGATAAGATGATAGGATGTTTCAGTGGAGGATGTGACAAGGGCGGTAAGGTTTAGTCCATTTAAATAATCCGACATCATTAACAAAATCTTTACTTTTTACAGAGTGGGGCCCAAAAGATTTCCGTTACACAGTAAAGTCTTTCTTCCGAGTATAAAGTATTTCCAAAGGTAATGTTCTTCCGAAGGCAAATTTACTTCCGAATGTAAAGTTCTTACTTCCGAGAATAAATATTGCTTTCCAAATGGAGAGTGTTATAAGCTTCGGAAGTAGATATGCAATCAATCGCTTCTTCCGAGACTAAAAACTCTTTCGAGAAGAAAATTATCTTGGGAGGAATTTTCTTTGGAAGATATGTAAAACATCTTCCGAGTGTTAATTCCTCTTCAGAAGAATTTATACTTAGTGAAAGTTTCAGAGAAGGACCTTTTGTAACAGGGCTTAGATTGTTTTGAGACAAGACTTAACACATTAAAAATGTTTTCGAATGAGATAGACGAATCAATGTTCATCATCCCAATGGCTGTAATGAGATACTTAAATCTTTGTTCATGAAAAGCTTTGGTGAACAAGTCAGCATATTGTTCATTTGATTCAACTTTGATTAGCTTAATTAGATTTTTCTCATGAATATCTCTAATGAAATGGTACCTGATATCAATGTGCTTTGTCTTGGAGTGCTTCACTGGATTTTCAGTAATGGAGATAGCACTGTTGTTGTCAATGTGGATAGGAGTACTCATGAAGTTGAATCCGTAGTCTATCATCTGGATCTGAATCCACAGCAGCTGAGCACAGCAACTAGCAGCAGCAATGTATTCAGTTTCAATAGTTGATGCAGAGACATATGATTGCTTCTGGCATTGCCATGAGATGATCCTTCCACCAAGAAATTGACATCCACCTGATGTTGATTTCTTGTTGATATTACAGTCACCATAGTCGCTGTCAGAGTAGCCATAGAGATTGAAATCATTATTCCTTGGATACTAGAGACCTAATTTAGGTGCTCCTTTGAGGTATCTGAGGATTCTCTTGGCAGCAACTAGGTGAGACACCTTTGGAGCAGCCGGATATCTTGCACAAATACAAGTTGCAAACATGATTCAGGTCTACTTCTAGTGAGATACATCAGAGAACCAATAATTTCTCTATACTGATGTTGATCAGTATTTTCCCCTCAGAGTCAGGGCAGAGATTATGGTTTCTGGGTATAGGTGTTTTGGCTGCCTTACAATCTTTCATGTCAAATGTTTCTAAGATGTCATTGACATACTTGGATTAATTGATGAAATACCCTTCCTTCATTTGCTTCACCTGAATTCCAAGGAAAAATTCCATTTTTCCCATGGAACTCATCTCAAACTTCTTCTTCATGATGCTCTCAAAGTCTTTACACATTTGGTCATTTGAGGAACCAAATATGATGTCATCAACATAGACTTGAACGAGCAAGATGTCCTTTCCAGACTTCCTTATGGAAAGAGTCTTATCAATGGTACCTCTAGTGTAACTATTCTTCAGGAGAAACTGAGACAATGTCTCATACCACAACCTAGGTGCTTGGTGCAGCCCATATAGAGCTTTATCCAATTTGCACACATAGTTGGGATGTTTTGGGTCTTCAAATCCTAGAGGTTGGCACACATAGACTTCCCTATCTATATCCCCATATAGAAAGGCACACTTGACATCAAGCTGGTAGATAGTGAAGTTCTTGGATGCAGCATAAGCAAGGAAGATCCTAACTGCCTTAAGTCTTGCAACATGTGCAAAGTCATCAGTATAATCGATTCCTTCCTCTTGAGTGTATCCTTTAACCACCAATCTTGCTTTGTTCTTGATGATCAAGCCTCTATCATCTCTCTTGTTTCTGAAAACCCATTTAGTGCCTATAGGTACTTGACCAGATGGTAGCGGACATAGGTTCCAAACTTTTGGTCTTTTGAATTGAAGCAACTCCTGCATCGATTCAACCCAACTACTATCTTTCAAGGCATCTTCCACCTTCGTGGGTTCCATGTGGAATAAAAAGCATGAGTACAAGCAAACATTCCCATTGTGAGTTTGTCCTTTTGTTCTCACACCTTCAGAGACTTCCCCTATGATGTTCTCAGCTAGATGAGTGTTGTGAATCCTAAGTCTAGGAATTACCTCCAGTTGCAAAGATAGATCCTGATTGGACATATTTTGCTCAGGAGCTTGAACACTTTGTCCAGCTGTTGTTTCAAACTCATTCAATGAGGATTGATTGAATGAATGAGAAACATCATCATCATTTGTTGGCTGTGAACCAGCATTAATAGTTGCCTGTTCCTTCAAGATGTTGCTTCCATCAGCTTGGTGTTGTGCAGTGCCACCTGATGAAGTTTGAGGGTTAACAGGTGAACCACTAGTTGCGGCTCCACTATCCCTTGAGATAGTCATACTGCCAGATCTGCCAATAGTGGGAGCTTGATTTGTTGCAGCTCTTGGAGAACTTGGAATAGGTCTGGGTAGCTCAAACAGTTGGTCATCATCAGAATCACTTTGAGCACCTGTTCCAGCTGAAACATTCTCACAAGATGGTTTAGAATAGTTTGGAAACAATTCTAAATCAAAGATATGATCAGGGCTATTCCCCCTAACACAAGGAGTGTGCTCATTAACTACAATGTTGAAAGATTCCTCAAATTGTTATTTTTAATGTTACAAACTCTATAAGCTTTAGAGTTAGAGGAATATCCAACAAAGATAGCATCATCCGACTTTTCAGCAAATTTTGCCAAATTGTCTTTTGTGTTAAGTATGGTATACCTGCTGTCAAAGGACCTTAGAAAGAAAATGAACGGTGGCCTCTTGTTCCATAGCTCATAAGGGGTTTTTCCATGTGGCTTAACTACAAGAACCCTGTTCTGCATATAGCATGCAGTGCTGACTGCCTCTGCCCAGAATGTTAGAGGCAGCTTTGAATCAGCCAACATGGTCCGAGCAGCCTCAATAAGTGTCCTGTTCCTCCTCTTAGCAACACCATTTTGTTGAGGAGTTCTAGGAGCATTATATTGTCTGGCAATCCCTTTTGAGTTACAAAATAAGTCAAGAACGTGGTTCTTAATCTCAGTCCCTTGATCACTTCTAATTATTTAACCTTGTGATCAATTTGATTTTCTATTTTAAGAATAAAAGATTTTAAAGTTTCAGCAGTTTCATCTTTGGTTCTTAAAAAGAATACCCATGTAAATCTTGTAAAATCATCAACAATCACAAGGCAATATGATTTTCTTCCAATGCTCATTATACTTGTGGGACCAAATAGATCCATGTGCAATAAGTGTAATGGAGTGGTGATGGAGTTAACAACTTTGGATTTATGAGATGCCCTATGTTGCTTCCCTTTCAGGCATGCAACACAGTTATCTTTACAGAAAATTCCTTTTTAGGCAAACCATGTACCAGGTTATTTTTAGCCAATTTATTCATTGTCAAAAAACTTACATGACACATTCGTTTATGCCATAGTGTTGACTCATCACCATTAGCTTTGGAAAGAAAGCATGACACTTAACCCATTGGGGAAGCATTGTTCATATCAAGCTTGTACATATCCCCTTTCCTGGGAGATCTAAGAAGCATCAATTCCTAAGGAATTGTCATCCCGGGTTTTAGGATAATGCACTCATGTTCTGTGAAGAGCATTTGATACTTTTGATCACAAAACTGAGAAACACTTAACAGGTTGTGTTCAAGCTGTTTGACAAAGTGAACTTTGTCAACTTTTAATTTTCGATTGGATATACTTCCTCTGCCAGAAATATATCCTCCAGGCTCACCTCCAAACTGGACAGGACCTCCATCATAATGTTAAAATTGTTGAAGGAGAGATCTATTCCCTGTCATGTGTCTGGAGCATCCACTATCCACAATCCAAACATTGTTATTCTTGTCATATGGATGTCCCTGTACATAAGATGAGATGATTAGTTTTGATTGGAAACCCAAGCCTTGTTGGTCTTGGGTTCTTCCAATGATAGTGACATAATTGAACCAAAGTTTATGTATGGGGGTTCAATGGATGTCTTTGAAGAAGAGGTTTTGGCTGCAACATTTTCCTTGATCTTCCATTTCATCCCTTGGTTGATCATGGAGGATGAGCTTGTTGAAGCTTTTGCAGCATGGCATTCTTCCGAAGCTTCTTTCTTTTCGGAAGAAGCCTTCACCACCTTTTCTTCCGAAGTAGTCTTCTTCTGGGATGGTTTCAAGGGGACTCTTTTATTCTTTTGAGTCTTGGCAGCTTTAGCTTCCAAAGCCATTTTCCCTTCAGAAGAAGGACTTTCTTCCAAAGGCAACCTTGCTTCATAAACAAGCTTTCCCTTTTTCATCACTTGAACCATTTGATAATGTCCAAATGAGAAACCTTTCCTGACTCCTTCTCTTTTAACATTATTTGCATAATGTGTGCTAGCAGGATTGTAGTAACAATCTTTGGCCATGTGGTTTTGCAGACCACATATTATGCATGCAATGTTAATCTTTTGGGAACTTGAGGATTGTTGTTTCTTGTTCTTTTTCTTTTCATCAGCAACCTTCTCATTTAACTTCTGATCCTTTGGTAGGACAGGAGTCCTGGTACTACACTCATTTCCTGAATCAGAATTTCCTACCACCTAAAATCTAGCTGAGATGAATACACCCTTTTGCTTTGTGTCTATTTTCAGCTTAGACTCAACCACTTTCTTGGCAGTTTTTCTGGCTGTCTTAGCTCTGCTTTTTCTGGCTTTGGTGGTCCAGGGTTGATCATCACCGGTAGGAGTGGGTAAAATTACCTGGTTCTTCCCTGTGATGGTCTTCATGGTTACATCACTCTTTGACTCATGGGAAGGTGGTTCAGCAGATGGAACCTCTTGCTCTTCAGTACCACACCTTGGTTGTCTTATAGACTCATAAGAATGTGGTGGAGCAATTTCATTGGTTCCCAACCCACCTTTGTTTTGGTAACAAAGTTTTGAGTGAGAGGATGATGCAAGAATGACTTGGAAGTTTTGCTCAGAAATAGCATACCTCCTGGCTTAAGCCTCAGCTATGACAAACTGGGCTTGAGCCTCAGACAATTTGGATATTAAATCCTTTATTTGAGTCTTATAGTTTGTGTGTTCATGTTTTAATAAGGACACGGTTTTCTTCAACTCCTTAATTTTTCTTTGATAGTCAGATTCAGCCCTTTTAAAATCAAATTTTAAAACATTTAGATACTCAATATCAGATTTAATCTCCATATTGTAGTCCTGATACAATTTAACCTTAACAATACAGGCAGGAGTACAGAGATGTTCATATACCTTATTGTCATATGTTCCAGCCATGAGTGCTTGAGCAGGAGTCACATCCTGTACCATGAAGCTCCAGTCAACTTCTTGAGCCATTGCAGTTGTCTTTGTTGACTTTCTAGTGGGCTTTGGTGTAGAGGGATGTGTGGAGGCCTGTGGGGTTCCCGGATTAGACTTGGGAGCCTTGCATTCCCTTGCAAAATGACCAAGTTGGCTACAGTTGTAACATTTGGCCTTGGTTTTGTCAAACCCAAATTTACTGTTGGTTGGGTTCTTAGGAAATTGCCTTCCAGTTCCCTTGAAGAACTTCTTTGCTCTGTAGGTTAAGAGAGCCATTTGTTGGACTATGTCCACATATTCCACGTCATTTGGGCTGAAGCACTCTAGATCATCAAAGCAATACTGATAGTCACTAGAGTGCCCACTTCCCGAGACAAAGGCACAACTGTCCTGAAAGGAACTTTGCTGAGCTTGTTGAGACCTTAGAGTCTCAGGAAATATGATGTATGGCCCAGAAGAACAGGATGGCTGCTGGGTGTAAGTCAGGTACTGTTGAGGTTGGGAGGGTCCTAAGCCTTCAGCAACCATTAAAGCGTTGCTAGCAGGAAGACTCAAGGGTCTGCTTGTCTGATGGCCTCTCTTGTTCTCCATATCCAAACGGTATCCATCAAGGATGCCATAGAGTTCGGTCATGGTGAGGGTGTTCAAATTTTCTGTTCTCTTGATAGAGACACAGTAGAACATCCACTTATTAGGGAGTGCACTCATGAACTTTTTTGTGAGGTCTCTAAGTTCAAGGGCAATTCCCACACACTGCAGGGAAGAAATGAGGTCCATGTACCTGAAGTATTGCTCGCTGAGGGTCTCTCCAGCAATGTAAATGAAATTCTCGAACTACTGCTTCAGTGAGTCCTTTTTGGAGTCATTGGAGCTGGAATACATGTGAGCAAGTGCATCAAACAGTTCTTCGGCTGACTTGCAATGCTCAAACCCCACTATGATGGAGTTGGGAATTGCAGTCATGAGAACAGTCATAGCATTGCTGTCAATGTCCAGCTTCTTCCAGTCCTCATCAGCGTAGTCTTCAACGGCTTTCTCTATCATGGCACCATTTCCACCTGCCACCTTTGGTTTATACGGGCCATTGACAATGGATTGCCACATCTTGTTGTCTTGAAACCTTATGCAGCCTTCCATGCGTCTGGTCCATGACTTGAAGTTTTCAGGGGTGATGATGGGCGCTTTAGTCATCGTCCCCATCTCTACTTCAGACTTGTTGAGGGCCATTTTGAGTGTGGTGTAAGGAGGAGTGAAAAACAGGTTGATTAGGATGGTAAGATCTCACAATCAAGAGCCTAAGAAGCTCTGATACCAATTGCAGGATCGGGTTTTGTCACTTAACACTTGGATTTCTCTCAAACTCACTTATACTCCACTTAGATCAGATGAAGAAGAATCTCTTCTAAGAGTTGATAATAATATAATAAGTAGCAAAGAACACAGTTACAATGAGAAACTATATATACTAGATCCTACAGCCGGATATACTTTGATACCAGTGGAAAACCTAAGACTAAAGCATATACTACAACGCTAAAGTTAAGGTATCTTAGATAAAGTATTATCTAAGATATGGTAGTCATGACATGTTCATGACTTACTTTTTGTCACCAACTAAAGTTGACAAATGTACTAACTGATAAAGGTAAACAGTGGAATAAAGTATGGTCAACTACATGGCTTTTGAGAAAATGCCATGTAGTATCTCAGAGGTCTGCAGCGGAGTGTCAGAGAGACCATACTTATGTCCACTGGATAATAGTAGTGTCTTCCGAAGGTAAGTTGGCTTCGGAAGAACAAGTTCTTCCGAAGCCACTTATAGTTCGGAAGAGGCTACTATACTTCGAGGCTTGAGGACTTCTTTATTTCTTCATACTTCGGAAGTTGACTTCTGATCTTTCCTTCTAAGTCTTGATCTTCGGAAGTGAATACTTTGTCTTCGGAAGTTGATCTTACACCTTGTCTTCGGAAGAACTCCTTTTCCTTCGGAAGTTCCACACTTAGCTTCGGAAGTGTTTTATTAGTTGGACCAAAATAGTCTAAGTGATTTGGTTTTGGTTGCACCAGCCTTTCTAGATCCAACATTATGTTATGATAGTTATGAATCATCTGGCTTATAAGTAAGGTTTGGTTGTATTTGATGCATCAAAAATATTTTGTTTGAAGTTAAACCTATGATCTCGCCAACTTTACGTTGACCATTTGAGTATGCTTTTTCAGGTAAGCAACATGTCTAACAGCATAATGTTCTCTTTTGATATTTATAATGGTTGGGGAGAAATCATGGCAAAGTTTGTGTGAATCTAACTGTTAACATGTACGATCTCAGGCTATCAGTGGACGCGTATTTCCATCGTTACTGAAGATGTAGCAGTTAGATATTATGTTTGTAATAGGATTATATTATGTCAAATTTTGACTACTAATGATATGATGTAATCCTAACTTTAAATTATCTATGGTTGTGTGATATATATTAAGTTAAGACGTGTTCTGTTATGTTAAATTGCTTATTCTTTCTGATCAATGTGTTCTGAACAAGCAAGTCAAATCCAAAGCATCTCACGCTACCACCGGGATGTGACAATTGGCTCCGTATTGTTCATATGAGTCGAATTCAATCGAGGGTTAGTAATCACCTCTTTGATCCATTATGTTTATATAATTTTAAGTTCAAAGAATATAAAAGATTGAAAGGAGAATAATATTTTAGAGTGATGGAGTTTGAATTCTTAAATGTGAGATTTTATAAGTGTTTACAATTGATTTTTATTGGTTTTAAGTTCACTCAAATGGTAATATTACCGTAGGATCATCTCTTAATACATGTTCCAACGTCGTGACCAGCCCTAACGGCCTAGCCCAACCCCCAACTAACCAAAGGTGTAATGGTGGTGGCAGTGTGGTTTGTGTGAGTTGGCACCAAGTAACTTCTTGGGGTGGTGTGGTAACACATGCTCTTACAAATAATTGAGTATTGTCAATGAACTGAGAAAAATCAAGTATCCTTGGTAAAAGTAAAATGAAATTACCGACTAGAAACACGTTTTTTTGGAATGTTTAATTGGATCACTGACGGCCCACAGGTACACCTGATTATTTTCATTACTCAAGTATGAAAGTTAAAACCAGCATCAGAAGGTAACTTATAATATGTTAGAAAACCCTCTGACTCACCTCGAATAAAAAGATGAGATGATATGATGAAAAAGTCTGCTCATCTATTTATTGAAAATCTGAAGTTTATAATATCGAAGACAAAACAGAAAAACTAAAGATGTTAATATATCTAATAACAGGTATTTTTGCTAAGAACTAAAAATTAAAACTTCAGCTTAATTATAATGTTTAGGGACTCCAACTAAAATATATTTCTTGCCACGTTTCTAAGACCAACGAACACTTCTCAACTCTAAGGGACACGTTTTAAAATAGCTTTTAACATTTGTCAATTGTCATTGGCCACTTATGCATAAGTACAACATCAAATGGCTTCTTTGAACATATCGATTGAACACAATAATTACAACAGAGATTGAAGCATTCAAGAGTTTTTCATTACGAAATCATACATACGTTGTAGAAAGAGGCTGCGAACAAAGAGAATTTGTGATTCAGATCAGCTAATTGGGTCCTTTATATTCTAAGTAAGTCATTCAAACTTAAGAACTTCCTGTTCGTATGGTTCCCAAGGTAGATTAGGGCCCATTGTTTATATTTCTAAAGATTATAAGATGCTTTGTTTGAGTTCTGTTGAGTTTGAGTTTTATAAGTTTAAACAAACGAAAAATAGAATGTGGGATTATTGGCAAAAGAATTTAGTTAGCCTTTGAGAGCATCAATTCACTTGTTAGGGCTTATGTAAGTTTTAAAAAATAAAAAAAAAAAGAAGAAGTATAGAAAATAGGTAGGGTAATGTTGAAATCTCGGATATAAAAAACTCACTGATTTGCAAAGGAAATGTGTTACTAATCAAGAATACTGTTTCCCCTAAAAGATTTTGAATCAATGATTTAGAAAGAGGATGAAAATTGATGTCAAAGTCAATAAGGAGATTCAAGAAACTGGCATGGTAATTCTGTCAAAATCATAGCATGTTGAAGCATTAACATGATTGTTAAAAAGAAATGGATAAATGATATTTAAAGACGAAAGACAAAATCACAATCAAGAATTATATAAAATATAAATCGATAAAAAGAATAAGATAAAACATATTATAATAATTTATATTACATCTGAAATATATATAACATAAAGCGATGAGAGACTATAATACTTAAAATGAGCTAGTGGTATCCTTTTCACACATCGCGGCAGGTATTCAACATTCATGTGTTTGTTAGCAAATAATTGTTGGATTAAGTATTGTCTTAAGCACTGATAATAATTTCGAAGTGTTCAACAGCTAAATCTTCATCACAAACAGTAGCCCTAAGGATTCTAGCTACTGGGGCATCATAACACCTTTCTTTTACTCTATCGTGAAACCTGTAGCAATGTTTTGAAGCTCCATTTGCATATTCAATTCTCTTGCACTCTTAAGGTGCCTAACACATTCATTTACTTCTTTCAATGAATGCATCGTAATCGATACACTATAAGCCGAAAAAACTATGAGAACAAACCAGTGATGAATTTGGAGTCTGTTATTGTTCATCTGGGTTTGTGCGATGCTTTTAAAAACCAACATTGGGTTCTTCAAGAAAAAAAACTAGCATTTAGAAAAAATCAATAGGATCCATTTATGACACACTTCAATGATAAGTAAATCTGATAGTGATTGAAGTGTATGATGGGTCATTAGTGAATGCATGAATGCATTATTGTAAACACGAAAAGAAACTCATGATACACTTAAACAATCAAACAGAACTTGAAACAAAACTTGTAAAACCAAATTAAAAGCATGTTTAAGCGAATGAGATCCCAACAATGAACGGACTGAATAGTCCTTGATTATCCATCAATATTGATAAAACCAAAAGTGCAGCCAACTATTAAAGCAAAAGGGTCATCAAGTTTATAAACTTGGGACAACTAAACAACCAAAGAAGAAATCACCACCTGTATGTACAGATGTTACAACCGATCATATTAAGTTTCATCATCATCCAACAGGTATTTGATCCTTATTACACCATTGATCCTTATTGATTGGGGTACATCAAGTATAAAAACTTGTTGATTGGGGTACTTGGGAGCTAGATACATTAGTAGCTTGTGATTACTGTTATTTGATCCTTATTACACCATTGATCCCTACTGTAATTTTATTATTTTAAAAAAATTATATTTTACTATATTATAGGAATGGAGAAAACGAATGATCTCGCCAGTCAAAAAGAGCAATTTAAAAATAAAACTAGAAGCTTAAGTTGTATCATATACAACGTCATTATTCAAACCTATAAATCATTACTCCGACAAAAGATAATGAACCCATAAATCCTAACAAACCTATAAGTCCTAACGAACCTACTAATCCTAACAAACATATAAATAAATAATAATAATAATAATAATAATAATAGTTTTCAACTCTACAAATTGTAAACTTTGTAAATATGATTAACCGTTGAAAATAATACATGTAATTTTAATTCAATTGTTTTTATGCTTTATAAGTTCTAAATTAATATGTTAAAGATTTACTATGTATACGATATTACCAAAATAATTTACCAAACATACATTAAATCCATGCTTAATACAATTCAATTAACCTGAATTTAGGTTTGTGCCGATATGTAAATGGACCGTTTTGCCAAACTACATGCTAAAACCCACATTCGATTTGTGATACCAGGCCTTCAAATTTATAATTGTCATGAATTATTTTTAAAAAAATTCTAACAAGTATATATAATTATAAGTTTTTTTATGCCGTTTGAGTTTAATTTGCTAAACATACATATAATCCACCCTTAATACAATTCAATTAAGAAAATGTGTCACTTAATAGTAATTAAGTTTTGAAAATGTTATAATTAGATCACTAATTTATATTTTACTTAAATTTGATGATTAAACCATCAAATCAAGTTACTATCGGATTTTTCTGTGTTAACAAAGAAATGGATGATGACATGTGTGGTTGAAATTTCCAATATATGTAATTATAATTAAAAAAATTTAAAAAAACATGTTAATTCTATTAGAAATGATAAAAATATACTCTTGTCAATGTCACCACTCGACATCAACATCAAAAAAAAATAAAAATAAAAATAAAAAAATAAAAAAATATATCATATTTGAAAGAAAAAGAAAAACATGTCAACACCTAAAATTTGAATAAAATATAAAAACTGAGTCACATAATTGGAATATTTTTTAAAGTTGAGTAGCTTAATCGAAATATTTTTAAAGCTTGCCTAATATTGTATAAAGTTATCCCCTTCAACTAACTACTATAATTTAGGTTTGTGCTTGTATGTAAGTAAAACCGTTTTGCCAACTACATGCTAAAACCCACATCGAATTTGTGATACCAAGCTTTCAAATTTATGATTGCATAACTTATTTCTTATATATATTTCTAATAAGTTTATATAATTATAAGTTCTTTAAGCATTTTACATTTTTATACAAAAATACAAATTTTACACATTTAACTTTAGTTTGGTTAACAAAAATAAAGAAAATGAACACAAGAAAAAACCAAATAACAAATAAACAAATAAGTTGAAGGGGTTTGGTCGTCCTTCCCCGCAATCACAAAAGAAAAAACCTCACAATAGTGTTCTTGGGCGTCCTTGTTTGTTGCTGTCCTCGTCATTTTTGGGTGTTTTGATACTTCACAATGGTGAGAAAATAAAAAGAAAGATGGAATCTATGAAACCCTACTAAAGAAGATATTCAAAATCAAGTAGGATGATGTGAAAACAAAATTTCCAAATCAAGAACACACCATTCAGTACAAACGGCTAGGGGATATCAGAAAAACCAAAATCCACAAAAATAAAATAAAATAAAAATCGTTATCTAATCGGCATTCAAAACAGAAATACCAATCTGAATTTTTATTCAGATAATCGGATCAGATCTCATTTGAATCCTAATTCTTTATTCACATTTCAGATTGAATTTCGGACGTCAAAAATTTTTATTTTGAATTATTAGGATATCCGATACTATTACCCAACTACTTATTATGTTTTCAACCCAATAACTATAAGAGTATTGGCAACTTTTAGTCTTTTGGTACGAAACAACTATACAAGAATCGACTATTGTTTAAATTAGAGATGTCGGTGTTTCGGTCCTAAACAATTACCTATTATATTTGAACTTTAAATTTGTGTTGAAGATTAATTTGTATTTCTAGATTTATATCTTTTATTTTGATTCTAAACAAGTAAAATGATAGGAAACAAAGATTTGAAGAAAACAACAAGAACCAAAAAATTAAAAAAAAGTTGTTATTCGGATTATTTGGATTTATCTCCATCTAATCCGAATTGCATTCGGACGGATTGGATCATATATAGTCAACCCTATGCATCGTATTTTGTATAGTGTTTTAAGATTTTCAAATTCGAATAATTTGATCTGAATAAACTGTATTATCTGATTTGATAAACACCTTGCAACCGGTGTTATGGATTTCATATGTAGTTGTCTTGAAGTTTATTCTTTTTTTCAACATGGATACAAGTAACATATACTTAATATAACGTGTAGCGTAAATCAATGAATGTGGTTTTAAATTATGTGACATGTAGTTGTTTTTATTAATTTACATTTTAATAACAGTAGTTTGAACCTTGTGCGATGCAACAAATGACACAAAAAACAAAACCTAGATTGGTGTACTACCAAACTATCATCTATAAAATAATATGTCATTAAATCACAAAATATATTACATTTTAATAATTATATAAGAATTAACATGTCATTTTTTAAATAAAAAATTAAGTCATAAATACCAAAATTCTTAAACCCCAATAATGCTCTCGTTATGTTTCTCAAAAATTTAAATGAAATGTTAACTTTGTCCATCTCAAATGATCATTTATGTAGTAGCACAGATAGTTACTACTCCTGACTTTGGACATATAGTCTGCTGAATTTGTTACATACTAAAATGTGATAAAAAAAACTCTAGTTCAAAACCATCTAAACTACACGTTCCCATGCTCTTTATATACCCATTATTCATGCTTGTGTTTTTCATCGCCTTAAAGCAGTATCCTTCATTGCTGTCATATTTAGAGACAAACATAAACACACAGACGTACACATACATAGATAATAATCATGCATGTTCTTCACATGAACAAAGGAGAAGGGGAGACTAGCTATGCCAAAAACTCACAACTTCAGGTAACCACTGATCAATAATTCGATATATTTTGTGAATTTAACCCATATAAAGCTAACATGAAGGTATGATAGCAGAAGAAGATAATATCTTTTGGTAGTTCAAAGATTGAAGCTGCCATTTTTAACATCTTGTTGGAGGTGCAGCCTGAGAGCATAGGGATTGCGGACTTGGGGTGCTCTTCTGGACCTAACTCGTTGACAGTTGTGTCTCATATAATCCATATGGTCGATGCTACTTGCCAAAAGATGGGTCTCCCCGTGCCGGAACTAAGGGTGTCGCTTAACGATCTCCCTGGCAACGACTTTAATGACGTGTTTAAGTCATTGCCAGAGCTTTACAACAAAGTGAAGAATGATTATGGTGTTGAAAGTTGCTATGTTTGGGGTGTGCCTGGTTCATTTTATGGCAGGTTGTTCCCTGCCCATAGTCTCCACTTTGTTCATTCTTCTTCGAGCCTGCATTGGTTATCTCAGGTCAGCATCTTTAAAGGTTTTTTTCTTTTTTGTTCCAAAGTTAGGCCACTATACTTATTCTTGTGGTTGAAATATGACAATTTATTGATCAATCATACTCTATATTACAGTTCATGGCCAATGAATAGTACACACTCCACTAGAACATAAACACATAGGATTTTAGATTTAATTTCATTGTATTTAAGTTAATGGTAATGCTCGTAATTTATTCAAGGAGTTAATTACACGATTGGTCCCTGTGGTTTGCCCATATTACAGGATTGGTTTTAACTTTTAAGAAATTACATTATTGGTCCCAACTGTTTGACAAAATCGTAACACGCTTGGTCATTGACACTAACTTCTGTTAACTTTCTTTATTAAAGAAGTGTAAAATAACAAATATACCCTTAATATACAAATTATTTTCAATTTATTAATATATATTGATTGAGTTGATTACATTAAAAACCCAACCCACCCCCTCCCCTTTCCCGTCATCGTCTTCACTTGGCACACCAACCGGCCAACTCCCACCGAGTGCACCACCACATCCGGCGATACCACCACCATATCCACCATTGCACCATCGTCACAACCGCATCAACGAACCATCGTCATCATCACCATCACCATCGATGATTGCTGCTGTCTGGTGAACTTCGATTTGGCCGGTGACGGTGACCATCATCATCACGATCACCGATCAGGTCAATTTTACAAATCTAGTCGCACCACCACACCTACCCGTTTTTGTTAATGGTGGTGGTTGTCTTCTCCCTGTTCAATTTTAGCTTAAATTGTGTAAGCTCTATCTTGATTTCAATGACTTGGGTTTATTTTTACTATTGCAGTGGTGACGGTGGAGAGTGGTGGAGATGGCGATGGTATTATGGGTTCAAGGTAGTGAGTGGCGACGGTGGTTATGGGGAAACTTAGAGGTGGGTTGACTGGTGGTTTACTATGGTGGTGGTGGTATGGTGTTGGTTAGGCGATGATTATGATGGGTCAAGATGGTGATGGTGATCATAGATGGTTATGCTGGTCGGAGATGGTGATGTTGGTAGAGGTAATTAGGTAGTGGTCGTGGTTATGGTTAATGGTGGTACGCGATGGTCATGTAGATGGTGGTCGGTAGTGGTCATGCTAATGGTGGTCGACGGCAGGGTAAATTGCGGCGATGATAATGCTCATGGTAGTCAGCGGTGTTAGGGTAAACGGGGGCGGTGGTCAACCGATGGTGGTCAACGATGATGGATAAATTGGGTAAATAATAATAATATACTAGTAGGGGTAAGTTGGTCATTTTAAAAAATATAACCTCAAAACTTAACGGCCATCCACTCCAGGGACCAACCGTGTTACAATTTGCCAAACAGTTAGGTATTAAATATTTATTTCTCAAAAGTCGGGACCAATCCTGCCATATGGGCAAACCACATGGACCAATCGTGCAATTAAATATTTATTCAAGTTGTCATTTAGACCTTATTTTTTTCCTTCAATATTTTTCCTTTTCTTGACGTAACATGTTCCCACATAACGATGCATACGAGCCGAGCCGCTTAAGTGTTACTTGAGATCCTAGCGGTAAAAAGCAATAAATGAGACAAGCCTTATTGAGCCCAAGCCTAAAATAATTTATTACATAATTGAGCCAGAGCTCGAGCTTCACATTTCGAGCTCGAGCTTACACACGAGCCTAAGTGAACCTTTCTATATATATAATTTTTCTTAATTTATTAAACAACTTTATGATAACTGTTATGATTATATATCAAGTTATGATAAAAATAATTATATAACATGTATAATGCTATATATAAATATATTATTATTATTAAAAGTTGTGGAGTGTTCGTAAGAAAACAGCATAGTTATATGAAAACCAAAGTAAACCAAAGAAACCGGTCACATAATTTATAGATTTTTATTATTACCATCTACATATGTGTGTGTATGTATATAGATATGGTTAGGTGTTAAATGACAACGTGTATAGTTTTACATGTACTTTACACATAGGTTAAGTATATTAAACAAATTTTCATTTCACATAGTGTTACTTATATGTAACACTCTTCATTCTCGTATTTATGTTTAGCATATATGTAATGGAAACTTAAATACGCATTTAATATTTAAACGAGCAATAAGGTTATAAATTATGTCCTTTGTTTGCTCGGTTTTCTTTGGTTGTCGCATAACCATAGGTTTTCTTATAAATCCTCCCCATTATAAGAGTCAGAATCACTTGACATGTCATAAATATCTTAAAAAATACTAGAACTAATATCAATAGTTCATATTTATAAATTTTTATGCTTTTTACAGACGATTGTGTGTGTTTATATATATTGAAAACCATCAAAATAACATAAAAACTAATCAAACACTAAAGTTTCACGCATTTCTAAAATTTATTTGTTTTACTAGATGTGTAGACAATATAACCAGCATATACTTACACATTTGTATATTAAAAGTTTGTCCATTGTTATCTTTTTAAACTTCAAAAGAGATGATTAGACAATATAAATTAATGATTTTTTATAAAACGTAAAAAGCTTTGTGTTAGGAGTTCTCATAGTTTTGAAGATATTTATGAGTTCATAAATGATCCTAAGCATATACATATAAATTGGGTAACTATCGAATGAGAACTTTATATAATTGTAAGAACTCCAAATACTCATAAAAACAATAAAAAATCATAATATAACTACATTACTAACACTATTATCAAACTAAAGCATCGCTAAATGAGTTTGAATGTGACAATTTACATGTATACATATTTTTTTAAGTTTTACACATGTATACATTGTAAAAACATGCACATGTCTATATGCAAAGCTTACATATGTATAAATGGTATGCTTACACATGTGTAAAAAATATACAAATACATGTAAAATAACATGAATAAGTTCATTTAACAATTTTATACTTTAATAATAATGATAGGTGTCTAGATAAAACATCAGTTTTTATTAAATGTTTTTCGCGAGTTTTCGTAGTTCTCACGAAAATAGGAGTTCTCAATTTAACTACATACACATATATGTATGTATATATATATATATATATATATATATATATATATATATATATATATATATATATATATACATATATATATACACATATATATATATATATATATATATATATATATATATATATATATATATATATATATATATATATATATATATATATATATGTGTGTGTGTGTGTGTGTGTGTGTGTGTGTGTGTGTGTGTGTGTGTGTGTGTGTGTGTGTGTGTGTGTGTGAAAACTATATATATAGATTTCTACTATTACATATATAGATTTTTAACTACAAAGTTATGTGAAGACTAAAAAAACCAATGAAAACTATCACATATTATATAGATTTTTTATCACTACTCTTTATATATGTGGGGTTGTATATATATATACATATATATATATATATATATATATATATATATATATATATATATATATATATATATATATATATATAGAACATAATTTTTTATCACTACTCTTAATTTAGGTTTTAGATGAGTGCTTAATTTAAAACACAATTTCTGAATATGAATACCAAGTATTGTATGTAACAGAAACATTGATTGCATCTATCATAAACATTAAAGTCAAAATGACAATTAATAAGAGACGCTAAAAGGAGAGTAAGAGTGAGGGAGGAGGTGGCGGAGGATGCGGTGACTTTTGGTGATCTTTGGTGGAGATGACGGTGGTTATAGGGGTGCTGATGGGAAATGGTGAAGGGGTGGTGTTTAGGGTTGGGTTAAGAGAATAAGAATAACAAAAAAAGATAAAAAAAGAGTCAGAGTAGTACTATTAATGTTTCATTTTTTTGTTTATTTAATTCATATTCTCATTATGAAGTTATATTTGTCTTTTCATATAGAATTAAGATAATAAAGCTAACAATGTTAGACATCTAACTTTAAATATGAAAAACAAATGAAACTAATGGTGTGGAAAAGCTAAAATTCAAAGTATTGAATAAAAATATTAATTTAACAAAACCATATGAACAAAAGCCATAATTCACTCTAGTATAATAATACCATTACATCCCCTCAATATTCCTATAGTATTGGACTATATTGTCATAACTATGCTACGTGCATGGGAACAAGAGTACAATATAATATGATCTAACTTTATAGAATATTGCGTGATATATTTTATCACAACCATGTATTATGCATGGGAACCACATGGTAGATATATGTGTATGAGTCATATCGTTATTACAAAAACTAATTTTATTTTATGATATTGAAAGGTACCAATTGGATTAGAAACTTGGGATGGAACCCATTTGAATAAAGAGAAGGTATACATATCTAAGGGCAGCCCAAACAGTGTTGTAAATACATACCAAGAACAATTCCATGAGGATTTTTCTTTGTTTTTGAGATCGCGTGCAAAGGAAATGGTTAGTAAGGGTCGGATGGTATTGTCATTCGTTGGTCGTCGATCCCTGAACCCTTGTGATGATGAGGCTTGTTACCATTGGGAGCTTTTAGCTCGTGCTTTGATGAATCTTGCTTTAGACGTATGTGCTCTCTCACACACACGTGAGCGGAAATGTTTTACTTATTTTTAAGAAGTCTATGAGAGTGTTGTTTTCCTCGATTAATCTTATCGATAGCTTATATCTATGTTGTTATAGGGACTTGTTGAAAAGGAAAAGATTGATTCATTTAATATGCCTTATTACGCACCAAGCCCTGAGGAAGTGAAATGTGAAGTTGAGAATGATGGATCTTTTGTGGTTGAGGATGTTGAGGCATTTGAGATCGACTGGGATGATCTAAACTTGAGTGATCTCACGATATCAAGCGGTAACAGAGTGGCTAAAACCATTCGAGCTGCAGTTGAGCCAATGTTAGAGGCTTATTTTCATCTTGGGCCAGAAATAATGGATAAGTTGTTCCAAAAATATGCTAAAATCGTCGACGATTGCTTCACTGAAACAAAATTCAAGTACATTATTTTGGTTGTTTCTTTAATGAGGAAGGACTAACATCTTGATCTAAAGTTAATATTTGTTATCTTACCTTTTTTAACTTTTTAGTTGGTCCTAGTTTTTTTTAAGATAAATATGTTTATGATTAGTAGGTATGTTAACGTAGGTAGTATCTACTACTAGAAACCAAATCATGGGACTGCAATTTTTCATTAGCGCTTATTTTACAAAAAATTAACTGTTATGTTTTTTCAAGAATATTATATAAATCATAAACGTCAAAACTGGAAAATCTAGCTTTAAGAAAATACGTATTCATCGCAACTTATCAATTAGGTAGTTGATCATAGGTTCACCATCTTACTCTTACGTAAAATACATTTTTATTATAGTTCACTTTTTCTTATAATATAGTGATAGAATTATATAAAGTGTTACCTAGGAGTACCATCACACTAAAGGTATGTTTTATAATGTGCACAAATAAAAATATGTTAATCTTATAACTCTTATTTGATCAGATTATTAGTTTATTCCTGATCAATGACTTTGTTATTTACATTCAAATCAATTGATTGTGAGCAACCTCATCCATGGTTTTCTATTTTTTTTCCTACAACTCAAAATTACTATTACTATCTATATTAAAGGACACAGTAAATGAATAGTAACAAAAGGAAGGGTATAACTGTAAATTGGCTTTGTGGCATTTTTGTAATTTGTTTGTGTGTGTGTGTGTGTAAACAATGGAAGAGTGAGGACAAGAATTTGTTTGTTTGTGAATCTTCGTTGCCTCTACCTCTCTTCCGCCATTGTCGATTCTCCTTCTTCCTTTTGTGTCTTCGGTTTCTTGCCGATACCCGACGATTTTTGGTGTATTTTACGACACTGGTTGTACAGATCGTGGGCATGGTGCCTGATTTGTATAGATCCTTCCACCGCCTCCGCCTCTGTTCACAATAACGGCATGGGTGGATGGTGGCGATGGTGACAATTAGTGGTTAACCAACGTTAGGTGGTGGCGGATGGCCGCGATGGTAGCTGATTTGGTTTTGTGGATATAAGCTTGACTGTTAGATATATGGGTCTATGATGATGAGTATGATGAGTGATCGCTCATCTGAGAGTTCTATGAACTTTGGTTTTGTGGATATAAGCTTGAACTGTTAGATATATGGGTCTTTGAGCTTTTTGAATATCTGATTTGGTACTAATGGGTGTAAACCCTAACTTTCTGTTTGACTTTGTTAATATTCTTAAGACGATGAGGTAACTCTAGACTTATTTTAAAGGCTTATCAACCTGTGATTTGAAGAATATATGTTGAACGAGGACTGTTAATAATCACCCCCTGATCTTTGATGCTTTAATTCTGATTTCGATTCTTTCGATCTACGACTATGGGGTTTTTAATTTGGTTGTGCATGGTGGTCCGTTAATGACTAGGACAAAGGACCTTCACTGTGTTCTATTATTTACTTGGTTAGGTTTACAACTAATGTATTATTTGCTACACACCAGGCTTTGATGTGTGTATTGGGTTTCAAAAATGGACCTTCTCTGAGCCTGCTTATATAATCAAAGCAATGATTGGGTCAACACTTGAGTGTTTTGGGAATGTTGATGATGATGTTCAAGATGATTGCTAAATTGGCTAGGGTTTGGTTAATTTGACTATGATATGCCAAAAAACCTCCATTTTATGGCTATGATTCATGTTTCCAGTTATGTTTATTTCTCTTCTTTTTCAACGATATATTGTTTCTTTGAGTACAAAATGCATTGTTTCTTTGTGGCTTTGATTTAATTTTGGGTTTTGCATGTTCTGGTGTGTTATGGATTTGGGGTTTTGGTATGTTTTACTTTGTGTATTTTGCTGTTTTATGATTTCGAACCTTCATTTTGATTTTGATTTTGATTTTGGTTTAGGGTTACGTTTAAACTCGCATAGTCGCGGCAACGCGCGGCGCCAAAACCTAGTTTACACTTAAGTAAAGAAGTCACTTACATCGACGGTCTCTATGGTTAGGCCATATCACAATTTAGTTCCACCTTTCTAAAATTACACATGTTGTCCTCACTATTCACTCGAACATAACTTAAACAATTCTTGAAGTTGAGACATGGTAAATAACCAACATACCCTCTATTATTAAAAAATAAATATATTTTATATTTAACTAATATTAAGGTAGATGGGCCAACAATGTATCGTCAGATAAAGCGTCTGATCGTCGTAGTTGTAGCTATAACTAGCTATTAGCCTCCTCCTTTCCATCTACCACCACTAAATTACCATTTTTCTATCTACCAACACTAAACGTCTCAATAACAACTGTGTCACAATTTGACCTCTCCCGTGATCGTCTATCTCCACTCGCCCCTTTTTCTTTCTCATTCCAACCTTTCTAATTACTACTTCTGCAAGGAGAAAATGAGGTCAAACAATTACATATTTGCTCTAATGGTCTGTCATCTTTTTTAAAACATCATATTCACTCCAATAGTAGGATAGTCACTTTGTGTGAAACCTCATATTCACTCTAACGTTCTGTTCATGTTTTCATAAAATCTCATATTAGCTATAATAGTAGGATAGTCACTAAGACCTACAAATTTTGATCTATCAAATAAATTTACGTTGGTTTATTTTGGATCAATGCTTAGTAGGAGCTTTGGTTTAAGTAAAAAGAAGAATGATGTCTTTGATTTGAGTGTTGCCCATGAAAACTGAAAACTTGCCACTAGAATGAGGAAACAATTATCAGAGTGAGGGGGTTATTATTGGAATGAGGTCAAAAGGGGAAGAGTTTATGGGGTAAGGTTGGTTGTTACTCCAAATTCCTCATCTAGAGGCGAGTTGAAGAAGGAGAAGTGCAATAGAGTAACTCATACGGTTTAGGGTCGTACCATGGGTGATATAACTTTATTTTTCTTATTCTTGGACATATAGACTGCAACCAAAGAGAACTCGTGAGAGTGCCCTGGAGCTTGAGCTCCAAGGGCACTCTAACGCTCAAGTCGTATGTGTATAAGATGTATCAAACATAAGCATAGAAGTAGTAGAGTGAGAATGAAGACAATAGGCATGAGATGTTAAAGCTGAAGAAAAAATCGGTAGATGGTATTCTAGAGAGAGTATTGAGTTATAACTGATTGTGTGCATATGTTTACCTGATGTGAAAGATAGTATTTATAATGGTTGTGATGCTGAGATGCTAGACAATAACTATATTTTTAAGTAGTCTTTGGTGTGTCATTATGTAACATCTCGAAATGTCAAAACGAGTCATCAATTCTAATGGGCTCAATTAGTGGGTATTTAATAAAAATAAAGGAAGAAAATGGGTTATGAGCTAAATTAGGCTTATTGGGTAATAGCCTAAGGAATTAAAGGCCCATAATCAGCCCTTTAACCCACTTAATCAACCATCATCTTCCTCATTTGTAACCCTAAGCACCAATTTCTAGAGAGAGAAAGTAGAGAGAGAAAGTAGAGAGAGAAAGTGAAGAGAAACTCAAGATTTAGAGCTTCAAAGGTTAAGGGATTGAAGATCTGAACGATTAAGCATCAAAGCACAAGAAAGGAGCAAAAAATCCAGGTAAGAATCATCCTCTAAACCCTTTTGTAGATCAAACTCGAATTCTAGGGTTTTTGGTTTTGAAAAGTTACAAAGAATCACATAAAGGTCATATTTTTATGTATGAAAATATCTAAAAAGCTTAGGTATAGCCTCATGGATGATTAACTAAGGGTTTGGACGTAAAAAGTTGCGATTTTGGGTTAAAAATGGGTTGGTTCGTCATTTCAGCTCGATCTGCGAAACTGTCTGTGCATCCAGCGAATATGCTTATTCAAGCTGCGAAACTATGGGTCTTCTACGAAACTATAGTTTTTCAGGTAATTTCACAGCCATGGAATTCCAACGAAAGTTGGGCGAAACTACCATGCGAAGCTGACAGCGAAACTGCCATGCGAAACTGGCAGCGAAATTGTCAGCAAAACTGGCAGCGAAACTGTCAGCGAAACTGGCAGCGAACTGCCATCAAAACTACTTATCTGGCAGCGAAATTAGCAGCGAATTTAGGTAGAAAATTAACCTCTTAGAGTGTTAATTTATCTACAGGCTGTGTGGTGTGATCTTAGCTTAGAAGCTTAGTTTAGAAGCTACTCACTGCATCCAGGTGAGTTCTAGATCCCCTTATTTATAAGTATTTTCATGTTTTGGGGTTATTATGCATAGTAAATATACATTTTTAAATGACCAAGATTTTAAGAGGTTTTAACAGGAAGATCAATTTTTCTATAAGGAATTGTGATATATAAATGATTAAAAATAAAAAAATTTCGCGCTGACCTGGCAGCCCGGCCCCAGCAGGGGCGTTGCCCCTTGGACCCCACTAGGGTCTGCTGCCCCTAGGACCCCGCTGTCAGGGGCTGCCGCCTCCGAACCTCCGCTGTCCCGCGGAGGGTTGGTTATGATTTTATGATGAATTGTACTTGGTATGTTGTGTACTCATAAGCTAAGTATTATATATTAAAATGGAAGATAATATTAATGAAAAGTGGAACTTAATGAATGTTATCCCGGGCCCGTTTGATGATGAAAAGTCTTGCAAGCACTATGATGGACTTCACTTATGTGAGTCTGATGCATGATGATGGATCCGTATTCATGAGCGGGCTATGTGCCTTGCAGTGTGGATCAACTTTCGGGGGTTAGCTACCATTTTCATGTGTACCGACAGGGATCGACATTCGTTGTTGATCAACAGGAAGCTCTTTCCTTGTGCAATCTCGTTTATGATGAAGCGAAAGATAATAAAAGAATGAAAGATAATGAACATGTTTATTAAGACGCAAATGTTATGTATTAAGATGTATGCATGATCTTTATATGAAGGATAAAGTTTAAATTTTCTTATATTATTTAAAACTAGAACTCACTCAACGAAACTGACTTTTATGTATAATAGTTGGCAGGTGAATGCTGATGCTGAGGATGGCACCAGGTTGGGGGCTACTTGGATGGCAATGGATGGCATTCCGGTCCATGAAATCTTTTATTGTAATATAAGAAAAAGTACTATGTTTTATTTAAAATTAAAGGACAAATGTATGATTACAATATCAACTGCAAGTTTTAAGTTATTGTTTATTTTATTACGTTGTATTGTTTTGTTATTAAAATGATTTTATGCTATGATTAACCAACTGTGAGGCCTCCCGGGAACGGGGCCTTACACATTATGACTAGACTTCCTTTGTCAGAGGGTTCTATACTTATTTGGTGCAAAGGTTGGTTACACGAATTAATTCCTTCTTGTCCTTTATAGTTGGACTTCTCTCTTATTGTAACAGACTTCAGTATTGTCACTGTCCATCTGAAGAAGTTAGCCTTTTGTTCTTCGTTGTTTTATGATCTAACAATATTCTCTAATAACAAACGAATGTCTTTCTTCATTGTTAAGCTTCATGTTTGTTTCTAGAGTTTCTAAGTGCACAACCAGAATCATTCCCTTTTATTTGCCCTCACATTAATTAGTCCCACCCCAGGCGCGGCTGGGGTGTCTCTTTTTCCTGATTTTGGTCATGCTCTCAATCGTGACTTGCGAGCTTCTTCACCAAGCAACAACTGGGCTTTGGCACTTGAATTAATCTTCTTACTAATGTCTTTAATGGTGTTATCATCAAAAGTGGTGCGTTTATTATCTTAAATTAGTTCTTGATATTTTAGGTGAGCCTGCGCATTGTACTAGAGTGAGCCACGACTAAGGGTATGCACTCGAGCCACGGCTTAAGGCATTTTTCTATATTTGCGGTGATACTCCTTGTGTCAGCCAAGACTAAGGGCCTTCCTCTTATATCAGTCAAGGCTAAGGGTCTTCCCCTTTTGTTAGTCGATGCTAAGGCTGTTCCCCTTTTATTAGCTGAGGCTAAGGCTCTTCCCCTTATGTTAGACGAGGCTAAGGGTCTTCCCCTTGTGTCAGCCGATGCTAAGGTTGTTCCCCTTGTGTCAGCCAAAGCTAAGGTTGTTCCCCTTATGTAAGCCGAGGCTAGGGCTCGTCCTTTTGTGTCAGTCGCGGCTAAGGTACACCCTCTTTAGCTGCAGCTAGGTTGCCCTGTTCCATCTTGTTTCCTTTGCTCAGTGTAATCATGTTATCATATTAGGGTTAATCTTTTTAATAATCATTTTTGTTGTATTTGGGGTGGTACCCCATCATTGGTAATTATAGTTTATATTTTTTTTATTCTTTTCCTTTTTTTTGAATATAGATCCCATAATTATGTTTTCATTTTGCTAATGCTAATAGAATAGGGTATTTTTAGCCTGTTTCATCAATATTTAACAACATTTAGTTTCAAGGATCACTTGTGCTATGTTTGGATGAATTGTAGGGACTATAAACATAATTTAAAATGATGAGGACTAAATATGAAATATGACATAACTACATGGAATATTTGTGTAATTAACTCTAAATAGAGATATGTTATTATGATACCTTCTATGCATACATTTCTGTAATACTACATTAAAAAAGGCCTATGACCACACAAAAAAGTGTGGTCTTAGACCTTACACCACACGGGTCAAATGTGACCATACGGCAAGTCATCGTACGTGCCATACGGCGATATTCGCATTTAGTGACCGTGACAACTTGAAAGTTTGACTAAAGGCTTTTAATTTTTGTTGCTAGAATCCATTATCCCGGCCAATAAGTATCACTAATGGTTATCAACAGCCACATAATTTACAATTAGTATGGCTAAAGTGTAGCAACTACCACATGAATTTACTAAATAGTTGGTTTTAGCCATACTTATTCAAATAATAGTCGTTGGAAAAAGTCTACTATAATCATCCATATTATCCAAATTAGTATGGCTACTAGGTAGCAACGGCCACCTGAGTTACGATTAGTGTGGCTGAACTGTAACACCCGGTTATTTTTAAAGCTATGAAAGAAAGAATAAAAGTGAATGAGAAGAAAGAAAAGCTATAAAACCCAAGTTGAGGGGTAAAAAGTGTCCAAAAGGACAAAAGCTTTGGAAAGTGGGTGTAAAAGGTGGTATGGCCGCCTAAATGGTCATACCACACCCTTCTCATTCGGGATTTTTAGAAAGAGAGAGAAAGAAGAGCAGAGGGTTCGGGTTTTGAAGAACAAGAAGAGGAAGTTCGAATTCAAGGTAAAAATTCATGGTTTTATGATGTTCTTGACTGGCCTTTGCCTTGATTGTATGCTTATGTGTGTTTGTGTGTTCGGGTATGTGTGTTCTTGGTGGGTTTTAGGTGTTGAACTTGTAGCAAACGGGTTTTGAAGGAAGTCATACCCAAAAAGCTGCTAAGGTGAGTTCTAGAACCCTTCTTTTACCTGTTTTAACAAATTTTAGGGCAGGAAATACATGTGAAAATGTTTTTATAATGTTGGGTATTGCACCCGTATGTATGTGTTCGTGTGTGATTTGGGTGGGGTTTGATTTTGGGCTATGTTATGTTTGAATGATGATGTGAATGTGTTTCTAAGGCTTAGGATGGATGATATAAGCTTAGAACAGGTTAGAGAATGATTGGGGACTGAAATTTGAAGCTCAGATACGAATGAGGCTGCTCATGCGCCTGAATAGGGCTCATGCGCCTAAGTCATAGAATTTGCCTAAGTGTTCCCATACGCCCGAAACCTCATGCGCCCAAATAGGGCTCATGCGCCTGAAATTTCCTCATGCGCCTGGATGGCCATGCGACTAAAGGTCATGCGCCTGAAAGTCATGCGACTGAAGGTCATGCGCCTGAGAGTCATGCGACTGAAGTTCATGCGCCTGAAAGTCATGCGACTGAGGGTTCATACGCCCCATAGTGCTCATGCGTTTGGAGGCTCTCCATACGCTTAAGTGTTCTTCATACGCCCAAATAGGGCTCATGCGTCCGAAAGGACTTAGAATATTTTCTGCTTTTGGGGGAAAAGAGTTAATGTAGGCCTTGACTTGGGATGTTCCCGGGGATGAAGTAAGTTGACTTTTGGGAGTCATAGATGATGTGATGGGCATGTATGATGTAGCATGTATGTTGTATGTTATGTATGTATGGTGGTGCCTTGTATGATGATGTTATGATTGATGCTTATGCATGATTATGTATGATATGTATGATGTGTTTCCTTATGTTCCTTATTACATATTATGACGTGACTTTACGTGGTGTGATTATGATAATGAACGTAAAATATTACCTTAACAAAGCGAAAGATTTAAGATAATGAAAGTGGAACATAATGAATGAACGAATGAAAAGCCTTGCAAGCAAATGAACGAAGGTTCACAACCATTGAGAGTTGTCAGCTCAACTGTGTGTCTACAGCGTGCGATTTTGGCTAACTCATAAGGGTTCATACACACAGTAAGAGTTCAGTCTTGGTGACTGCTCCAATACGTGCGATTTCCTAATTACTGTGTGTTATACAGCGTGCGATTTTGGCTAACCCATAAGAGTTCACACACATAGGGGGAGTCAGTCCTAGTGACTACTCCATACGTGCGAAATGTGCGATATGTGCGAAACGGGGTCCTTGTCGCTTAACCCTAGATGAATTGCTTGGTGCTCTAGAGGGGGGTTAAGTACAGGACCTAGATAGAAGTGAAAGATAATGAAAGTACGAAAAGTGCGATAAGTACGAAATGTGCGAAACGTGCGATATGTACGAAACGAACGATGATGAAGATAATAATTATTACCTTGATGTACGTATGATGTGTGATCACATGCGATAGTAAAGAAAATGTTTTAACAAACGAAAGGTAATATAAAGTTTTATAAAACTAGAACTCACTCAGCAACGCTGACTTTTATGCATTTTCCAGTTGGCAGGTGACTGTTGCTGAGGATGGCACGGGGTGGCTACTTGGCTCATTTTGGATGGCATCCATTTTATGTTACGATAACGTTTTTGCATTGTAATGCGAACGAACGATATTTTGTAATGGACGTTGTATTATTTTGCAAAAGTGTCTATTTAAATGAAATGGTTGTTAAAAATGTTTCCGCTGCAATAATTTTTGTGAGGTTAATGTAAATTATATATTTTATGTGCAATGATGAGCGTCCTGAGAACGGGACCTTACAAGTTGGTATCAGAGCCAAAGTTTAAGTGAAACGGGTTAAATATTTTCAAAAGAAACCTTAACTTAAACTGAAAATGGGACAAAGGGGAGGGATGCCAGTCCGAGTAGCTGCGTGCCATCAGGTATTTTCTTTAATGTTAACCGGTATTACGTGTGCATGTTATGTGATGTATGTGCCTTTAGTAGATTTAGATACAGATGTAGTCAGGATAGGAAATGCTTGGGGTATGAAGAGTAAAGTAAGTGGCTAATCACAACTGGCATAAACTGAGCTATTCCCTTGAATGATCGTGTTAGTGTTTGAATCTTATAGTGTGTTTAGAGGATGGCCGGTGGTAGATCTTCGAAGGTTTCGTCAGGTGAAGGTTGTGGTGGACGTGGTGCTGGACCGCGTGTCACGAGAAGTATGAATAGGGCTGCTGAAATGGCACTCGAAGAGCCCGAGATCCACCACCCGGAAGGCGGTGATGGTAGTGCTAACCTGAGGACCGCATTGAAAGAGGCTGTGGTTGAGGGAGTTCAACAGGTTATGCAGACGATTCTGCCGTCTATGGTGACTGAGGTAATTAGGGCGGTGAAGGAGACGACCGTGATTGAAGTGAACAAGAAGGGTAGCAGCGACAAGAATTGGAACAGAAAGCGGGTTGAACGTGGGGGTTACACTCCAAACAACAAGGTTGCCAGGACGGATGACCGGCGTGTGGCTTCGTCCGGTGCGGAGACGAGGAAGTGTTGTAAGTGTGCTAAAGGGCATGCTGGAGAGTGTAGGTGGGGATCAAACCTCTGCTTCAAATGTGGGAGGCCCGGTCATCTGGCAAAGAATTGTGGGGTGAAGAGGTGTTATAACTGTGGGGAAAATGGCCATCTAAGCAGGGATTGCAAGAAGCCAAGGGCTGAAGGTTCGGGAGCAAAGAAGGCTGGAGGAGAAGGGCAGAGGGCGAGTGCCAGAGCGTTCACGATGATGCAGGAGGAGGCTAGGACGGATCCCGATGTTGTGTCAGGTACGTTTCTAGTAAACCGAACTCTAGCTTCTGTGTTATTTGATTCTGGTGCTAGTAAAAGTTTTATATCAACTGCTTTCTGTGCTAAATTGCCTGTTAGTAGTAGGAGCATAGATACACCCTTCGATGTAGAAACTGTCATAGGTAAGTCTACCAGGATTTCTGAGGTGATAGAAGGTTGTGACGTGGAATTAGAAGGTCACAAGTTTCCTGTTAGACCATTCGTGATGACCTTAAGCGGGTTCGATGTAGTCCTAGGAATGGATTGGTTGGCGGACTACGAGGCGAGCATTGTGTGTCGTAAGAAGATGATTCATTTGACAGCGCCTGACGGGAGTCCAGTGACGGTTTATGGTGATCGAGTCACAACGATCCCGAAGGTGATTTCGATGGCGGTGGCGGGAAAGTGCATGAGACGTGGTGTAGTGCCTACTTGGCCTACGTGAGGGATGTGGATACGTCAACACCACAATTTTCCGATGTACCGGTTGTGTGTGACTTTCCGGACGTGTTTCCAGAAGACTTACCAGGACCGCGAGATCGAGTTCCAGATTGATTTAATACCAGGTGCCCAACCTGTTGCTAAGGCACCAATCGGTTGGCTCCTACCGAGATGAAGGAATTGATGGAGCAACTGCAGGAGTTTCTTGATAAAGGGTTCATTAGACCGAGTATCTCTCCATGGGGTGCTCCAGTCCTGTTTGTGAAAAAAAAAGACGGTAGCATGAGGATGTGTATAGACTACCGTGAGTTAAATAAGTTGACAGTGAAGAATCGGTATCCACTACCGAGAATTGATGATCTGTTTGATCAGCTCCAAGGTGCCAGTTGGTTCTCAAGGATAGACCTTCGATCTGGTTACCATCAGTTAAAGGTGAAGGAGCAAGATATTCCTAAAACAGTTTTTCGTACGCGTTATGGACATTATGAGTTTCTCGTTATGTCCTTTGGTTTAACCAACGCGACAACTGCTTTTATAGACTTGTTGAATCGAGTGTGTCGGCCGATGTTGGATAAATCAGTGACTGTGTTTATGTTGGAGCATATATTGTCATATATAGTGTGTCCGTCGCTTTACGAATAGTCTAGGCTTAATGTAATACACCTGATATGTTGTAAACACATGAAAATGGGTCATTCGCAGGAGCATATGCGAATGAGACACAGTCGTACGACTGAGCCATGCTAATGGGCCAGTCGTGCGACTGAGAGATGCGATTGGGACATTCGTAAGACTGAACTATAAGTATGGTCCAGTCGTACGATTGAACCATACGCATGGTCCAGTCGTACGATTGAACCATACGCATGGTCCAATCGCACGAATGGGCCCAGTCGCATCTAATATGGGCCGAGGCCTATATATACCAGTTTCAATGTGTAGAGAGATAAGGGTTTTGAGAGAGTGTCTGGGGCCTAGGTGCTGCCGGATGAGAGGGGAGATCATGCTCGATCTCCCCTTGCCAAAAGTCGTGATTTTTATGTTTAACAAGCTTGTAATCGTTAGGTTTTATCAATGAAACCATTGTATTATTGTTCGTGATGTTGTTTGTCTTTTGGTTTTTCTTATCCCTCCGTCAAGAACACGCTCGGATGTCAACCGATCCAGCGACTTCACAATTGGTATCACAGCCGGTTACTGCTGGAATGATCTAACAATCATTCTAGCAACCCGAGCTCTTGATCTCTGGATCTATTTCAGGTTCTTTGACGTTAAACCCACTTCGTGTTCTTCGTGTTTTGCTCAGATCTTGTTACGTGTGTTGTTTCTATGTTAAAATCGAACCCGAAACCATGTTATGATCACCCTTGCGAATCTGATGATGTCTATTTTGTTTCGGTTCATGTAAAAATTCGTCGGATTAGGGTTTTTGGCAGCCGTGGCGGCTGCAGATCTGAAAATCTGCGTGTAGAATGGTTCATGCGACTGGACCAGTCTTATGTCCAGTCGTGAGACTGGACCAGTCTTATGTCCAGTCGTGCGACTGGACCAGTCTTATGTCCAGTCGTGCGACTGGACCAGTCTTATGTCCAGTCGTGCGACTGGACCAGTCTTACGTCCAGTCGTGAGACTGGACCAGTCTTACGTCCAGTCGTGAGACTGGACCAGTCTTACGTCCAGTCGTGAGACTGGACCAGTCTTACGTCCAGTCGTGAGACTGGACCAGTCTTACGTCCAGTCGTGAGACTGGACCAGTCTTATGTCCAGTCGTGAGACTGGACCAGTCTTATGTCCAGTCGTGAGACTGGACCAGTCTTATGACCAGTCATGCTACTGGACCAGTCTTATGACAAGTCATGCTACTAGACCAGTCTTATGACCAATCATGCTACTGGACCAGTCTCACAAATATATCATTCGTATCATCCATTCACATGAATGTGATATTTGTCCTCCACGTGATACGGATGAACGGTGTTCTAGACCAAAAAAAAAAGAGTCTGGAACTACCTTTTGCACAGATTTGAGGATGAGCAAAGCACATTCACCCTGAGGTTCTTTTGTCAAATAAGTTCGATGGATACCCCATTATTCGTTGGACTTCAAGAATAGGTGAATGTAGAGAACACAAAAGAGAGAAGAGAAGATGTCAGCAGTCGGTGCTAATTTTGTGGGGTAGTCAGGAGCATCTGACTATTATGGGCCAATCAAGTTACATCTATCCGCACAAAGAGGATTCACATTCTTAGGGGGAATTCATGTATAGAGAAATTGAAGACGCAATCAAAAAGTGATGATGTGAGCCGGTTTCTGATGATGAATCTGAGTGCACGCTGATTTGGTTGAGATTGTCAGCTGTGGATTGGAACCCTCTACTTTTTGCCCAATACACCGTGTGAAGACGCCAGGAGAGCACAATGTCTATATATTGGGATATGCTGAATTTGAGGGGGAATTTCTGCAGGTGTTGATGTTAATCAGGTTAGCCTGTGTGAAGATTGAAGCAATGGAAAACTGTTCATGTCATTATCTGGAAAAATCAGTCATATGGGGAATCTTGCTGCTATGATGGTGTTCTGCAAAGTAAACGAAAGCTATTGTGCCTAAATTCATTTTCAGGGATACTGTAGCAACCTGACGGATCGGCAACATTGGCTAATATGGTTTTTCGTTTGATTCTATTGGAAACAAGAGCAAAGATTGACTGAAGATTGTAAGAGGTGTTATCTACTATTCCCAAGCAACGTCCAAGGGGGAATTTGTTGGAGCATATATTGTCATATATAGTGTGTCCGTTGCTTGACGAATAGTCTAGGCTTAATGTAATACACCTGATATGTTGTAAACACATGAAACTGGGTCATTCGCAGGAGCATATGCGAATGAGACTCAGTCGTACGACTGAGCCATGCTAATGGGCCAGTCGTGCGACTGAGAGATGCGATTGGGACATTCGTAAGACTGAACCATAAGTATGGTCCAGTCGTACGATTGAACCATACGCATGGTCTTGTCGTACGATTGAACCATACGCATGGTCCAATCGCACGAATGGGCCCAGTCGCATCTAATATGGGCCGAGGCCTATATATATCAGTTTCAATGTGTAGAGAGATAAGGGTTTTTGAGAGTCTGCCCGGGGCCTAGGTGTTGCGGGATGAGAGGGGAGATCATGCTCGATCTCCCCTTGCCAAGAGTGTTGATTCTTATGTTGTAACGAGCTTGTAATCGTTAGGTTTTATCAATGAAACCAATTTTTGATAGTTCGTGTTATTGATTTGACTTTTGGTTTTGGTTGTTTATCCTTCCGTCAAGAACACGCTCGGATGTCTACCGATCCAGCGACTTCACAGTTTATCGATGATATCCTGATTTATTCAAAGAGCGAGGAGGATCATGCCGGTCACATTCGAGAGGTTTTGGAGACGTTGAGAAAGGAGAAGTTGTATGCTAAGTTCTCCAAGTGCGCATTCTGGTTGCGTGAAGTTCAATTCTTGGGTCATGTGGTGAATCCCGAGGGGATTATGATAGACCCGGCGAAGGTGGAAGCGGTGATGCAATGGAAGTCTCCAAAGACGCCATCCGAGATTCGTAGTTTCTTGGGTTTGGTGGGATATTATAGAAGATTCATCCAAGACTTCTCCAAGATAGCTTCTCCGTTGACTAAGTTGACTCGTAAGGATGTAAAGTTTGTATGGGGTCAAGATCAAGAGAAGGCGTTTGAGGAGTTAAAGGCGAGGTTGACTCAAGCTCCTGTTCTGTCATTACCCGATGGAAGCGAAGATTTGGTGGCTTATTCAGATGCTTCCTACTCGGGGTTGGGATATGTGTTGATGCAGAGAGGAAAGGTTATAGCCTATGCATCCCGACAATTAAAAGTTCATGAGGTTAATTATCCTACTCTTGACTTGGAGCTAGCGGCTGTGGTCTTTGCATTAAAGATTTGGAGGCACTACCTATACGGGACGAAGTGCACCGTCTTCACTGACCACAAAAGCTTGAAGTACTTCTTCGAGCAAAAGGATCTGAACATGAGGCAAAGAAGATGGCTGGAGCTCATAAAGGATTATGATTGCGAGATTCATTACCATCCGGGCAAGGCCAACGTAGTGGCAGATGCCCTTAGCCGAAAGGAGAGACCCGAGCCGATTCGGGTGAAAGCTTATTAGTTGATTATGACCTCTGATGTTATGAAGCAGGTCAAGGAGTTTCAAGATGAGGCATTGAAAGAAGATCATCTTAACTCTGAAAGAATGAGAGGTCTGGTCGCGGAGTTGGGTGAAAACACACTTGGTGTTAGAACCCGATTCAGACGGATGTGGATTCCTCGTTTTGGGGATCTACGTGGGAAGATTATGGATGAAGCTCATAAGACTCGATACTCCATTCATCCCGGTGCTACGAAGATGTATCAAGATATGAAGAAAGATTATTGGTGGCCGGGTATGAAACGCGATGTGGGGGAGTATGTGAGTAAGTGCCTTACTTGCTTACAAGTGAAGGCCGAGCATCAGAAGCCGTATGGGAAGATCCAACCGTTGGATATACCCGAGTGGAAGTAGGAGCATATCACCATGGACTTTATCACGAAGTTACCGCGTACCGCGAAAGGGTATGATGCCATATGGGTGATAGTGGATCGTTTGACGAAGAGTGCTCACTTCCTACCGATCCGAGAGACGTATTCCTCTGAGTGACTCGCGGATCTATTCATTAAGGAGATTGTGACTCGTCATGGTATGCCGGTGTCTATTGTGTCTGACCGTGACACCCGGTTTTCATCTATGTTTTGGAAGAAGTTCCATGATGCTATGGGGACGAGGTTACACATTAGCACGACTTATCATCCACTGAAGGATGGTTAGTCAGAGAGGACGATTCAGACGCTAGAAGATATGCTTCGGGCATGCGTCATTGATTTTGGAGGAAGTTGGGATGACCACTTACCGTTAGCTGAGTTCTCATATAACAATAGTTATCATGCCAGCATTGGTATGCCCCCTTATGAGATGCTATACGGTAGGAGATGCAGAACGCCCGTGTGTTGGGGTGATATTGGTCAGAAGGAGTTGGGGAGTATTGAGGTGATCGAGGCTACGACTGAAAAACTTGAAAATATCAAAGCCTTTATGAAGGCAGCCAAAGATAGGCAAAAGTCATATGTTGATAAACGACGTAGACCGATTGAGTTCCAGGTGGGTGACCGAGTCATGTTGAAAATCTCACCTTGGAAGGGTATCATTCGGTTCAGAAAGCGGGGCAAGTTGAGCCTAAGGTACATAGGACCTTTCCGAATCATTGCTCGAGTACGAGAGGTGGCCTATAGATTGGAGTTACCAGATGAGTTAAGTGGGATACACCCGACATTCCATGTATCTCATCTGAGAAAGTGTTTGGCGGACGAGGATATGGTTGTACCATTGGAAGATATCGAGGTAGATGAGCGACTCAATTATGTGGAGCAACCAGTGGCAATCATCGACCGTAAGGAGAAACGGTTAAGGAATAAAGTGGTTCCTCTTGTGCGTGTACAGTGGAAGCACAGGAAGGGATCTGAGTCTACGTGGGAGACTGAAGAGGAGATGAGGTAGCACTACCCACAATTGTTTGAGGAATAACAGGTTTCGGGGACGAAACCTATATAAGGGGGGTGGACTTGTAACACCCGGTTATTTTTAAAGTTATGAAAGAAAGAATAAAAGTGAAGGAGAAGAAAGAAAAGCTATAAAACCCAAGTTGAGGGGAAAAAAGTGTCCAAAAGGTCAAAAGCTTTGGAAAGTGGGTGTAAAAGGTGGTATGGCCGCCTAAATGGTCATAGCACACCCTTCTCATTCGGGATTTTTAGAGAGAGAGAGAAAGAAGAGCAGAGGGTTCGGGTTTTGAAGAACAAGAAGAGGAAGTTCGAATTTATGGTTTTATGATGTTCTTGACTGGCCTTTGCCTTGGTTGTATGCTTATGTGTGTTTGTGTGTTCGGGTATGTGTGTTCTTGGTGGGTTTTAGGTGTTGAACTTGTAGCAAACGGGTTTTGAAGGAAGTCATACCCAAAGAGCTGCTAAGGTGAGTTCTAGAACCCCTCTTTTACATGTTTTAACAAATTTTGGAGCTGGAAATGCATGTGAAAATGTTTTTATAATGTTGGGTAATGCACCCGTATGTATGTGTTTGTGTGTGATTCGGGTGGGGTTTGATTTTGGGCTATGTTATGTTTGAATGATGATGTGAATGTGTTTCTAAGGCTTAGGATGGATGATATAAGCTTAGAACAGGTTAGAGAATGATTGGGGACTAAAATTTGAAGCTCAGATACGAATGAGGCTGCTCATGCGCCTAAGTCATAGAATTTGCCTAAGTGTTCCCATACGCCCGAAACCTCAAACGCCCAAATAGGGCTCATGCGCCTGAAATTTCCTCATGCGCCTGGATGGTCGTGCGACTGAAGGTCATGCGCCTGAGAGTCATGCGACTGAAGGTCATGCGCCTGAGAGTCATGCGACTGAAGTTCATGCGCCTGAAAGTCATGCGACTGAGGGTTCATACGCCCCATAGTGCTCATGCGTTTGGAGGCTCTCCATACGCCTAAGTGTTCTTCATACGCCCAAATAGGGCTCATGCGTCCGAAAGGACTTAGAATATTTTCTGCTTTTTAGAATATTTTCTGCTTTTGGAGGAAAAGAGTTAATGTAGGCCTTGACTTGGGATGTTCCCGGCGATGAAGTAAGTTGACTTTTGGGAGTCATAGATGATGTGATGGGCATGTATGATGTAGCATGTATGTTGTATGTTATGTATGTATGATGGTGCCTTGTATGATGATGTTATGATTGATGCTTATGCATGATTATGTATGATATGTATGATGTGTTTCCTTATGTTCCTTATTACATATTATGACGTGACTTTACGTGGTGTGATTATGATAATGAACGTAAAGTATTATCTTAACAAAGCGAAATATTTAAGATAATGAAAGTGGAACATAATGAATGAATGAATGAAAAGCCTTGCAAACAAATGAAAGGTGGTTCACAACTCATTGAGAGTTGTCAGCTCAACTGTGTGTCTACGGCGTGCGATTTTGGCTAACTCATAAGGGTTCATACACACAGTAAGAGTTCAGTCTTGGTGACTGCTCTAATACGTGCGATTTCCTAATTAGTGTGTGTTATAAAGCGTGCGATTTTAGCTAACCCATAAGAGTTCACACACACAGGGGGAGTCAGTCCTAGTGACTACTCCATACGTGCGAAATGTGCGATATGTGCGAAGCGGGGTCCTTTTCGCTTAACCCTAGATGAATTGCTTGGTGCTCTAGAGGGGGGTTAAGTATAGGACCTAGATAGAAGCGAAAGATAATGAAAGTACGAAAAGTGCGATAAGTACGAAATGTGCGAAACGTGCGATATGTACGAAACGAACGATGATGAAGATAATAATTATTACCTTGATGTACGTATGATGTGTGATCACGTGCGATAGTAAAGAAAATGTTTTAACGAACGAAAGGTAATATAAAGTTTTATAAAACTAGAACTCACTCAGCAACGCTGACTTTTATGCATTTTCCAGTTGGCAGGTGACTGTTGCTGAGGATGGCAGGGGGTGGCTACTTGGCTCATTTTGGATGGCATCCATTTTATGTTACGATAACGTTTTTGCATTGTAATGCGAACGAACGATATTTTGTAATGAACGTTGTATTATTTTGCAAAAGTGTCTATTTAAATGAAATGGTTGTTAAAAATGTTTCCGCTGCAATAATTTTTGTGAGGTTAATGTAAATTATATCTTTTATGTGTGATGATTGGCCAGTTGTGAGCGTCCCGGGAACGGGGCCTTACATAAACCCAAGTAATTGCCACATGAATTTACTAAAAAGTTGGTTTTAGCCACACTTATCCAAAAAACTTGTGACAAAAGGCTATGGTAATCAAGAAATTTGTTCAAATATATGTAGTGAAAGGGTAGTAACAGCCACATGCTTTATAATTAGGGTGGCTAAAGCATAGCAACTGCCACATAAATTTACTAGAAAGTTGGATCTAGCAACACTTATTGAAAAGATTCGTAGCAAATAGGATACTATAATAAAGTATATTTTACAAATAAGTGTGGCTAAAGGTTACCAACCACCACATAACTCTTACATTAGTATGGCTGAATGGTAGCAACGCTACATGAATCCACTAAAAAGTTCCTTTAAGTGATAGTTACATATAAACCGTGTCAAAAGGTTATTGAAAATGAACATTTTTTCCCAATAAATATGGATATAGGGTAGCAATAACCACATGAATTTAGAATAGAAGTGACTAAAAATTGTTTCTAGACACATAAGTCAATTGTATAAAGCCATATAATAATTTGTCTTTTTTAAATGTGGCTATGTATCACCTTTAGTCACACAAATTTTATTTTACCAAATTCATTTTCTCCCTTTCTCTTACACAGAGAAAAAACAAAGGGCAAATGACTTGTCTAATGTTTCTATAAAGCCAAATGAAAGTTTATGCTTTTAAGTGTGGCTATCGTTTAATCTTTATCGCTAATAGGTGCCTTTTGGTCATATGAATCAAATATAATGACAGTTGGTCACATTTGGTACTTTTCCGAGCCACACATTTAATCGAAAGTGTGACAAGGCGGATTTAAGAAAATATGATCATAGGCCTATTTGGTGCACTACATTAAGAACAAAATCTAATAAAAATTAAAGAAATGAGAATTATCTGTCAAAAATTCAAAATTGAGGTTCCTAATAAGGATTCAAATAGATTTGTGATGTGGATCCTATCGGTTATCAAATAGCATAAATAAAATATATAGAAACTTGAAAGAATTTGAGAGGGAATAACATCTTAATTACAATAAATTATTACACAAATGGACATTTGTCATCATCATATTCCTTCTCTCATTCATTTTCCTGGATAATTTATACATATTTTAAAAAGTCAAAGTAACTAATTTCTAGATTTCTCTCTCTAAATTTATAAATCCAATTTATTTTGATATCAATATTATTTAAAACATATTTTCTTATTAAATAAAAGCTAAATTTTTTGATTGAACCGTACTCTTTTTCAAAAACAAACTTTTAAAAACTATGGATTATTTTTAAAACGATAAACCTTTCTTAAAATATAAAATATTTTAAGACCTATGTTTATTAAAAATAAAAATGTTATGTAAACCAGTTCTTATGAAATAAAACTAAAAAAACAAATTAAAACCGGAGTTTTAAAACAATATACTTATGAAAAATTGATTTTTTTTCAATGAAATATCTTTTAAGATATTAAAAATTATTTATAAAACAAAACAAATTAAAAACCATAGTTTTAAATCAACAGGAATTTTTTATAAGAAAATGACATTTTTTCATAAAGGTTATTCAAAACGAAATGTTTTAATTTTATTTTAAGAAGAAATGTTCAAAAAAAGTTTTATAAAATGAAAATTTTAAAGATAATAAACATATTATAATAAATAGACTAATAAATGTAAAAAAAAAATTTTATCCAACCCGGTATTACATGTGGTTATAGCCTAGTTACTAAATAAAAAGATTCTTAAATAAGGATTACAAGCACTAACTAGAACATGGGATCATGGATACATATCCCTCACTACTACCGTTATCTCCTCACAACACTATATAACAACACATTTGACAAAAACAACAAACATGCTATCAGTTAGAAAGAAGAATTCATGCAGCCATGACGTGCACTTGATGCACATATCAATCCATCCCACTCGTACTCACTTTGTCCTCAAGGTTAAGACCGGTATTCCAGTGCATCAGAGATCATGAATAACTGAAACTTAGCACACTTGTGGCCTGACATAACCATTGTAGTTGTTTAGTCGGGATAATGCTCGAGTCAGGAAAACTCACCCTTAGATTTTTATGAGCTAATGGCGTTACTAAAGGGCGATTCAATAAAATTGAAAAGAAGCAGATCACCTAGTCCTCATTACCGACTTGTTGAAACTTGAAGTGTTGTTGGGTTTGATATAGTCAACCGATGGGTTTGTCCCCAACGAAATGCATAAACAAGAGATTCAGGCAGGGATTATGGTTGGTTGTAGGAGGTGTGCCGCCGCTGCTAGAAAAAGACTAGAACAAGAGGATAATAGTCCGCACATGGCTTGTAAGGAGTTGTTGAACTTTGCATATCAGCCAAAATCTTCTCAAACATGGCTTCATGTTGGGCAAGACAGTCTTTAGCTCCAACATTTGTTATCCTCTGCAAGATTTTCATAAATTTCTCAAACATTTTGAACATATTCAACAAACAACCTATATGCCAATGAACTAACTTTGTTTGGTAGCCACATTTATAACAATATAAAGCATCTTGCATAGTAAATAAATAGGGTTGATTAATAGAAATAAGTTACATATGTCATATAACATGCACGCGACAATTCCCCATGACCTAAACCGGATGGCGAATGTTGGAAATGACACTGTAATCCTAGAAAGACTTTCACAACAGAAATAGTTTCTAAGGACGTATTACAGTGAAACAAACCGGGCCAAGGAAATAGCTAATGCAAGTAGAGGATACTCAGATTGCCTATAAACATTGAGTTAAGAGTATTGAGTTTGGAAGCAAATCAATAGGTATATAACAAAAGTTGCACATGCATACAATTAGGTATATGTGCCTTGCTTTCTTATTTTTTTGTCCCTGTTTGATCTTCAGTTTAGACAAATCTTTTGTTTATACACGTAACTTGAATATATAATGTGTGAACAATAACATTTCAAAGTGTAGAAACCAAGTTTTAAAGCTACTAATGTTTTCCAGATGTGACATCAACACCATGGCTGTACTGAATTTATTTGTTTATTAGAAGTGAAATCAACAAATAATCCTCAAGGTGGTTATGCCATATGTTGCAAGAACATCAAGTTAAGATTTTTTTTATATATTTTTGTTGGTTAAATCAGAGATTGTGAAAGCGTGCTGTGAGTGTTTGAGAGTAAGAAAGGAAGAAAGAAGCAGAATGATTTGATATCTTATTCAATCAACAAAGAAGGCCTACATAAAGACTTATTCAAGATAACAACTTAATCAAAAGACTCCTAAGGAACCGGTATACACAACCGACCCAATTGACCCAGCAATTATTAAAATAAACAAAATAAACAAGGCTTGAATTATATTTTAACAATTTTATCATCCAAATTAATTAAAAACCTTTAATTAACAAATAATTAAGAGGAATTGTTATAAAAAGTTTATGAAAATGGTATACCATTCGGGTATAATGAATTGTACCATTCACGCATATAAACAAAATTATCTGGCAGCCCCCATGAAACGATGTATGCATGCATTAATAAATATTAACCACTAAAATGTATATGCATAACACCCACAAGTAAAGAGATAGATGCCAGACAGAGATGTGAACTTAACTACCGGGTCAATAGTACCATTCGGGTATTATGAAAAAAATACCTCTCTTTGACTTCTGGGGATTATTGTAGCACTCTCAATTTTCATCTCAATGAGATCCAAGATACACGTATCGTCTCCGGCAATGATGTGGGTCCAAGTGTGGATGAGCAAGCTTTAGCTTTTTTGGAGGCTCAAGATCGCTTATCAAAAGGGGCTTTACTGAAATGACCCTAACTTGGGCTAGGCGGTTTGGGTCATCGTTTCGGCCCAAAAACGGCTTATTTTAGGAGTTATTTCAATTTTTGTCTTATTTTTATATTTTGTTGGACTTTGCTTTTGGCCCAGTTTTTGGCCCGTTTATGTTTTGTGGCCCGTTCGAATTTGGTTTTGTTTCTTTATATGATTGTAAGAGATGGGAGAAATATTATTCAAGTTATATAAAAATCTGTTTTTTTTTCTCTATCACTGTGTGTGTTAGCGATCAACCCTGATTATGGGTTTTCTTAGTGAATCAACGATAGTTAGAAGGATTATTCCTGGTATTCTTGTTGAATCAACAGGTTCAATTATCTATCTCTCTGTTTCCGACTACATCAAGCAACATCCTTGGCAATGCTCTATAAAATATTTCAGTATGTTTATTATGATAAATTAAGTTTGTGATGTTACACATTGTTTCAATTAACATGTAATGTTGTGGACTTCTACCTTTGCCTCCACATATAATCCTCCGCATATTAAATTAAGTCGATCATAGGCGCATTTTATTTTGTGCTTCTCTTCGATCTTCAACTTGCATCCATCATCAGATTGCAAGAACATTTGCACAAACATTAAACATGATAATCTAACAATAAAAAAATTGATGTCTCGAAAGACATTACTGTGTTTCTCTTGCAGAACCTATGAGGTAAAAATAGACTTTATCCAACAATGAAAATTGCATCATTTCAATAGACACAATTGTGGACCTAAATTGCCCTCCAGCAAAGACAATTGTAATCTCAAATGATAGCATCAGTAGCCTTGTGGTGATGATAATGAGAGAATAGGTAACTTCAAACTAGTAAGAGGTACAGTAACAGTTCAAACCAATCAAGTTAAAATAGCATATTAAACACTTCAACCTACATGACCAAGCAAACCATATACCCTAAAATCAAACATACTGTGTATGACCAAGAAGCTTAATAGGCTTTGATATTATCATCTGCAAGTTGTTAATTGTTTATACATCAAGCATATGACACAAATAAGATATAGAATGCAAATGATGCTATATAAACATATTCAGTTTGTGTAGGCATGAGAAACCTAAATTGCATATTAAAAAATAAAAAAATTTAAGCAATTGAATCATTTTAAATCAAATCAATGGAATATACTGGTTTCTATATGTCACAAACCGAACTAATTAACTGCAACAAAGTGACAAACACACATATCCACTTACTCGTAAAGATTAACATCTTCACATTAAGTAAAACGATAGAAAATTATAGGTTTTGAACATATTTGCATCATTCCAAATCGATTTAGTTCATACCGATGGTACAGAGGTTTCAACATATTTTGAGTTGATAACACAGAATATCAGAGAATAAACAAATGTGAGACTAAATTAATTCCTAATTTTAAATCCAAATCAGGAACTAATTATATTTTCCAAACCCTACTTTCTCGTTATTTAAAACCCGAAGTTATGTAAGCTCATAATTATCACACACGTCTACGTAACATAACTGAAGGAAGAATCAAAGACCACTGAAGAACCAAAGAAAGCATTAGTAGCCAGCATCAATGGTTATGACTGGAGTGCTTATGCAGAACAGTTTACTAAAGATCTTACTTCTGGTCTAGCACTTGTTGCTGAAATCAACATTGAAGATTGGTCTGAAGATAATGAACCAAAAACAGAAGGAGATTCAGACAATGAGAAAGACTATGACTGGAGTGACAAATCAGATCCAAAGGAAGATTCTGAAGAAGTTGTTCTTATGGCACAGTCTGAACAACCCAAGGTTGTAAACTCTTCATCTAACACTGACACTGAATCTTCAAACTCTTATCCAGAAATTCTAGTGGAAGTAAGGGAGAAAATGTGCACTAAAGCATGTTTTGATTAAGTAGAACACTATAGAACCTACTCATTTAAAATATGTGATAAACTGAAACAAGAAGAATTAATGCACAGTAAGCTGAAAGCAGATCACAAAATTTCTGATGATAAAATCATATCTCTCCAAACTTCTTGGAACAAAACTTTAAAAGAACTTGAACTTGTCAAGAAACAACTTGAAGAGATGTCAATAACCCTTGAACAAGAAAAATTGGCTCATGCAGCAACTCAAATTGATTTAGCCAAAGTGAAAAGTTCAAAAACTATTGTTGAGCAATGGTGAATGGTATAAAAGATAAAGATAAAACAGGATTAGGATTCACTCATGAACCAATGCCTGAATCAATCTCAAATACCTTACTTGAAAACTTTAACACTATCTACCCAAGTATGCTTGGGTGATTTAATTAAATGCTTTCAAAGTTATCCACCCACATATGGTTCGGTGGTTAATTGTTTTCAAAGTTGTCCACCCAGATGTGACTGGGTGACTTCATTTCTTTTAGCGTTGTTTACCCAGCTATAGCTGGGGTGGCTCATCTATTTTTAAAAGTTTACATACACCATTTAGTTACGTATAAATACATGTAGCACCTTTAAAGCCAAGCTCTATTCCATGTATGTAGGATGGTGGTGAGATCTAGTTAAGTGAGTTTGTACGCGTCATTTTTCCCAACTTCGTTGACTAAATAAGGAATTTATCACAGAGGTCTTCCACTAATTCTCCCTCCTGTTGTTTCATTACTTCATAACACATGATTTCCTTCTTTAAAAACTATATCCTTACCCTGGCAGTATAGTATCGTGTAATCTCCTTTTAATGTATCGCTTCATAGATTACAAACGATGATATAATCATTAGCTTATTTTGTTGTCCAGTTTCTTCTTATAGACCTGGGGCCAAGGATGGGGCGTTTTTTCCATGGCTGTGGTCGTGATTGCCCCATGATATCATGGTTTGGTCTTGGCTTGAAACTTGTATCAACCACCTCCTATTCTCCTTCATCTTCACGGTGGTATCTTACCAAATTCATATCATAATACTCTTTTTCAACCATTTTAATTTCAATCTTAATGCGAAGTAGCAGATATCTCAAAATACTAATTGTAATTTGTTTCACGTCTCATCAGGTGTTCATCACAATAAGACTCTTAATGATCTAACTTCTGATTGGTTCATTTAGACATTTATTGGTCTCCTCTTAAGAGGAGTTGGCGAAGAAGAGGATGAGATGGAATGGTTTGGCATCAACATCATTAGTTTTGATTGATAGTGCTAGAGATGCGGCATGCTAAGAGCATATAACAAAGAAATGAGTCCTAGCCACGATTCATATAGCCAAGTGAAAAACCAAAACCATAAAAGCAACCTCTGACATCCAAAACAAAAAATTACTAGAGTAGTAGGATCAAACCCAAACCATAGCAAAGTTAAAGGAATGAAGCAAATCAACCTAACCCTAGCCGCGTCTCACAAATACAACCAAGCCTAGCCGCAGCCAATAGTCATGGAAAGGAGGAACTAGTAAAAGGTGAGTCCTACACTAGAAATATACAAGGAAGAAATAGGAAGCAACTAAACACTTATGAATGCTTTTTTATAGAAAAAGAAAAACTTTTATTAAGGCATTCAGAATTAGAGTTCTTTTTGGTGGATGGATTGTAATGCCGTGAAAGCGCTCTTATGTTTACGGTTATGGCGTTTGATATACCATGGAAGAGGTATAATCGTTTTGAACAAAATGGTAGACTATCAAAGAATTGGATGGGTTGAACACGTGTACCTTTTTCCTAAGAAATTGCCAACGCTCACTGGGATTAGATTTCATTTATGTTTGGGTTCCCATAGGTCCAAATAAAAATTAAAGATGAAGCTTAGAGGTTTTTACTTGAGAGCTCCAATATCAACCCGTTTTGGAAGTATATGACCAAATTGTTATCGTTTAGATACTAACCTCGCCAAGTATAAATAGGCTAATAAAGTATTTGTAAATATTTTGTTATCTCGATGTCTTATTCTACTCTTATTAAATCAATTTCAACACTTAACAAGATAATGCTAGTAATATTACATGATAGTTACTCATAATTAGTTGCTCTCACTAAACAACGGATCAATAAAAGTGTTTCGTATGAAAAAGATTGTTTACAACCTACTCTGTTTTTAGCTTTACTCGAAGTTTCGTTTCCTTCATAATATGCTATTTCCTTCTTTCGGTATCAAAATAACCGACACTTTTCTTATGCTCATGACATCCATAGAAGTGTGTTGGTGCATATCGAGTAACTTGCACACTTAGGTTAACATTATTTATTCAAATAACTAGAGATAATAGTAACAATTAAAAGATATATCTTGGATGAAAAATATTGTGCCAATAATTGTAGTTGGCACCCATTAAAGTGGGTATCTATGTGTACATCTCCACCCAAAAGAGATAGACGGTCTTGGGAAAAATTCAAGGCAGATCTATGGACCATAAGTATACATTTTGAAACAAGTAAATATGACGTTTTAGAATGAAAAACATGTGGGTCTCGCCAAGTCCATTTCGTTTACTCAACATTTTTTTTGAATAACTTTGTACTTCGTTATGGTACTCATCGGAAACAAAGCACCAACTTAAATTTAACTTGTGACAGGATCGAAACGAACTCATCAATAAAGCACCTCCTGCGCCCCCCAGCCGCGGATCAAAGGGACACACACATACATATTTGTTGCGGCATACATTGTAAATTGTGATTTTTGATTTGACTTTCAATTACACACATAATATTCAATTCTTGAAATAGTAATTCAAAGTTTTATATACAACACATATATTCAAATCCTTAAATTACACAAAACCAACCCCAGCCGCGGCTGGATTGGATTAATAAGTTTCATGTTTTGCTTTTTCAAGAAATTTGACTAATAAGTCCAAAAAAATAATATGGAGGGTAACTTTCATATCAATAGCTCTATTTAAATTTTGATATGAGGTTTTCTATAATAGACACGTCTCATCCATCGACGATATGGCGTATGGTTCAAAACTAGTTTCCGTAAGGTAACTCTAGGCCTGGTTACATTCAATTCGGGAGTTAGTTATGAAGTTAGCTCTACCCAGATGTGATGTTACTCTAATATTGTATCTAGATGTGGGTAAATTGTTGGCACCTTCATCGACCTTTAGGACTGTAGGTGAGTTTCGGGTGAGAATAGATACTATGGAACTAATAATATATTTTTTGGGTGAATTTTGTAAATGGTTCAGGGAATAGATTGCAAGATTAGGGTCGAGATTAAAAAACATTGCACAAGTAGCCTTTAAGGATATATTTCTTTGATATGGAATCTAGGTAAAGAAAAGAATAAAAAAACCCCGTCTTTTTTTATCAAAAAAGATAATAATAATAAGAATAATAATAATTTTTTTATATATATATAAGATCTTGCTATGTAGATAATACCTTAATCTATTTTCTTTATTTCATGTTACATTTTTCATCCATCGTGACTTATGATTTTCTTTTTGTTCTTTTCTTGTTTCTTACGGATTCATCATCATGAAATGAGGATATAAAGCAAGGAAAATCTAATAAGTAATAATACATTGAAAACTCTATAGATTTGTAACTTTTTAAGCACAAAAGGTTCAAAGGAAAGGCTGGGGCATAATGAAAAGAAAGTTTAGTTTTCAAAAACCTCCAGATTTGTAGATCATGCATAATCAGATAGTTTTACAAATTATGGTAGAGATATTTGAGAGATTTGGAACCTGTTAAACCGGAGCTATGAGTAGAGATCTAGGTATCACGTAGAAAGCACATGAAACACAGATCTGGCCATTGTATGGTGAAGTTGAGACACATTTTGTTCGTGGTCCCACGGGTGGCGCCAAATGTTGCTCCAAATTCCTCACCTAGAGGTGAGTTGAAGAAAGAACAGCGCAAGAGAGTGACTCATCCGGTCCAGGTTCGTCCGTAGGTGATAATCATCGTTTCTCTTCTTCTTAGATCTATGAGCTGCAACCAAAAAGAACTCGTTAGAGGGCCCTGGAGCTTGAGTTCTGAGGGCACTCCGATACTCAAGTCAGTGTGTATACAGGATGCATCAAATATAAGCATAAATGGATGAGAGTGAGAATGGAGATCATGGACACAAGATGTTAAAACTAAAGATAGGTGAATTGTATTCTCTGAGAGAGTAGAGAGAGTTACGAATGATTGTGTGTCCTTTGCATGGTATAAGGAGTGGTATTTATAGTGGTTGTCATATTAAACTTCTCAGATAATGATTATATTCTAAGTAGTCCTTGGTCAACCATATGAACTGAGCTTATTTGATTAGAGGGTTTTATGCCCATTTGGTGCAAAGGGTTTTTGTATGATTTAAATGAATCTTGTCTTTTATAGAATTTGGCCTCTTGTTCCTTGTTGTTTTGTGATCTGATCATATTCCTCGACAACCAATGAGAACCAACCTTGCCTGTTAAGATTTATACTCCTTCTACCTGCTCCTTGAATTTCTAAGTGTCGGACCTGTGCGTTCCCCCTTCCTTTGTTATTCTATTATTTGGTCTTCCTCCGGCCGCGACTGGAGGTTTCCCTACTTTCCTTCTTGGCTTTGTTCCTGAGCCGCGGCTGACACCTACCCACCGTACATCATGATCTAGTATTGGTTTGAACCACAGTTCATTGTTGCCTGACCTGATCAGTTACGAGGCATTGTGGAGCCCGCCTTTGATGTCAGTTGGAGCTGCGGCTTGGGGTGTGTTCTTAGGCCGCGGCTGGGGCTTAACGTTTGCTGGTGAATTGTAAGTTAGCAGATTCTTGGGTGGTACTCCTTCTAGCCGTGGCTTGGGGTGTGCTCCTGGGCCGTGACTAGGACTTAATATTTATTATCAACTTGCAACTTAACCGATAATTAGGGTGGTACCCCATCAAATCCTTCATCAGATTGCAAGAACATTTGCACAAACATTAAGCATGATAATCTAAGAATAAAAAAATTGATGCCTCGAAAGACAACTCTGTCTTTCTCTTGCAAAACCTTTGAGGTAAAAAAAGACTTCATCCAGCAATGAAAATTGCATCATTTCAATAGACACAATTGTGGATCTAAATTTCCCTCCAGCAAAGACAATTGTAATCTAAAATAATAGCATCAGTAGACTTGTGGTGATGATAATGAGAGAATAGGTAACTTCAAACTAGTAAGAGGTACAGTAACAGTTCAAACCAATCAAGTTAAAATAGCAAATTAAACACTTCAACCTACATGACCAAGCAAACCATATACCCTAAAATCAAACATACTGTGTATGACCAAGAAACTTAATAGGCTTTGATATTATCATCTGCAAGTTGTTAATTATTTATACATCAAGCATATGACACAAATAAGACATACAATGCAAATGATGATATATAAACATATACAGTTTGTGTAGGCATGAGAAACCTAAATTGCATATTAAAAAATAAAAAAATTTAAGCAATTGAATCATTTTAAATCAAATCAATCGAATATACTGGCTTCTATATGTCACAAACCGAACTAATTAACTGCAACAAAGTGACAAACACACACATCAACTTACTCGTAAAGATTAACATCTTCAGATTAAGTAAAACGATAGAAAATTATAGGTTTCGAACATATTTGCATCATTCCAATCGATTTAGTTCATACCGATGGTACAGAGGTTTCAACATACTCTGAGTTGATAACGATGAATATCAGAGAATAAACAAATGCGAGACTGAATTATTCCTAATTTTAAATCCAAATCGGGAACTAACAGTTTCCAAACCCTACTTTCTCGTTATTTAAAACCCCAAGTTATGTTAGCTCATAATTATGACACAAGTCTACGTAACAGAAACAATCAAACAATCAAAACAACATAAATCACTTGAAAATATATTGTCATTCGTACGACAGCCTCGCTGTGATACTGGCAAATATCATAAATCTCATTATAGCAAGGAGCTCGCTACATTTCATTTTACTTGATTGTTTAGTACACACTTTTAGTAATATCATGTAAACATATGTATACTTTAATATTGTTTATGGATAAAGCACAACTAAAGGTAGATTTAGGACTTACATTTAGGAGTAAACTTTAAAATTAATGCCTTGCAGCTAAATCAGGCCTCCAGGAAAAATGAAGATCAAAATCAACATTGTTAAAAACCAATACAGCAAACATAATAAAGATAAAAAAAATATCTACTAAATTGAACCATGGGCAACACTATAGGGCATAACAATGACCCATAATTGTAAGCTCTGATCTAGTAATATGATCAAAAGCTGACTAAATCTTCGTCTCGTGAGATGCTGCATCAAGTATTCACTTAAAATGATAATTCTCAAATGCTACCATAAGTAATTATCCAAAGGTGAAAGAAATTGCATTGCTAGACGCCTAGACCTTAGCAGCTCATGAAATCATGAACATTACCAATAAGTCATACATAAACCTAATAAAAAAAAAAGTAGATAGATTGTTAGAATATGCATTAATGATGGCAGGCTAGTAACATCTTATTCACGCTTGTAGATTTCTTCTTTCTTATTCCTAATTTCCATTGCATTTTATATTATTTAGTTATCGTATTTTTATTAACACGGGCTTCCATACAAAAGAACTGAAAAATGCTAAAGGAATATTTGTGGCCTTGTGAGTTACTTTACCCTTTTTGATCGATCACCTTCAATATAAAGCTGTACATGAATTTGATAAATGGGAATACTATATACTTTAATTTGTGTTACATGTTTGCGTTGGGTTTTAAGATCGATCTGATATCAATTGAACATGAAGATCATCGAAGTATTATTAAGCAAAATTACTGAATTACACATTACATCACTTATTTATAGTAGTTAGAAGTACTAACTAACTATTTACACAACTGATCCCTACACTATGCTATTGTTACAAAAGAATTCTATACAATACAAAGAATTACACTAACACTTCGGAAGAAAACTAGACTTCGGAAGAAATGAATTAAACTTCGGAAGTAATAAGCTTCGGAAGCTTCGGAAGTATAACAATCACTCCTTAATTCTTTGATTGAACCTACTCCAAGCAGCCCTTTCATAATAGCAAATTTTAGCCTCGGAAGAGCTTTTGTAAGAATATCAGCTCTTTGCTCCTCTCCACAAATATGCTTCACGACTACCAAACTCCTTTCAACACAACTCCTTATGTAATGGTATCTGACATCTATGTGCTTAGATCTTCCATGAAACACTGGATTCTTCATTAATTGAATAGCTGACTTATTATCCACATGTATTAAAACTGGTCCTGCCTTAACTCCAGTTAATACTTCCAACACACTTCTTAACCACACAGCTTGCTGAGCAGAAGCAGTAGCAGCTATAAATTAAGCCTCACACGATGATAAAGCAACAATTCCTTGCTTTTGACTAACCCAACTAACAGGTCCTTCTCCGTAGTAGAACACCATACCTGTTGTGCTCTTCCCATCAGCTTTAGTAGGTGCATTAGAACTATCACTATAACACACGAAATCATCAATATTACCATATTCATACCAAATACCATGATCTATAGTACCTTTTAAATGAGTAGTTCTAGGAAACTCCATGAATCTACTAACTATCCTCACTGAGTAACTCAAATCAGGTCTAGTTTGAGTTAAATATCTCAAACACCCTATAACTCTTCTATACTTAGTAGCATCCACAAAATCCTGATCCTCATCTTTCCCTAACTTCAACCCTGGATCCATAGGAACTTTGGTTGAATTACACTCCCACATATTTTGTTCTTCCAGAATTTTCTTTGCATACCCAGACTGATTCAAGAATATACGCTTTTCTTCTTGTATCACCTCTATGCCTAAGTAGTAGTTTAACAAGCCAAGATCTGTCATCTCAAACTTAGACTTCATCATGGCTTTAAACTCCTCAACCATTCTTGTACTAGAACTAGTCACTATCAAGTCATCCATATACACTCCTATTATCACAGATCCATCTTCAGATTGATTATTGTACACTACATGTTCCTGTGGACACCTTTTAAAACCAAATTCTACCAAGGTATCATGTAATTTCTCATTCCAAGCCCTTGGAGCCTGTTTAAGGCCATACAATGCCTTAATGAGCTTATACACCAACCTTTCTTTACCAGGTTTCATAAAACCCTCTGGCTGTGTCACATACACTTCTTCCTTTAAATATCCATTTAAGAATGTTGTTTTGACATCCAGATGATGAACCTTCGACTTGTTTGTAGGTGCTAAGGCCAGAATCAACCTCACAGTCTCTAACCTAGCAACATGAGCAAACACCTCTTCATAATCAACTCCATACTTCTGAACATAACCTTTCACTACCAATCTAGCTTTGTGCCTGATAACCGTTCCCTCTGCATTTCTTTTGAGTTTAAACAGCCACTTAACTCCTATAGGTTTCACTCCCCTTGGACATTCAACTAGATTCCAAGTTCTATTCTTCTTTATGCTATTAATCTCTTCTTGCATAGCTTTTCTCCACTCAGGGTTGATCTTAGCCTGCTCATAGTTGATTGGCTCTTCTACTAACAACAACTCTAACTCATTTAACATAGGAGGCTCAAAAGGAAGCTGTTCTAAGACCTCTGATCTATTGAACACATCATTTAGGCTTGCAAAACCTTTAGGCGGGGTATCATCATATGTTGATCTGGGAACCTGTGCACTATCCACAGGATAAGCTTCACTTGCACCCCCTGAATCCTCCAATTCTTCTCCAGACTCAGAGTTAGACTGATCTTGACTGAACACTTCATTCGGAGAAGCTTCATTCCCAGTACTCATGTCAGAGTTCTGATCCAAATGATCAGATGTTGGAGCAGTTGATGCTACATCATTCAAACCAGGTACAGTTGAGGACACACCCAGTGTTGCATACCTTTGGCTTGACACATCAGAAGTACTGTTTTCCCATTCCCATGGTTTTCATTCCTCAAACTTCACATCTCTGCTCACCACTATCCTCCACGTCACTGGGTTATAGAGCCTGTAGGCTTTAGAACCAGGCTCTATGCCTAGATGCACCATTGAGATACTCCTATCATCTAGCTTCTTTACTTGATGACTGGGGATCTTGACATGTGCCTTGCATCCAAATACCCTTAGATGCTTCATCTTAGGCTTTTTTTTGAACAAACTCTCATATGGTGTGATCTCTTCTAGTGCCTTAGTTGGACTCCTATTCAGCAGAAAAACTGAATGTCTTACACCTTCAGCCCAGAAGTCCAAAGGCATATGCATTGCCTTTAGAATAGACCTGGTCATGCCCATAACAGTCTGGTTTCTCCTCTCCACAACCCCATTTTGTTGTGGAGAGTAGGGAGCTGTCAAGTATCTCTTAATTCCCTCCAGGTTACATAGCTGTTCAAAGCTTTTGGAAGTAAACTCTCCTCCCCTATCTGTTCTAAGGGCTTTAATCTTGTAAGTTGTTTCTGATTGAACTTGGGCTTTGAATATCTTGAATGCTTCTGGTGCTTCATCTTTAAACTTCAGCAAGTATACCCACATGAATCTTGAGCAGTCATCCACCAGGAGCATGAAGTATCTGTTCCCAGCAGATGTGGGTGGGTCTATTGGCCCACACAGATCTGCATGTACTAGTTCAAGAGGTATCTTTGCCCTGAAATTGCTCGTGCTAGGGTAGGCTTGACTTCTGTGTTTGCCAACCAGACAACTCTCACATAATTGTGATTTGTGGCTAATCTTGGGCATTCCCCTCACCATATTATGCCTTGACATACGGTTTATGGAGTCAAAACTCAAATGTCCCAGCCTTGCATGCCATGTCCAAGCTTGGTCATGCATGGCTGTAAGTAAACACACGGGGGGTGTGACAGTGAGTTTTATCTTGTACAACCTATTTTCAGATTTCTTTACCTTCATCAAGGTCCTTCCACTCTTCTCATAGACCCATAGGTAGCCATCTTTCATCAAGACTTTACAGCCCACTTCATCCAACTGGCCCAGACTTAGTATATTGCTCCTCAGAGCAGGTATGAAGTAGACATTTGTCACTACTCTGTGTTCACCATTGCTACATTAAAAGCATATGGATCCCCTGCCTCTGATTACAACCACTGACCCATCCCCAAACTTCACCTTGCCAGTAATGGCTTCATCCAGTTTAGTGAAGTGGGTTTTGATGTCAGTCATGTGGTTGCTAGCCCCATTGTCAAGATACCAGGTGCAGGAGTCACCTTCACTTGGCACATCCTTCGGAAACACACTTTGTTCCTCAAGTAGGCCCATATCTTCTTGCACCATCAATAAGGCTAGTTCTTGATCTTCTTGTGTTTGTGCCAAGTGTGCTTCCTGGTCTCCCCTTCTTGGAGCCCGACACTCGCTCGAGAAATGGCCCAATTTATCACAATTGAAACATCTCATGTTTCTCTTGCCCTTCTTGGTGGCATTAGTACTTTTATCACCACCTTCTGTGTAGGTTTTGCTTCCCCTGCACTGACCGTACCTCCCTCTCCCTTTGCCTTTGCCTTTATTATCCCATCCACTAGATCGTGGATTTTGAATCTTGGGTTCAAGCTTGGCCTTCTCTTGCCATTCACTCTTTGTCAAGAGTAACTGCCCTGAGGAGTTCTTCCCTTAAGAGGCTGGTTTCAACCTTTCTTCGTATGCCTTCAGCCTCCCCACCAAGTCTTCAAAGGACATAGCTGCCAAATCGGCAAATTGCTCTATGGCTGCCACAATAGGGAGGAACCTATCAGGGGCTGCCTTCAAGAACTTGCTTACTTGTTTAGAGGCTGCAACGGTTGTCCCCAGGGCTCTATAGCGTGACACTAACTCTCTAATCTTGCCTGCAAAGTCATCTATTGACTCAGACTCCCCCATAGACAGCATTTCAAACTCACGATCTAGACTTTGAATTCGGGCCTGTTTGACTCTATCATCGCCAACATAACGCTTCTTCAGGGCACCCCATATCTCCTTCGCAGACTTGACCCCCGAATGCAACATGAGTACCATTTTTAACTTAAAATCTTGCAGCAAGGCATGGTTGCTTGTCATATGTCGGCTACACCCACTATAAGCATACCACGTGTTAATAGTTCTTCTTGGGCGAACCTGCATTCAAAGAGATTAAATTGAGTTATCGACCCAAGCCGAGATGGTCTTGGGCTTGCCAAATTTATCAACAATGGTAAACATTTTAAAATTAAGCTTATTCAAATCAGGCTTCTGTTGTTGTTTTAGTTTATCACTTCCTTTTCTGACAAAATTTTGATTATATTTGATTTGCTTAATCCGCAAAGCATGGTAACGTTTTTCCAGATAATCATCAAGATAATTTAAACCATCAATAGGAACATTTTCAGAAAAATTTTGTTTGTCAAACTTTCCATTGTTCATTCTCACAGATCCTGGAACAAATTTTAAACTTTAGACCATAGTCGTCTTTGATTCTTACAACAAGAGCTTTCTTTGGCTATTCAGTTGATTTTGATTCATCCTTAAGTTCTGGCATGGGAAGACTTGTATAAGGCTTTTGGAAGGTTTTCTAAGACTGTTGTTGGTATCTTTGACTGTTAGAACCAGCTTGACCATTTCCGCCTTGATTTCTAGGAGCTTACATTCCCTTGAGAAATGACCATAACTGTTGCAATTGAAACGCCTTGACTTTGATTTGTCAAAGCCAACGGTTTTATTCGCGCGGGGCTTGTAATTCTTGTTAACATATGAGTGTTTCTATGTTCTGTAAGCAATAATTACCATCTGCCAATTCAATTCCATGCATCTCTTTCACATCGTCAGGATCCATTTCAAACAAATCCTGCAAAATAAGATCTACCTGAGTTACATGACTACCTTGATAAGCATGGAAACTTACCATGAAAGCAGTAAAAGCAGATTTTGACTCATCATCCTATAAAAGAATATTAATGTCATCTTTAACTTTGTTGGTTTTAATAGAGTTAGAAGATGAAGTATCAATTTGGGGTTTAGGAGTTTGATTTTTAGGAGGAGACTGAGGTTGAGTTGTATAAACAGGAGCACTTGTGAAGAAACCAGCTCCAACAAACAAATCACCCTCATCTTTTAGAGAATCATGATCTTTTGCCAAAAATGCATTCTCCATTGTGTTAGCTGGAGAAGCAACCTACTTATACTGAGACGTTGATGCAGCTCTATCATTGTTTCTGGAGCTCTCATAAATTTCAATTGATTCAATTTTGGCAATCAGAAGATCCACATCCATCAGGGACTTTTCGGTATGCTTTAATAGACTGACTATCTGTTTCCATGAAGATGGAAGAGCATTGAGAAGTCTGTCGTTTAGATCTTTGAGATCAATTTTGATACCAGCAATTGACATTTCATTTGTTCACTGCATGAATCTGTTCATCATTTGATTGATTGTTTCCCCAGAAAGATGCTCAAATAACTCCAATTGTCTATTGAGTTTATGCTTTTTGAGATCTTGTATCTCTTTGCCACCTTCACAAATAATCTTCAAAGCTCTATACATGGTGTAACCTGTTTGAGTGCCGTCAAGTCTAGTCAAGATCTCCGATGGTAATCCCTTGCATATCAGTGAGTAAGCTTTGATGTCGTTCTTAACCTTCTTTAAGTCATCACCTTGCAGACCATCCTCTGGATACGGTTCTTGAGAGTCTTTTTGTATAAACAAATCCTCTGTCAGGACCATCTGATGTAACCGGAATATGTGGTCCTTTCTCTATTGACTTCCATAAGTCAGTGTCAATGGAGTTTAGATGATACTTTAACCTTAAAGACCAATTCTTGAAATCAGCTCTATTCTTGAACTTGGGAACCCTGTTCTCTGAATCTTTAGACTTAACCATTTTGAATTTTGAATTAATGAAAGTGACTTGTTTTTGTTGTTTTTAATGATTAAAATGAAACAATGAAATGAAAATATTTTTGGATTTTAGTTTTGAAAATTTTCTTAGTATTTAATGAAAAGTCTGAATAGAGATGCTTGTGAAACGCCTTAATGTTGAACAAGAAATGCCTAAGGGAATGTCTTAGTTGAATTCTGAAACGCTTGTTTGATGATGCGCCTAAACAGTTGCCAAACGCCTAAACAGTGTGGAAACGCCTGGGGTACTTGGTTAATTTTATGATATTTTAACATAAAACACCCAAATAGTCTCTAAACACCTAGAATTACAGAAGTTTTAAAACGTCCAAACAGTCACAATGTGTCCAAACAATTGTAAAACGCCTAGTCTGAAATGACTCAACAGTGATAAGACGCGTAAACAGTAGTAAAATGCCTCAACACTTAGCAAAATTTCAGATGTTTTTCGAACAACAAGCGCCTAATTCATCATCTTCAACACAATCAGATCTTATCAAATTCTTCAAAACTTGTTCAACTGATCTAAACACTTCCAGTTAGGTAGTAAATAGATCGATTAATAATCCTCAATCATCATTTTGATCAAACAACAACAACAAATCTGATTTCTTAAAATTAAGGTCTGAAATGAAGAATATCTTTTCACACACAAACCTGATCAAAACTTAGATCTAAATGGATTAAACACCAAATTGTGATTTAATTCATGTTTCTATGGATGAAACACAACTGAAAACAACAATGAATTAATCAAATTGCAATCAACACAAATTTCAAGTGATTCACAAAGCTCAAAAACATCGATAATAAGCTCTGATCATTGAACCGAAATCTCTGATACCATTTGACATGTTCAAATGGACCGATCTGTGATGATATCGTAATAAATGATCAATACAAACACAATGAAATCAAAACACAAGCAATTACTTCAAAAATTTATAGTTCTCATTGATAGCAAAAGTTATGGATACAAAGTGTAAGGGTGAATTACAGTAGTTCTCTCACACCCTACAAAATACATAGAAAATCCTATTTATACTATGTAAAGAAAACAAGGAATATATATTTACAAAACAAGTCCCTATACTATGACAAATAGTAAAAGACAAATGTTAATCTTCTAAGGGCTCTAACAACTTTCTTACGCAATCAATTAGAATATTATGTACTTGGATTTAAGAAACAAGTTTTCAATAATAAACTTCAATCTTGATATATTTTGTTCTACGATCATAACCTTCACTTTGTTCATTGTTTATTTACTTATACTGGTTTATACGTTATCAGTATCAGAACTTACCTTTTTAAAGAATCTTGACATATCATCTCGTGATTATACAATCAAGGTTCGTGTGATTTGTTTATGGAGGCAACCACTGTATAACAATCGGGTAAAACCGTACTCAATTGAGTTTATGTGGTTGAGGGAAAGGTATTGTTCAACTAATCGAATTGTTATCCGACCAGAGATAAGTTCATCTATTCGGAAAAGTTATGAACTAATGATAGAACTGAAATAGAAATTGAAAGAATAAATATTCGCTCGTGAAGACTGTATTTTTTTGGATTGCTAAAATTGGGTCAATCTAATATGATGAAGAGTAAAAGAAAAGATAGATTTTTTTAACATTCTAACATATATAAAAAATAGTGAACAATTATTTAATATATATATTTTGATATTTATCTTATAAAACATATATTTTTTAAATTTTTATTTTTATTTTTATAATACAAGAGAATGTTCTCAAAAGATGATTTTTTAAGTTTGAAAAAATGTTAACATAATCTAATTAAAGATTTGTATACAAAAAATATTTTAGAGATTTGTACACATTAATGTTATTTTTCTATGTATTTAATTTTTTATGTAATTTACATGTATACATATCTATTTAATCTATCTTCACATGTTTATATATTACAAACTTATTAATAGTAATTGATAATTTATATTTTTATTTATAGTTACTTTAATTTTTTTAATCCGTGCGACATGCGGGTGGTTAGACTAGTTATGTACTATAACAATTACAAGTTGATTGTCTATGATGAATGCATTCGATTGGTCCAGTTGTGATGTTTTTTTAATGTTTTCTCTTAATTTAAAATGGAAGTAATGAATGTGATCGCTGAGAAGGAAGCCGCGACTCATGGGCGTCAAGTGTGGTGATTCGAATCTTTTGTGTTTTTCCATTTGTATTCATTTTTATTATTTAAGTAAAAAATAATATTTTGATTTTGATGTTCGTTTAAAATTTAATTTCTCACTACTCACGTTTCTTTTACGAATTACTTATCAAATATTTAATTTACTTCTAGATATGAAGCTTTTTTACTATATTTTAATTTTCATTATCAGTTAAACTTAACCATTTCCATTTATCTTTTTCAGGCTTCTTTTTTTCTTAAAGTAGTAACGTGATTTCTTTCTAAATTTCGAATATATAGTTGATTTGCTTATTTGTTTCTATGTTTATCTATATATTCTAACTAGGTTAGTATCATGTGCATTACACGAATATAATAAATACAAATTAAATAGTTAGTGATAAAAATCTACTAATGATTAAAATTACGTATTAGTAATAATTATAAGATAAAATAATGGATATCATTTATTAAATTTTTTTTGTTTTTTTATAAATTTGAACATTTTATTCCAAAACAAATCATTTTAGAAAATTATTATTTTTAAATATTTCTCTACTATAACTCCAAGTATTAATTATTTTAGTTTGTATAATATTATTTTTAAGGATTTAAAACATTTCATATTTTTTGCTTTTTTGATGTTTTAAAAAAATCTTATTTTATAGAAATTTATTTCTCTTAAAATTATATGTTTGGAAAGACATTTTCAATTTATTAAAAAAATATTTTAATCTAAAAATTAATTAAATATCATTAGTAGTTAATGTTATTATTTAATAGGAAAGTAGTAGGATAATTAAAATTAAAATGTCTAAAAATTATAACAAGTGTCCACCCAAAACTTTATTTTATTATACAGTTGATTGCACAATTGATCCCTGTGGTTTGCTTATATTGCAATATTAATCCCAACTTTTAAGATATTATAGTTTTGGTCCTTATTATTTTTTTAAATCGTAACAAGATTGTTCCCTAACACTAACTTCTTTTAATTTTTTCAGTTAAGTGGATGTGAAAATCTAAAATAACCCTGAACTAAAGAAAAAATATTTAAAATATAAATTAAATTATATGGGTCTCCCTTTTTTAGATTAAATAATTATATGTAATTAATGTGGGTCCTACTTTTTTAGATTAATAACTTCAAAGATTATTTTGCAATATACATAAAATAAGACAAAATTACAGAAAACGTCCTTTAAGTTTATATAAAATTACATGTATCATCCTTTATCTTTAAAAAGTACTCTAAACATCCTTTATATTAATATTTTGTAACAAATTTCGTCCTTTATACTAACTGTCGTTAGTTTTTTTGTTAAGTCAAGGGCAATTTGGTCATTTTGCTTCTAAAGAACTATTAATGTAATTTTTTACAAACATAAAGGATGTTTTCTGCAACTCTTTTATATTTTATTTAATTTATGTATTTTCATAATAATACATATACATATGAATTTTATATAACATAATATATATAATTTAATTATTTTTATCCACGTATTATATATAAATATAAATTATATAAATAATTAAATAATAAACGGTGTTTAGAGTTAAATAAAATATATAATTTTATTTATATATAATATATCAATGAAAATAAATATATATTATTTTTTCATCCATGTATTGTATATAAATATAAATTCATACATAATTAAATATAGAGTAAATTACCATTTGCATCCCTGACGTTTCTTAATTTTAACCACTTGCAACCCCGCGGTTTCAAAATTGTCATCTACCCCCTAACGTTTCACGTTATCTTCATTTGAGTCTATTCGTTTCATTTTTATCTCCATTTGAGTTCAAATGATTAACACTGTTAATGTTTCTGTTAAAATTACTATTAAAAAGACGAAACTACCCTTAAAACTAAATAATAACATAAAAACACCTTGTGGGTCCCATCCATCAACATCATCTTCTTCAATCACCACCACCACAACCACCCCCATCACCACCACCACAACCACCCGGTCATCACCATGACAACTACCCATCACCACTTTCACACCATAACAGCCACCCATCACCACAACCGTAGTCCCCTTCACCACCACTGCAACCCCTATCACCACCACCACCGCAACAGCCCATCACCACCACCGCAGCCACTATCACCACCACTGTAGCCCCATCACTACCATAGCAGCCCCATCACTACCGCCATAGCCCCTCATTACGACCACCGTAGCCACCTATCACCACCACCGCAATCCCTATCACCACTACCACCGCAGCAGCCCATCACTACCACCACAGCCACTATCACCACCACCGTAGCCCCATCACTACCACCGCAACCCCATCACTACCGCCACAGCCCCCATCACCACCACCGTAGCCACCCATCACCACCACCGCAGCCACCCATCACCACCACCGCAACCCCTATCACCGCACCTCCGAAGCCGCCCATTACCACCACCGCAGCCACTATCACCACCATCGTAGCCCCATCACTACCATAGCAGCCCCATCACTACCGCCACAACCCCCATCCCCACCACCGTAACCACCCTATCACCACCACCGCAACCCCTAACATCACCGCCGCAGCCCCTAAAACACCCTTGGCCGCCACCGTGTTTCACCCTTCCACCACTAGATCTGGTTTTCTAGAACAACAATTTCACATCTTGGTGGTTGTGGTTTACCAATCATGCACACACACACACACACACACAGAGAGAAAAGAAGAGAAGAGAAGAGATAGAAGTGGACTCACAAAAACTAACGGAAAAATCTAACGTCGTCAGTGTGTTGGACTCAAATGGAAATAAAAAATGAAACGTAAGGGGCCGGATGGCAATTTTGAAACCGCGAGGTTGCAAGTGGTTAAATTAAGAAACGTCAGGGATGCAAATGGTAATTTACTCTAAAATATATTAATTATTTTCATGCACGTATAGCTAATTAATTATTTTTACTGACGTCTTATATATAAATATAAATTATATATATATATATATATATATATATATATTATTGTTTTCATCCACGTATTTATAATATAAATAGATAAATAATATAAATTACACAAATTATATTTATAGATAATACGTGGATGAAAATACTTAAATAATATATATTATCTTATATAAAAATGATATGTACATGTATTAGTGTCAAAGTACATAAATTAAGTAAACTATAAAATAGTTACAGAAAACGTCCTTTATATTTGGAAAAGTCTACGTTAATAGTCTTTTAAAAGTAAAAAGACCAAATTGTCCTTGACTTAACTGAAAAAGTTAACGACAGTTACTGTATAGGACGAAATCTGTTAGAAAATGTTAACATAAAGGATGTTTCGGGTACTTTTTAAAGATAAAGGATGATACCTGTAATTTTATATAAACTTAAAGGACGTTTTCTGTAATTTTGTCTAGAATAATTAAAAATATAAATATAAATCCTAAGAACAAAACATAAAATCAAGAAACCTTAAATTCCCACTACACAGTCGACCAGCCATCATCGCCGGACAACCACCCTCTCCACCATTTTGTTCCTTACCGGTCTCCTTCCCCCTTGATTTCACAGCCTTCGCCTCATTTGTCTCTCTGGCTCTTGGTTTCCAACAACCACCATCACCACCATCTTCTTTCTCGTTTGCCTTTCTCCCTCACGATTTCCTAGCCACCATCGCTACATCTTTCTCTCTCCTTCTTGATTTTTGAAAACCACCATCGCATGATCTTCTCTCCCTCTTGATTTTGACTAGTTCATTTGCTTAGTTTTCAGACGGGGAAAGTGAAGATATAGATGAAACTAGATAAGACAACTGACGGTGGTTATAGGTGGCGGTTCCATGAACGAAAGAAAAGGGAAAAAAGAGATGGTAATGGCCTGGTGCACTTTGGCAGATGACAGTATGATGATGGCGATGGTGTTGGAGAAAAAGACCATGGTGTTGGCGGAAAGAGGCATGTTGTGGTTCAGTTTGTGGTGATCATGTATGGGCTCACTTTTTAGTACCAAGACCGTTATAAAAATAAAACCACACAGTATGACATGATGAAAGATTCTTTTTTTGCACTAAATAGGTTAAAGTGACCAAAGCACAGGGACCAAATGCGAAATTTACTCTTTTATAAATTACTCTTTGTTTGTATATTTAAAACACAAATTTAATCTAATCTTTTATTTTTATTTTGGTTTTCGTTGCTGTTTATTTAATAAAACCCGTGTTAAAAGTAAAAATAAATACGAATATCTGAATCTTTTGTTTCTTATAAACGTGTTTTTTCAAATTCATTCGCTTTTAAATTTTTTTATTTAAATTCGTTCATCCTTGTTAAATCTTTCTTTTCATTATATAAGTTAGATATTTTTAAGGTTATTTTTGTTTTTATATTTGTTATTTTATGATTATTATTTAATAAATATGTTGTCAATATAAAAGTAAATACTCCTTTTTAAAAGGGTGTTGTGCTTTATAAACGCCTTTTCAAAATCAATCATTTTTCAAACTCTTTCTAAAAATCGTTCGTCCTAAAATCTTTCATTTCATTGTACAATACAAGTTAAAAAAATATAACTTTTGAAAATGATAAAATGTTAGGAATTTAAACAAGTTAGAAACATAGCCTTGTTGCAAATATAATCATTAGAAATAGAGTCATTGCAAATAGATGTTGTATTGTATAATTTACTTACAAACGTTAGAAAAAATAAGTTCAAAAAAGCAAAAAAATTTAAGATCCAAGAAACTTAAAAAAACAAACAATTTTAAGCAAACTAATGGTTTAAAAAAGGAATATTTTAAAAAGAGATTATAAAATAGAATGATTTAAGAAAAGAATTTTAAAAATTAATGATTCAAAAAAAGAGAACAAATTTAATGATAAAAAAGTTTTTAAATTAAACAAAATTTGGACAAATGAACAGGTTTAAATGAACGAACGATTTAAAGAAATGAATGTTTTTGAAAAATGGACGATTTAAAAAAAGTTTAGAAAATTAATTGAAAAGCTTTAAAAAATACGTATCTATTTTTATATTTAAAATGTATTTTATCAAATAATAATTGAAAAAGTAAAGCAAAAGCTAAAATAATAATAAAAAATAAAATAAAAATAAAAACATTTTTTAGCCAAATTGGATTTTAATAATCCAAATTAGGATCTATTAGACGATAATAATTATACTATCAGTTATACTATCAGTTTATCTAATAATAATTCTAACTTTTATTTTTATTGTCAATAGCAATGCAAATAGCATAATTATCATCGATTTGTATATGGTTTTCATAAAATTTTCACTCCATTTTGTTGTAAGTTTCCCCATTTTAATTATAATAATCATCATGAGCAAAATCAAATAAAAATTATATGTAATAAATGAATGGATCATATTAGTAAGATTGCGCTCGACAACAAAGATTAAAGTTTGGATTATTATTGGTCAAATTGGTAGTCCGAGATATTATTGGTTAATTTGCCTAAAAATTTCAATTTGATTTATTTTTATTTACTTGATCATATGATTTTGAAGTGTTATTTTTTAAACATTTTTTTGTCTTTTTATAACGACTCACAGCCTACTCCTAATCTACTCCACTATTTGCCATTTATTTAATTTATTTGAATTGCAATTTTAATTTCACTTAATTAATTGAATATTTGTTTATTTTTAAATATAATAACGTGGTGTCTTTCTAAATTCTGAATATATGGAGTTTACGTGCTTATTTATATCTATGTGTATGTATATATTTATAATATTTGTATGTCCTGGTTGAACAAACATGTAATTTTACTATTCATTAGTTAACATATTACAACACTTGATTAAAAGAACACATTATCTCATAACATGTAGTGCGAACATAACTCCTAGTTAGGAAACAAGTAAGATGTTGTGAATAAGACAAAAATTCCAAATTAAGAAAACAATGTTTGGAACAATTTTTTGTGTTTCATATGTAATTGTAAAAAAAAAGTGAATATGTGGCTGTTAAGCATGTAACTTACATGTGAAACTCTTAAAACGACGTATTTCTGATTAAAAGCAGTTAAAAATATTAATTAATTCTTCTTTTTAGGAAACTAACTCCACCCATGGGCGAAGGATATAAGGGGCCGAGGGGCTTCACTCCCTTCTTTTTTCTTCAGTATTGTTAATTTTCACCCCACCCTCACTACAGTTGTGCTCAAGAAGTTCTGAAGATTAGTTTTGATCTCCAATTTATATGATTTGCTCTCTCTCATTCATGAATTGTTTATGTTATTTTTTATGAACAACCCATCTTCTTCTTGCTCTCCTCAATCGCTACCCATCGTGAAATCATTTCCAAATTTCGAAGTTCATAAAATTTCTATTCTTAACAATTTTCATTAGCAACTATATTTTGTCTATTGTTGTAATCTGCTGATTCATCTAGTAGTTCTTTTTTATTGGAATTCTTTGACATTCAATTGTTAATATAATCTGATAGTACCGCTATTGACAAACAAGATGATTCGATGATTATGAAGAACTAAACGGGGAAGAATAAAGAAGAATTTTTCACATTCGATACTGATAAACAAGAGGAGCGACGATGACAGCCTAAGTGCGAGAAATTGGAGACGTTTTATTCGATCTGATGGATGTAATTATGAACAAAAAAGAACTAGTTTGTATATTTAATTGCTTTTGATCAAAACGACGCCTTTTTGAAGGATTTCGCATGTAATAAATAACTTAATCTGAAGGAACATTAACGGCAGTGGATTTATCTTTAAGTTTCTTTTAATCAAACCCCACGAGGCTAATGAATATAACATCGTGTAAATCGATGACTATGGGTTTAATTATATATGTGACATATGGTTGGTATTAATTTTACATTTAAATAAATTTATAATTTTTTTTAACGACAAATGTGCGACCCTTTTTCGAAGAATATATGTTATTTTAATCGGGTTTATCTGTTCATTTCCTAGTTGGGACTGCACCCCCAACCTACTCAGGAAGAAACCAATTGCTAAAAAATCATTCATTTGAGTGTATAATGAATACCTGACCTTAACGAGTTAGACTAAAAATCATTAGTAAATAAATTTATAATTAATGTTCACAACTTTGGACATATAATCGGTTGAATAAGGCACACTACCCTTAACGAGTTAGGCTAAGAATCATTACTAAATAAATATATAATTCATGTTCACGACTTTGGACATATAAACGGCCGAATAAGGCACACTAAATTGTGTTAAATAACACATGTTGCAAACAATCGGCACTACACATATCCCCACGTATAATGGTACTCTTTATATACCCATCATACAACCATATGCTTTTCATCAAGTTAAGACACACACACGTACATATACATAGATTTTAATCATGCATATTCTTCACATGAACAAAGGAGATGGGGAGACTAGCTATGCAAAAAACTCAGAATTTCAGGTAACCATAGATTAACAATTTCATAAAATTTGTTAATTTGAACCATATAAAATTAACATAAAGGTATGAGTGCAGAAGAAGATAATATCCATTGGTAGTACAATGATGGAAGCTGCTATTTTTAACATCTTATTGGAGGTGCAGCCCAAGAGCATGGGTATTGCGGACCTGGGGTGCGGTTCTGGACCCAATTCGTTGACAACGATCTCTCAGATAATCCACATGGTGGATGCTGCTAGCCGGCGGATGGATCTAACTGTGCCTGAACTAAGGGTGTCACTGAACGATCTTCCTGGAAACGACTTTAACGATTTGTTTAAGTCGTTGCCGGAGCTTTACAGGGACTTGAAGAATGATTATGGTATTGAAGGTTGCTATATTTGGGGTGTGCCTGGTTCATTTTATGGAAGATTGTTTCCTACCCAGAGTCTTCACTTTGTTCATTCTTCATCTAGCCTCAACTGGCTGTCTAAGGTTTGTCGCTTTAAATGTTAATTCAATTTTTCATAATTTAGGTCATTAAACTTATTTTCGTGGTTTAATTTGTGGTTAAAAGAAATATTTTCTAGAAACGTTTATGAAGAACATCAATAAACAAAACTAGTACAATGGGTAAATTTTGTTTTCCTTATTATCGTTTGATCGAGTAAAATAGCTTTATTAGTCAAATACTCAAATAATTTTAATTTTGTTTTTGCGGTCCATTTGTTTTCATCAACTACAACCAAACGTTTAAAGTTGTTTGTTTTATTTGGTTGAATTTTAAGAAAAGACAATATCACTTTCACTAATTTTTTTTATATATATTTCTTATTTTATATATATGTGTAAAACTTTTATATGTGTGATAATGTTATTCAAATAAAAAAATAATGATTTTTATTGCTCGTAGATGTAGTTGTGAATATTAAGCAAATATACATGTGGGGCGATGGGTCACGGGACCCATAAATTTTTTCATGTTGCTATATCACCAGGGACGGACTTAATACATATAAAATTTTCCGATGAAATGAACCTAATTTTTCACTTCTGAACGAAAAAATGTTTTGGACCCTTATAAAGTGTTATAATGTTACCCTTGCATCTCCAAAAAACTCATATATGTAATTTTAGGTGTAAGTTAACTTACATAGTTTTTTAACTTTTTAAACTTGTGAATTTACACATATACGTAAAAACATATTTTAATGAAGTGTAATAATGTTATTGAAATTTTTTTAATTGATATTGATGGGTAATACATGTATACATATAATTTTAATCTTCAATATGTGTGATAATGTTATTTCGAAAAATAATGCTTTTGATTGATCTTGATAAGTTACTCTCTCTCTCTCTCTCTCTCTATATATATATATATATATATATATATATATATGTGTGTGTGTGTGTGTGTGTTTGTGTGTGTGTGTGTGTCTGTGTGTGCGTGCGTGCGTGCGTGCGTGCGTGTGTGTGTATTATGATAATAGTGTTTCCCATCAAGATTAATCAAAATCATCATTTTTCTTATTAAAATAACATTAGTGTATTTCAGTACAATATGTTCTTTTATGTTTATGTGTATATTCATAATTGTAAAGAAGTTAAGAAAGGTATATGCCACTTACACCCGGGAATAATTTTAAGGTGTAAGTGTAGTTTTAACTTTTTTACACTTCTTAATGGACATATATACATAAAAACATATTTTAATGAAGTGTATAATGTTATTCCAACAAAAAATAATGATTTTGATCGATCTTGATGAGTTAACATTCGCTCCCTTCCCTATTTAGAGATATATATTGAAACCTCATTCGCTCCCTTGACAAGGGCGGAGGTAGAGAGCACCAACCATCATGAGAAAGAAATAGCCAAAATGCTTTCCCTCTCGGTAACTCTGAAGGGAAAAAAATCAATGTTATAATCAAGATCTACCAATTAAGGTTATAAAATTGGTGAAATCATTAGCATTACTTTTAAATTAGTGGTTAGTCTTGGTGCCATCATGTTTTATGAAATATTCGGTCGAGATTCCAACCTAAAGGAACCAAAAACAAAATAGGAAAGATTTCAAAGGCTCCAATGGAAAGGATATTAGATAGGAAGAAGATAGTAGTGAAGTTTACAAATCAATGTAAAAAGTATGGAAAGAACCATAATAAAAATTATAGGGAGATTACGGACTAAACGATTGATGGTCTAAAGAGAAAGAAGAGAACTATTGAACTTTAAGGTTGGATGAAAGGAAAAGAGGAGAGGAAAGAAAGCTAAGGAGAGAGACTTTATGTTAGTTGGGAAAGAAACTAAAACTATGTTGATATAATGCTGAGTACATTCCTCGTTAACAATATACCTACACCTTACTATTTAATTCTAACATCGATCTAAGTCTTGTATCTTTGATCGTCTATGTTATTCCAACAAAAAATAATGATTTTGATCGATCTTGATGAGTTAACATTCGCTCCCTTCCCTATTTAGAGATATATATTGAAACCTCATTCGCTCCCTTGACAAGGGCGGAGGTAGAGAGCACCAACCATCATGAGAAAGAAATAGCCAAAATGCTTTCCCTCTCGGTAACTCTGAAGGGAAAAAAATCAATGTTATAATCAAGATCTACCAATTAAGGTTATAAAATTGGTGAAATCATTAGCATTACTTTTAAATTAGTGGTTAGTCTTGGTGCCATCATGTTTTATGAAATATTCGGTCGAGATTCCAACCTAAAGGAACCAAAAACAAAATAGGAAAGATTTCAAAGGCTCCAATGGAAAGGATGTTAGATAGGAAGAAGATAGTAGTGAAGTTTACAAATCAATGTAAAAAGTATGGAAAGAACCATAATAAAAATTATAGGGAGATTACGGACTAAACGATTGATGGTCTAAAGAGAAAGAAGAGAACTATTGAACTTTAAGGTTGGATGAAAGGAAAAGAGGAGAGGAAAGAAAGCTAAGGAGAGAGACTTTATGTTAGTTGGGAAAGAAACTAAAACTATGCTGATATAATGCTGAGTACATTCCTCGTTAACAATATACCTACACCTTACTATTTAATTCTAACGTCGATCTAAGTCTTGTATCTTTGATCGTCTATGTTTTTCATATTAGATCTTTAAGTAACTAAGAAAATTCCTTTAAGGTAGAGTCAACTATGGATAGATAACTAGGATACGAGGCATACATATTTTATTTATTTGAATATTTAAGCTTATATTGAGTATGAATTGGTTGGCGGTGAATATTGGGGCTTAGATGAATTGTAGTGGGAAGATGATTAAGATGCAAGGGTCTTATGGAAGTTAGATTTTAATTTATGATGATCATGAGAGTTCAACATTAAAGATTATCTATATGATTTAGATGATGAAGTTTATGAATAATGAATGTGGTGGCTACAAGTAATGCATTACTAAATTGAAGTCTGAGATGAAGGATTTGAATGTTATTCTGGTAGTATACAACTTTCTTTATGTTTACCTGAAGTGTTACTCTGTTATCCAACTAGTAAAGAAATATAATTTATAAATAATTTTGTGCCCGAAGCCAACCAATAACTTAAGAACCTTATCGGTTCGCTTCACTAGAGACCCAATGACACCTTGGGGTGCTCTTGTATTATTTCCTAAGAAATAAGATGGAAGCATGCAAATATGCAAAGTATACTTGGAATAGAATAAGCCGACCATAAAGAATAGATACCTTTGACCATGGACCAACTTCTTTTTGATCGGCTACTAGGAGCTAGCTTATTTTCAAAAGTTGGAAAAATGATATGGTGGAATCCGTCAAAGACTTACACTGAGGTTAGAAGTTTCTCTGGCTAGTGGGTTGTTATTTTAAATTCATTGAAGACATCATGAATATAGTTTCATCATGAATATAGTTTCATCATTTACTCGAAAAAATAATCTTCTACTAAACTCCGATATGTCTTACAAAGGAAAAGGATGTATGCTTATGTAGAAAGGCAAGGCTATCGCATATGTATCGCAATAGCTTAAAGCTCATAAGGCAAAGTACCCAACGTACAACTTAAAATTGGCCATAGTAATATTTTGCCTCAAAGATCCAGACGCACTATCCGTAAAGGAAAATATACACCATCTTTGTTGATAATAAGAGCACAAAGTATTTTTTTCAAGCATAAGGATTTTAATATGAGATAACAAGTATGGTTAGAATTAATTAAACATTATCAATATGAGATTGAAGGAAAATCCAATGTAGTGACAGATGCGTTGTTGCTAGCAAGTGCATCTACCAATTTGGGTGAAATCTAACAAGTTAACACTAACCTCGAATTTCATGAAAGAGTTGATAGAATCGGTAGTAAAAGATGAGAATGTTAGCAAATAGAAAATAGTAACCCAAGTTGAGGGTTTGGAAGAAAAATAATATGATTTAAGACAATGTTTGACCAAATATAGGTGCCAACGGGTAATACGAGAATGGAAATTGTTATATTAAACTCGTAAAGTTTTATATTAAAAAAAAGTATGTCAATAATTATTAGACTAGATTATTGTTAGTGAATAATTTAAGGTTAATTATGTAATAATCTCCTCTATATAAAGGGCCTTCTACTGTAACCCTAAACAAATAACTAATCAATACAATTACAATTACAAGGTTTAATTTGGTAGCAGAGCCAGGAGGGCTCGATTATCGCCGGAACCCTAATCAGGGCAAGCGGGCGGCCGCCGGCGCCGCCCCGTCCAACAATCCATCACCGCTCCTCTTTTCTTTTTTCCTTTCTATTGATCAACAAGGTTTAGATCTAGTCTCCAACCCCTAATCTTTACAACATCATAATAACCCTCTCACGCCACCATAGCAACATCACTACTTCTTCTGTTACAATAAACACCACCACCATCTTCACCTTTAACAGGCAAATACAAACTGCAATCATCTCTTTCCTTTCACACAACCCCAACCGTCACTGCTAAACCCTAACCCTAGCCACCACCAAACCCTAATCCTAGCCATCGCTAAACCCTAACCCTAGCCATCGCTAAACCCTAACCCTAGCTGCCAAACCCTAGCCGTCGCTAAACCCTAATCCTATCCAACGCTAAACCTTAACCCTAGCCGCCAAACCCTAACCCTAAACATCACTAAACCTAACCATAGTTGCCGCTAAATCCTAATCTTAGCTTCCACACATCGCATACTATCACCGTTGCTCCTTTTCCATCTTAACCCGTCATCGCATACAACATGATGTATCACCTTCATTGTTGTTATACAATAGTGGCTCCACCATACAACGGCGGTGCACCTTCGTGCAAAAGTTTTAGGAGTGGAGAAATGCGAGATTCATAGGATAAGAACAATCGTAGTTTCAAATTCACATCGCATACACGTGATAACCAGAGAAGAACAAGTGGTTATTCACACATTCGACGATTGCAACGACAAACATGGCTGTTAAATTAAATGACAGAGCCACTTGGGTGGGTGCAAAACCCTAATTTTCTAATGGACATGGGTCAGATGAGAGGTTTTCCCGAGCATGGACCAAATGGTGGTGTTAGGGCTTAGTGAATTGGATTAGACTTCGAACAAGACCAAGGTGGTGTTGGGCCTTAGTGACCTGGATTAGACTTTGAACAACACTAATAATCTACTTTACTTATTTTTATATTTATGGTTTTAGTTTTATGTTTTTTAGATTTCAAGCTAAATCTCTCCCGGGCTTAGCTTGCGGGGGAATATTAAACTAGGTTATTGTTAGTAAATAGTTTAGGGTTAATTATGATCCACCCCCAATAAGGGAAATACTTGAAGGTTGTAAACGACTCTAAATGAGGAAAAGATGCAAAAATTAAATACAATTATGAGTTGTAACAATGTAGGGAAGTCAAAATTAGTGTTGAAGAGTTTTTGACACAATACAGTCCTAAGATGCCACAACCGTGTCGTGTTGCTAAAAGTGGAAACATATTTTATATGACCCATTAAGCCCATCTTACACCATATAACACTTGGATTCTACTAAAAGTGACTAAACTCGTGTACGAGGTCCAGAAGTTCAATTCAGACACTAAAAATCACCGTAAAGAATCCTCTCACTACTCACTCTTTAGAAATCTTATAATATACATAAAGGTTAGTAAAGTCCTCAATACGATCGATTTCACATATTGTTGCACTTGATAATCAAATTAAGACGGATGTGTGCATATGTGATATAAACGAATATTAAATAAACTCAATCGAATATTATTATCAAACGATTACAATACCAAAGGAGTTTACGTCGTTTAAGCTCGATCCACCCGAGGTGAGCTACCTCGGGTGGCCTATCACACAACTCTCTGCTCACTCACCCTCAGAACACTTTTAGAAATTAACACACATAATGAAATACAAAGGAAAAACATCTGTGTATACTATCCAGATGTTCTCGCGCGAGAACATCAAGTTTTCACGCAACAACTTTAAATATTCACGCAATGATAATATTATCCATCATCTTGGAGTTCTCTCTTTCTTGTATTTCTCTTATAATTTGAGTTTTTGCTTTTCACTTTATTGTAATCCATATGGCTAGGTCTTTACAATTTCTCCCTATTGATTATGATATCAAGCTATGTTTGACTTCAGTCACTCATCTTCAAGAATTATCTGATCATCGGGTATCTGTCACTTCAGTCTTCCCCCTCAGCTTTAACCTCCTCCTAATGTATAGCTTCATAAAGGATATCACGTCTGAATCAAAATTAAACTATTATATCCTGATTACTTACAACTTAAGATGTATTAGGCATATGATAGAGTGATCCAACTTCCATTTTGGATTCCCAAAGAACCAGATTCTTCAATCCGATGACAAGATTCTGTGACGACAAACTAGATCATCTAAAGTATTCTTCCCCCTAAGTAAGATATAGTAAGCCCATATTTTCAGAGCAAGAATACCAAACAATCTTGATTCTTCACTTCATCAACCCGTTCGATCATTGTCCCCACCAGTAAGATAAGATAAGCCCACATTGTCAAGTTTCAATTTACGAACGACCTGAATCAAATGTTGTAGATATAGAATCTTCAACTTGATCAAACATCATCAAAACCCCTTGTTTAAGTACCAAACTTCAAATCATCCAGTATTTTTAGTCACAATTTATGGATGATAAAGTTTTAACATGGTGAAGTTTTTGCATGAGAATATATTCGCAAATAACGGTTACTACTGTGAAGATTTTGCATAAACTTTTGTCATGAAAAAGTTTTCTCATAAAAAAGTTCTCACATGAAAGTTTTCACATGAAGTTCTCACATGAAAGTTCTCACATGGAATGGTCTCACATGGAAAGTTCTCACATGACAGTTATCACATGGAAAGTTCTCACATGAAAAGTTCTCACACAGAAAGTTTTTGCATGAAAAATTTTACTCATGAAAAGTTCTCTCACGACAAAGTTTTCGCAAAATACGGTTATTTTTGCCAAGTTCTCCCACAATACAATTACTTCGCGAAAACTTCAACCAAAATCGACTTTTATGATTTTGAATCACTGCTACGGTCTGAAATCTTCGTTTTCTACCAAAAGTTGAAGATATCGAGCATAATGATGCAACAAAGCCGATTCATGTGTGTTCACCCTCCAACCGGTCTTGCGATGCTTCTTCACCCCAGGTCACCAACCAGTGGAAGAGTCGAAAGCGGAGTTAAACTCGATCTAAACCTTTAGATCTTCAACCTCCACGTTTAACGTCTTAAAAGGATGATCGCGGAATGAAAATCTTTGTATCAAAAGCAACACCTTGCTCTGATACCAAACGTAAAGCCCTCATCACGATCGATTCCACATATTGTTGCACTTGATAATCAAATTAAGATGGATGTGTGCGTGTGTGATATCAACAAACATTAAACAAACACAATCGGATATTATTAATCAAACGATTACAATACCAAAGGAGTTTACGTCGTTTAAGATCGAGAGGTGAGTTCCCCTCGAGTGGCCTATCATACATATCTCTGCTCTTTCAGCCTTAGAGCACTTTTACAAAATGAACACACATAATGAAATACAAAGGAACAACATCTATATATACTATCCAGATGTTCTCGCACGACAATATTAAGTTCTTGCGCAACAACTTGAAGTTTTTGCTCGATGAGAGTTTCATCCACTATCTTGAAGTCCTCACTTTCTTGTATTTCTTGATATTGTAATCCATAAAGGCTATGTCCTTACAATTCCCCCCTATGTTTTATGATATCAAGCTATGTTTGACTTCAGTCACTCATCTTCAAGAATTATCTGATCATTGGTTATCTGTCACTTAAGTCTCCCCCAGCTTTAACCTCATTCTAATGTATAGCTTCATAAATATTTGGATATCATATCTGAATCAAGATTAAACTGTTCTATCTTGACTACTTACAACTTAAGATGTATTAGGCATATGACAGAGAGGTCCAACTTCCATTTTGGATTCCCAAAAAAACCCCGATTTCTCAATCCGATGACAAGATTCTGTGACGATGAAGTAGATCATCTAAAGTATACTTCCTCCTAAGTAAGATGTAATAAGCCCATTATTTTAGAGCAAGAATACCAAACAATCTTATTCTTCACATAATCAACACGTTTGATCATTGTCCCCATCAGTAAGATAAGATAAGCCCATATTGTCAAGTTTCAATTCACGAACGACCCAAATAAAATGTTATAGATATAGAATCTTGAACTTGATAAAACGTTACAAAAAACCCTTTATTTATATAACATGATGAAGTTTTTGCATGAGAAAACTTTCGCAAATGACGATTACTGTTGCGAAGATTTTGCTCATGAAAAGTTCTCACATGAAAAGTTTTCAAATGAATGTTCTCACATAGAAAGTTCTCACATGGAAACTTCTCACATGGAAAGTTACATGGAAAGTTCTCGCATGGAAAGTTTTCGCATGAAAAGTTTTCGCATGAAAAGTTTTCGCATGAAAAGTTTTCGCATGGAAAAGTTTTCACAGGAAAAGTTCTCTCATGAAAATGTTTTCGCAAAATACGGTTATTTTTGCCAAGTTCTCGCACGATGCAGTTACTCCTGTGAAAACTTCAACCAAAATTGACTTTTATAATTTTGAATCACTGCTACGGCCTGAAATTTTCTTTTTCCACCAAAAGTTGAAGATACTGAGCATAATGATGTAACAAAGCCGATTTCATGTGTGTTCACC